>JAJPUD010000780.1:358258-446948 GCA_023553655.1 Myrmecobius fasciatus | reverse complement strand
GTGTGTGTGTGTGTGTGTGTGTGTGTGTGTGTGTGTGTGTGTGTGTGTATGCTTCCTTACACCCCTCATTGAAAATACACATTTGAAGTTATGTAAAACATTTCCATAAAAGTCATGTTATGAAAGAAAACAGGTATCCCCTCCCCCACAAAAAGAAATTTAAGAAAAATAAAGTTTTTTTTAATATATTCTTCACTCTGAGTTCAGACACAATAACTTCTTTCTCTGGGTATGAATAGCATTTTTTATAATAATTCATTCAGAGTTGTCTTGGATCATTTTTCTGCTGATAATAGCAAAGTCATTTATGGCTGATCATCCCACAACATTGCTATTACTTGGTACATAGTGCATTTAATTTTGCATGTGCTCATGGAGAATTTCCCTGGTTTTTCTGAGAGCATCTTGCTCCTTATTTCTTATAGAGCAACAATATTCCATCATAATCACAAACTATAGTTTATCCAACCATTCTCTAATTAATGAACATCCCCTTAATTTCCAGCTCTTTGCCCTGAGAAAAGAGCTGCTGTAAATATTTTTGTACATATAGATCCTTTTCCTTTTAAAAAAAAAATCTCTTTTGGGATTCATGCCTAGTATTATTAGGTCTTTACCAAAACTATGTTTTGGACATAATTCATATATCTTGATCATTTATTAATTAGGGAATATTATTTTTTATTAATTTGTCTCAGTTCCCTATATATTTGAGAAGAAACCTTCATCAGAAAAACTTGCTTCACAATTCTTTTCATAATTACTATTGCTAACCCTGTTCTCTTGCCCCCATTATTTATTCTATGCTTTCCTTTTGCCCTGTCCTTCCTGAAAAAATGATTTGCTTCTGACCACCCTCTTCCTTAGTATGCACTCCTTTGAATTACCCTCCTCCCTTCTTGTATCCCTTCCCTCTCCTACTTTCCTGCACTGTAAGATAGATTTAATATATCCATATTGAGTGTGTATTATTTCTTCTTTGAGCCTTTTCTGATGAAAGTAAAGTTCACTCACTCTCCCTACCTTCTCCTTCTTCCCTCCACTATAAAAGCTTTTTCTTGTCTCTTTTATGGCAGATAATTCATGCTATTTCATCTCTCCCTTTCCTTTTCTCCCAGTACATTCCTCCCCCTTAATTTAAATATATATATATGCATATATATATATGTATATATATATATATTGATCATTTATCAATTGGGGAATATTACATATATATATATATAAAATTATCCTTTCATATTCAACTCACACCTGGCATGGCCTCTCTATGAACTTCTTCTAACTATCATTATAATGAGAATGTTCTTATAAGTTACAAGTATCATTCTTGCATGTAGTAATATACAGATAAATCTTATTAAATCTCTTGTGATTTCTCTTTCCTTATTACCTCTTTGTGTTTCTCCTGAAGCTGGAACTTCTCCTGTATCTGAAAATCAAATTTCTATTCAATTCCAGTCTTTTTATCACAACTGCTTGAAAGTCCTCTATTTTATTAATATCCACTTTTCCCCCTGAAGGATTATACTCAGTTTTGCTGAGTAAGTGATTCTTGGTTATAATCCTAGCTTCATTGCTCCCCAGAATATCATATTTTAAGCCCTCCAGTCTTTTAATGTAGAAGCTTCTAAATCTTCTGTTATCCTGACTATGGCTCCACTGTATTTGAATTGCTTTTTTCTGGATGCAAGCAATATTTTCTCCTTGACCTGGAAGTTGTAGAATTTGGCAATCATATTCCTGGCAGTTTTCATCTTGGTATCTCTTTCAGAAAGTGATCGATGGATTCTTTCAATTTCTATTTTACCCTCTAATTCTAGAATCAGAACAGTTTTCCCTGACAATTTCTTGAAAGATGATGTCCAGGCTCTTTTTTTTTTTTTTTTTTTTTTTTAAATCATGGTTTTCAGGTAGACCAACAATTTTTAAATTCTCTCTCGTTTTTTGAATGAGATATTTCATGTTGTTTTCAGTTTTTTCATTCTTTCATTCTCTTAATGTCATTAGCTTCCATTCACTCAGTTCTAATTTTTAAGGTATCATTTTCCTCAGTAACCTTTTTTGTACCTCCTTTCCCATTTGTCTAATTTTGCTTTTTAAGGCATTCTTCTCCTCATTGCCAATTTTTTTCCTTTTGTATCACTTTTATTTTTCTTCCCAATTTTTCCTCTACCTCTATTTGATTTTTAAAATCCCTTTTCAGCTTTTCCATGACCTGAAACTAATTCTTATTTTTTTGGAAGCTTCAGACAGAGGAGATTTGACTGTTACATTCTTCTGGGTGTGTTTTGATCTTCCTTGTCACCACAATAACTTTCTGTGGTCAGAATTTTTTTCTGTTGTTTGTTCATTTCCCCAGCTATTAATTGACTTAATTCTTTGTTAAAGTTGGACTCTGTTTCCAGAATGAAGGGTATAATGTCCCAAGCTTCAGGGGTTTTGTGAAGCTGTTTTCAGAGATCTACCTAGGGACCTGACCACAAGCACTCTTTTCTGCCCTAGAATTGTGAGGAGGGTCCCCACTTCAATGTGGCTGTGAGTCCTAGTGTGATAAAGCAGTAAGTCCTTCCTCAGTGTTAGCAAAGAGACCTCCTGTGGGCTGAAGCCTCCAGCAGCTATTGCTGCCTCCTCAGTGGCGCCCACTACTGGGCTGCTGGGTCAGAGACCACAAGGCCTATTCCTATTTTCCTGGCACTTGGACTGGGCCAAGGCTGTCTTGGCCTCCCTCCCTGGGCAATAGACCCTTCCTACCAATTTTCCAAGTTGTCTTTAGCTAGAAAATTATTCTACTCCATCTTTGTATGGCTTCTGATGCTCTAAAATTTGTTTAGAATCATTATTTAAAGAATCTAGAGGAATCGGGGAGGGGGCAAGTCCCTGCTTTTACTCTGCCATTGGCTTCACCCAACTTAGCTATTCTCAATACTACAATGATCGAAGACAATTCTAAAGTTCTAATGGTGAAGCCTATCCACCTCCAAAACTGATATTGTTTGAATACACGCTAAAGTCTATATTCAATATCTCTAACACAACAGTATTTGGGTATGGGAATTACTATTATAGAAGTGTTTATATAAATAAAATGTTAGAAAAATGAGTTGCAAGCCTACTTTATAAACAAAATATTTGTGAAGTTGATATAAGACTTTGTTCTGTCTTTTGGATGAGCCCATACACCATTGTCAGTAAAACCTTGGACTTGATAAAATTGAGCATTCAAATAGAATTTATATTTAAAATGCTCTCAGGTAATTGTCACAAAGTCTTATTAAATACAACAGCCCAATTTCAAGGCTGTCCTATCACATTCATCCTGTCAGGCTGCTTTTGTATTCCGTTGCTGGTTTTTTCACTTATTCTTCACAAGCCCAAAATCAAAGTAATGAAAGCAGTCAAACTGCTCATAAAATGTCACATTACTATGAGGGCTCCCAATATTTCTACATTTTTCCTGTCCATCACTAAATCACTGCTCAAATGACAGGTAACTTTGCCTGACTGAAACATGCTTTAGAAATGACACATCCCATACTGTTAAGACTGCTTCAGTAGTAAAATTTACTGATTTGTCCCTTTGATCTACATCTACAAAAGACACCATATGTGACTCAGGGATAAATAAAACATTTATAGAAAAGGGATAGAAAAGGTTATATGCTTCATTTTGCTTATCGGTGTCATTTCCAAGCCAACAATTTTATTAGGGGTAGGGGCATGATGGTGTTCTATTTTTAGACAGTGGGGAAGAAATGTGACATTTAGAACAAATGTCATAGCATTTCTTCAATAAAAATCCATGCTGTCAACTGCCTAGCTCCAGAGAATTATAGGAAAGCTATACTGAACTAAAAGAGAAGGAATAGTAACTTGATTTTGAATTTAACTCCCTCCAACCCTGTTCCAACATGAGGGCAGGGCCATGATAATGACTTTTTACCTATTTTCTAGCTCTAAACAACATATCTATATTTATATATATATATTTATATAAAAATAAAAATTCATCCCACCTACCCAAGAACAGTGCCTCTGATTTTCTGATCATTCAACTGAAACTGACCTCTCCAAAGCTGACAGTGATCTAATTTCAGTTTGTAATAGGTAGGGTCTTCTCAGTCTTCATCTTTATCCTTCTTGACCTCTAGAATTTGAGGTTGTTGATCACCTCCTTTTTGTATGCTTTATTCTCTAAGATTTTCATATCACTGTTGTCTCTTGGTTGTCTGACCATTCTTGCTCAGTCTCTTTTGTTGGATCTTTATTAATATCACACCTGCTAATCATGGGTATCCCCCAAAGCCTTGCCTTAGGTCCTCTTCTCTTTTTCTCTCCATACTTTGTCACTTGGTGATCTTATCAGCCACCATGCTTTCAATTTTTATCTCTATCCAAATGATTTCCACAGTGGCATTGATCCCTACTTTTTCTCCTGAGCTCTAAGTTCACATCACCAATTGCCTATTGGATATTTTAAATTGTCTACTCCATTGGCACCTCCAACTCAGAATAAAACATCTTTGTTCATAATCTGTCCTTTTTTCTGAATTTTCATTTTATTTTATTTTATTTTCCATTATTCTTTCAGTCATCTAAATTTATAATCTGTGTCATCCTTCACTAATCACTCACATTTATTTCACATAATTCCTTTATCTTCCCATAATTTAACTTCCTTTTCACTTCTCCCTCTGCCTCTTCTTACCAAACCCTACACTTTTTTCGCATCATGACTTTCTCAGAACCTCTCAGTTTTCTCCCAGAGCATCACCTCCACATGAGCCATTTTATCCACTTTTCCCCATCTTGGCCTCTTGGTGAATCAGTTCAACACTACACTCTCCCCTGTTTTTGAGCACCTTGTACCTTTATCATGTCTCTGAGTGCACCTTGTGAAGTCTTGGATCACTCCCACAATCCAGTGCCTTCCTTCCTGCTTTCATGCTGCTGCTCCAAAGTGGAGAAAATCAGACTGTTCTGACTGGATCCCCTACCGATCTATTTTATACAGCTTTTACAGGACCTTCGCTGCCACTGAGCATTCGTTCTATACTCCTTTCCCAAATTTGCAATCCCACCCTCTACAGCATTTCTTCCTGTTTACTCTTCCTCAAGCTTCCTATGGTTCCCTCTCTCTTTACTCTCTTCTCTGAGATCCTTGCAGGGGGAAAAAAAAATGAGGCCATTCTCCATGAGTTCTCTTTTCTCCATCTTCCTCATCTCATATTACTCAGATGCCTTCACTACCATCTTTTCTTTGGCTCCTTTCTCATCAGAAGTTGCCCAATTCCTTACCAAGGCAAATCCTTTGACCTGAACAAGCAATCCCATTTTATCCCACCTTCTCCAGCAGATTGCCTTCCTTCTTCCTCTCTTATTAACCATTTATAAGCCAGCTTCTGACCTCATCACTCCATCAAGGCTGCTCTCTCCAAAATTACAGTAATTATCAAATCTAATGGTCTTCTCAATCCTCATTCTTCTTACTTTCTCTATAACCTTTGATAGTATGGATCATCCTCTTTTCTATGGTACTGGTTTCTCTCTAGATTTTTGTAACACTCGATGTTTTAAAAAGTCCTTCTCAGTCTCCTTTCCTAGTTCCTCATTCAGATCATACCTTCTAGGTATCCCACAGAGCTCTGTCCTGGGTCTTTTTTGTTCCCTCTCTGCTACTTCACTTGGTGATCTCATTAACTCCTATGGATTTAATTAATTATCATCTCTATACTGGTGGTTATCAAATCTAACTATCCTCCTTTGACCTGTCTGCTGATTTCCAGTCTTTTATTTCCAACTACCTTTAAGATATTTAGAACTGGATGTTCAGTAGACATCTTAAATTAGATTTGTCTAAAACTGAACTCATTATTCCCCATAAACCTCACTGCCTTCCAAATTGTAGTTTTTATCAAGGATACCCTTCATTCTCCCAGTTCCGATTTGTCATCTTCAACTCTTCATTATTCCTTATCATCCATATCCAATATCTTTCCAGAGTCTCTTACTTTTACCTGCATAACATCTCTTCAATACACCCCACATTGTTACTGCTCTGGTACAGACCCACATCACCTCAGGCCTGACCTATTTCAATAATAGCCTGCTTACTGATCAACCTGTTGCAATTCCCTCCCAACTCCATTCCATCTGTCCATTCAGCAACCAGAGGGTTTTTCTTAATGCATAGCGTTGACATTATTACCCTCTAAATGAAGGTGGCTCCTTATCACTTAACTAAATTGTTCATGATCACACAGCTAGTAAATGGTGGTGGCCAAGTTTGGACTCAAGTTTTCCTTACCTCAGGTTCTTTGCTCAAGTCACTGTGCCAAAATATAAAATCTCCTGTTTAGCTTTTAAAGTCCTGCACAATCTGATTCTAAACTGTCTTTCCAGCCTTTTTCCTCCCACACTCTGGAATCCAAGCAAACTGACCTTATTTCTATTCTTCATATACAACATTCTGTTTCCTGCCTCTGTTTGCACTGTCTATCTGTCTGGCTTCCTGGAAAATTCCCTATTTGTCTGTCTCACTTAGGAGTCCCTTTCTTCCTTAAGCTACAGTTCTAGCAACATCTTTTGCATAAAGCTTTTCCTGATCATCCCTAACTGCTGGTGCCCTTCCTTTCAAACTATCTTGTATTAAATGGCTCCATTTATTTATATTTATTCATTTTATATTTATGTTTTATATATATATAGTAGTTATTGTCTCCTTTTGTCTCTCCTTGTAAAAAGAAAATGTTTTATTCTTTGTATTTATATCCCTTTTATCTAGCTAGCACATTGCTTGGCACTTAGTAAATATTTAATAATATTATTAATAATAATAACAACATTAATGATAATGATAATATCAATAAGTATTTGTTTAGTTCCTGTACATGTCAGGCACTCTCCTAAGTGCTTTATAAATATTATCGCATTTGATCAATTTACTGACTATTTATGTGAACTATTTTTACATGTTACTATTCATAAGTGATTCACAAAATTTGTGTGATATGAAATGCATTCAAACCAAGAATTAAATTTTAAAATCTGCAGTTTTATCAATGTAGGATTCCTTCCACCATTCAAATCCAACTTGTCTCTAGTAGCTGTCTTAGAATTTGCTAAGACTAAAAAGTAAAATTGTTTTCTCAAAGGGGAAAGGGCCTTATTAAGTACCTGCTATGTGCCAGGCACTATGTCAAGTGCTCTATAAATATATTTTTTGAACAATCCAGTCATATAGTGGTTGAGTTTCAGAGGCAGGCCTGGCTTCCTGACTCTTGAGTGTAGTCCTCCATCTACTATGCCCTTGCTATAAGTGAAATTGTACATGTGATTGGAAAGCAGTTTATTCTGTTAGACTTAATGTTTCAAATCAAATGATAAGATCAGATTTCTGTTTAAGAATAAACTTAAATGTAAAACAAGAATTTTTATATAGATTACCTCTTGTAGTTTTAAGATAAAGTAATTGGTTCGTGATATTTCAAAACTAATGTTAAAATTAAGACTCAGCCATTGTATTAAAACCAAACTTTGATGTCTTTGATCCATCTCTCTGTAGAGAAAGGAAATTATAGAATGATTTATATAAAAATGTCATTAGTATGCAGATGATAACCACTAAACTATATAAAACTTCATATTTCGAAAACCAAAACAGTTTTTAGAATATAAACCATTGTTTAGTCACTATGTATTACGATTTGTACATTGACTTTTCAGATGACCAGTCTTGGTGGTCTTTTAAGTACATAAAGGAGTGTAGTTGTTTATATTTCAGATCTCTATACAACAATACAGAAGACTTTAAAAATGTGGATGTAAAAACAGTCTTTCAGGGAAAAAATAATTTTCCTAGTTATTTTGTTACATTTATTTCCCTTTCTAGGAGAAGTAATCTAAAGTATGTTTTTCATTGGCATTTTTTCCTTACCTAGGCTTAGAAGAAGCTATCTTTAGGGACATTCCTTCAATAAAAGAAAAAGAAATTGTTATTCTTCCAAGCTTAGATTTTACATAAGACTTTTATCTATTCCAAGGGCATGAAAACAATAATACTTTGATCTTATGTAGCTCCTTTAATCTAAGGAGCCCCAGGCCCTTAACAAACAGTAGTTCATGCCCCATGAGTCAGTGCTGAATATACAATTAATTTTAAGAGATAATATTTTTTCTCAGTAAATTTAGGTAATAGAATATCTGTAAAGTAGATGCAAATTGTCTAAAAATGTTAGTGCTTTCAAAAATAAATGCCTTCTCACAAACAGCAAGATCAGTTCTATTATCATACAATTTTGAAAACAATAGTGGCATTTCTATTAAAAAGCTGAGAACACTAGAGGAAGTATGACTAGCTAAGGGTATATGAAAGCAGGAAAGTAATATAATCTGATATGTTTCTTGATTTGTCTATATTATCTATGAAGGAAGCATTAATTTAAGGGTGTTAAACTATTCCTTATTTGTGAACATGGTAAGGGAAGATTTATTTCTAGGTAGTTTGATATTAATTGCATTTAACAAACATTTGAGTGCCAACTGTGCCTTAAGTGTTGTACTAGGTACTAACTATAAATAATGAAAAAGAAAATATGTGATATTTTAGTTTCTCTCCTCAAAGGCTTCACAGTCTCTTTTAAATAACCAGAAAAACTCAAAAAAAAAAACTATATAATAATTTGCTGAGTGAATATAATAAAGATCAAAATATTTTCTCCAGAAAGTAAAAATTGTGTCATGGAAAGAACACTGCTCTTAAAGTGAGAAAGCTTTTAATTTGTGTGGTAGTGCTTCTTTCTAGCAGTGTGACTTTCCTCAAATTGCTTCATCTTTCAAGTCTTCCATCAATCAGCAGCCATTTGTTAAGTACTTAATAAGTGTCAGACACTATGCTAACTGCAAGAAGGAAGGAAGAGAGAGGAAAGAAGGAACAGGGAAGGAAGAAAGAGAAAGGAAGCCAAGTGAGAAGGGGGAAAAAAGAAAAAGCAAGAGAGAAGAAAAGAGAGAAAGAGAAATGAAGGAGTAACATAGGCCCCATACAAAAATATCTTAGGTTCTGTTTTGTCCTTTGTAAAATGAGCCAGTCAACAAGCATTAAATGCCTACTCTATGCCAGGCACTGGCTTAAATTCTAGGGATACAGAGAAAACAACAAAAAAAAATAGTCCCTGATTTCAGGGAATTCATAGTATGATACAGTAGACAACACACGAACCACTATATACAAACAAGATTCAAACAGGATAAATTGGGAGTAGTGTCAAAGGGAATGCTCTTAGATTAAGGACAAGAAAAAGTTTCTTATAGAAGACTAGAATTTATTTCAGAAGAAAGATGGAAAGAAGTAGAAATGAGAAGGGAGAGAGTGCACATCATGAGGGACAGCCAATGAAAGGCTTGGATTCAGGAGACTAATTGTCTCATAGGAACAATCAGTGAATAAGGGGAATAAGCTACAAGGAGCCAAGTTATAAGTTATGAGAGCCTTTAAAAGCCAAGCAGAAATTTTATATTTGGCCCCATAAGTGTTTGAGTAAGAGTTTGAGAATAAATTTGTTGAACAGGAAAGGTGATATTGTCAAATCTGCACTTTGGAAAATAATTTTGGCAGTTAAGTAGAAGATGGAGGAGAAACACTCATGGCAGAGATGAACCAGCAGATGATTACAGTAGTCCAGACATGAGGTAGTGTCAGAAGAGGTGAGGACCTGGGCAAGAAATCTTTCCACAATAGAAGGGAAAGTATGTGAAAATGAATGAGATGACAGGAGCTGTTGTTGTGGAGGGAGGAGGGACAAGTTAAGATATAGTGACAAAGAGAAAAACAGGAATGGGAAGTTAGAGCAAGAGGAAGTGTGAGGGGAATACATAATGAGTTCAGTTTAGATATATTGGATTGAAGATGTCTACAGGGCATCCAGTTGAGATAGGCAGTTGAAGATACAAGACTCTGGAGGTACAGAGAGGTCTGAGAATATGAAGAAATTGAACAAGAAAGTTTCCAAAATCCCATCTAGTTTTTAACATGATTCTGTAATACTTCCTGGCTATTTCTACTTCATGACTCCATAGACATCTATCTACTCCACTTCAATCTCCCTATATATGTTATCTTCCCTTATGAGAATACAAGTTCCTTGAGGGTAGGGACTGTCCTGACTGCTTACTTTTGTTTCTCTAGTGCTCTCCTCAGTCCCTAGTGCATACTAAGTTCTTTATAAATCTATTCAATCAAAACAAAAAGCATCTACTAAGCACATACTTTTTGCCAGGCATTGTGCTAAGTGCTCAAGCTCCAATAAAAGGAAAACAAAAACAGACCCTGGCCTCAAATAGTTCACATTCTAATAAAAGAAACAGAATGTAAATAACTAAGTATATATAAGATATAAACTGAATAGCATCAGGAAAATAGGTAACAAATATTATTAAATGCTTATTATGTGCTTACATATGTGGATAGCTAGGAGAATTAGGAAAGACTTCCTGCAGAAAATGGGATTTGAATTAAAACTTAAAGAAAGTCAGGAGCATTTGATAAAATCCAATATCCATTCCTATTAAAAACACTAGAGAATATAGGAATAAATGGACTTTTCCTTAAAATAGTCAGTAGCATCTATTTAAAACCATCAGCTAGCATCATATATAATGGTAATAAACTGGAACCATTCCCAGTAAGATCAGGGGTGAAACAAGGTTGCCCACTATCACCATTACTATTCAATATTGCATTAGAAATGCTAGCTTTGGCAATAAGATAAGAAAAAGAGATTAAAGAATTAGAAGTAAGTCATGAGGAAACCAAATTATCACTCTTTGCAGATGATATGATGGTCTACTTAGTTTTTTAGTTGATTCTCTAGGGTTCTCTATTAGAATTAATCTACAACTTTAGCAAAGTTGCAGGATACAGAATAAATCCACATAAATCATCAGCATTTTTATACATCACTAACAAAATCCAACAACAAGAAATACAAAGAGAAATTCCATTTAAAATAACTGTTGATAGTATAAAATATTTGGGAGTATATCTGCCAAGGGAAAGTCAGGATCTATGTGAGCAAAACTACAAAAACTCTCCACACAAATAAAGTCAGATCTAAACAGTTGGAAAAATATCAAGTGCTCTTGGATAGGTCAAGTGAATATAATAAAGATGGCAATACTACCTAAACTAATCTATTTATTTAGTGCTATACCAATCAAACTCCCAAGAAATTATTTTGCTGACCTAGAAAAAATAACAAAATTCATCTGGAAAAACAAAAGATCAAGAATTTCACGGGAATTAATGAAAAAAAAATCAAATGAGGGTGACCTAGCTGTACCAGATCTAAAACTATATTATAAAGCAGTGGTCACCAAAACCATTTGGTACTGGCTAAGAAACAGAGTAGTGGATCAGTGCAATAGGTTAGGTTCACAGGACAAAATAGTCAATGACAATAGTAATCTAGTGTTTGATAAACCCAAAGACCCCAGCTTTGGGGATAAAAACTCACTCTCTGACAAAAACTGCTGGGAAAATTGGAAACTAGTATGGAAGAAACTAGGCATTGACCCACACCTAACACCATATAACAAGATAAGGTCGAAATGGCTTCATGATCTAAACATAAAGAATGATATTTTAAACAAATTAGAAGAACGTAGAATGGTTTACCTCTCAGATCTGTGGAGGAGGAAGGAATTTGTGACCAAAGAAGAACTAGAGATCATCATTAATCACAAAATAGATAATTTTGACTTATGTTTTTGTACAAACAAAATGAATGCAGACAAGATTAGAAAGGAAGCAATAAACTGGGAAAACATTTTTACATTCAAAGATTCTGATAAAGGCCTCATTTCTGAAATATATAGAGAATTGTCTCATATATATAAGAATTCAAGCCATTCTTCAATAGATAAGTGGTCAAGGGATATGAACAGACAATTTTCAGATGATGAAATTAAAACCATCTCTAGTTACATGAAAAAGTGCTCCAAATTACTATTGATCAGAGAATTGCAAATTAAGACAACTCTGAGATACCACTACACACCTGTCAGATTGGCTAAAATGACAGGAAAAGATAATGATGAATGTTGGAAGGGATGTGGGAAAACTGGGGCACTGATGCATTGTTGGTGGAACTGTGAACGGATCCAACCATTCTGGAGAGCAATTTGGAGCTATGCTCAAAAAGTTATCAAACTGTGCATACCCTTTGACCCAGCAGTGTTTCTATTCGGCCTATATCCCAAAGAGATCTTAGAGGAGGGGAAGGAACCCACATGTGCAAAAATGTTTGTGGCAGCCCTTTTTGTAGTGGCTAGAAAGTGGAAATGAATGGATGCCCATCAATTGGAGAATGGCTGAATAAATTATGGATATGAATGTCATGCAATATTATTGTTCTGTAAGAAACGACCAACAAGATGATTTTAGAGAGGCCTGAAGAAACTTGCATGAACTGATGCTGAGTGAAATCAGCAGAACCAGGAGAACATTATACACAGCAACAAGACTATACGATGATCAATTCTGATGGATGTGGTTCTCTTCAACAATGATGTGATTCAAACCAGTTCCAGTTGTTCAGTGATGAACAAAGAAAGCCATAAACACCTAGGGAAAGGCCTTTGGGATCTGAGTGTGGACCACAGCAAAGCATTTTAACGCTTTCTGTGAATATTTCCTTGCATTTTGTTTTCCTTCTTAGGTTGTTTTTTTTTTTCTCTTTCTAGATCTGATTTTTCTTGTGCAGTAAGATAACTGTATAGCTATGTATACATACATTGGATTTGTCATGTAATTTAACATATTTAACATGTATTAAACTATCTGTCATCTTTTGGTGGGGGTGGGGAGGAGGGGAAAAGCTTGGAATAAAAAAAAAGTTTTGCAAAGGTCAATGTAGAAAAATCAGTCATGTTCTATAAATAAAAAGCTTTAAAAAAAATCAGGAAAACTAAGAACAAAGAAAGAGGATGAGCATTCCAAACCTGAGGGTCAGCCAGTGCAAAAGAACAGAGATAGAAAATGTAATGGCCTATAAGGAACAATAAGCAGTATAACTGGATCAGAGTGCATGAAAAGGACTAGAAAAGAGAGCAATGCTGGCTAAAGTTCTCTAGAAACCCAAGCTTGAGCCCCAAAACATCAGGAAAGGCTGTTTGTTCTTTGTTCTGGAAGAGAACAGTGAAATCAGGGAGGTGATGCCATGACATGCAAATGAATTGGATTTCATTGAGGGAGGGCTGTGCAAGGTCACCTGCCTCACTTTCCCCTCTAGAGTCATTTGGGTCTAGTGGGAAAATATAGATTGAGATGACTGCAGATGGCCTTCCCTATTTCCCTCCTTCTGTCAACATAGGGTATCATACCCTTACCTACAGATGGTCCTAAAAACATTTTTTTCTCTTTTGCACCTATGAACCCTCCCAAGATATCTTGGGATTTTCTGGATAGATTTCTTTCTTAAGGGCCATGCCTTCAACCAAAACCAATCTGATTCTCATTGAATTCCAATAGCTCCTAGGCCAAGCCCTATTTGGTCAGGTTTGGATCCTAATTAACTCAGATTGAATGTAAATAGCAGTTTTTTGTTTTTGTTTTTGTTTTTGTTTGTTTGGGTTTTTTTGCTTTTTGCTTTTTGCTTTTTGCTGAGGCAATTGGGGTTAAGTGACTTGCCCAGAGTCACACAGCTAGGGAATGTTAAGTGTCTGAGACCAGATTTGAACTCAGGTCTTTCTGACTTCAGGGCTGGTGCTCTAACCACTGTGCCACCTAGCTTCCCCTAATAGCAGTTATTTCTGCTTTGACCAGAAACCCAAAGACTCTTCCCCTCCCAGATTTAATTTTGTTTTTTTTTTTGCTTTTTTGCTTTTTGCTGAGGCAATTGGGGTTAAGTGACTTGCCCAGGGTCACACAGCTAGGGAATGTTAAGTGTCTGAGACCAGATTTGAACTCAGGTCTTCCTGACCAGGGCTGGTGCTCTATCCACTGTGCCACCTAGCTGCCCCCAGATTTAATTTTTTTATTTGTTTAGATTAAATTTTATTTTATTTTATTGGACTAGGTGAAAGAGGAGATTCTTTACCTCAGTTGCTACCTATCCTTAATCGCTGAATAGATGTGGGTCTCAGTCAAACTGAGACCTATTGAAGACTTGAGCTTAAAAACTCTGAGGTCTCCCATTTCATCCAAGGCCAGCTCCAGTTGTCTCAATCTATATCTTGCCACTGGTCCCAGATGGCTCTAGAGTAGAAAGCCCTCCCTCACATAAATCCAATTTACTTTCATGTCATGGCATCACCTCCCTGATATCAGGATCTCTTTGAGAATGAAAGACAAACAACAATGAGGAAAGGTAAAAAGGGAGGGACACAGCATTCTAGGTCAGTAGACTAGCCAAAACAAAAGGATAAAGGCAAGCCTATGATTAATCCTTGTCTGTCTTTCTGGGAATCTGCCCAAAAATATACACTATAAACCTGGACCCATTTTTTCATTGTAAAGTTTAAGAATATCTTTGTTTCTTTTGTTATTTATATCAATTTCTTTGCCTTCTCTACCCTTTCTCCTATTTTGATCTTTGTTAATTCAGTGATACTATAAAATTTTTATTTCATGTTTTCCAATTACATAAGCATATTACATTTTGTTATTTTCTTATAATGAATTTATTTGTGTTAATAACACTTTTAAAAAGCCTAAGTAATGGAGAGAGCATAGTTAAACAGGTCACCAGTGGGAATGAATTTTGGTTTTTTTCTGTCATGCCTTACTGAAATAAGTAGGTTTGGTAGTGGCTCAGTTTAATTATGGCATTTTCTAGTCACCTAAACTGGCCTCTGAAAGAAAACAGATTTCAAGAAATGTAAGCAAATCATTCAGCTTTCTGATAGAAAGCTGGCAAAGCACCTAGATGTTCCCAGAGGAGCTGCGATTTCATTTCTCACTCCATAAGCAACATCCTTCTGTTGAGAATTAAATCTTCACAGTCAAAATCTGTGAGTTGCATGTGTTTGTTTATTTAGAAAAGAAATATTATTCAAAATCATTTTATTTATGTTTAATAGTTGTGGAACAATAAAGTATTAAGTGATTTTAAGCTGACTGGAAATATTGCTATAATGTTGAATTGTTGTTGTTTTCCATATTAAGGATATCTAACACTTGTATTGTCTTTCAGTCTTCAATATTGGATTTTAGGACAACAGGCAGAAAAAAAAAATTAGCATGTTGGTGGAATATTTTTTATTTATATAGAGGGGTTTCTTTTTCCTGGTTTCACACAAGTAAACTCTATTCAGCACAGTCAATGCTGTCCTCTTATCTCCTATCCCAAGCTGAGTTCAGCATCTGGAGAAGCTTAAGGACCCAATGCATCAAATTATCTTGCTCAGGCTGTTGTTTATTGCAGTCCATTTTGTCCTGTCATCTCCATGACAGAATGTCAAAGCTTTTCTTTCCATTGCCTTCAGCTTTAGCATCTGCAGGGATCTGATATGCTCCCCCTGTTTTACACAGGGGAAAAATGTCAAACAGTCATGATGAAGGCTACAAGCCAGACAACTGCAGGCACTGGTAACTTCAACCTTACTACTATCAGAAATGTCTTATCCTGGAAACAGTATTTCTCACTTTTTACCAAGCTGTCTTTTGATTTCTGAAGCCTGATTTTGCCTATGACTGCTGTTTTTTGCCTGTGCCATTCAAAATAAAATTACTGAGCAAAAGTAGAAGTGATAGTTTTCCTAGAAGTACAGAAATGTAAGTAGAAGCTTGAGTGTTAGTTTCATCATTGAAAAGAAGTTATATTCAACATGGACTTAGCTAAGAAAGAACAGAAAGATTATTCACAATGAGTTTGGAATATTAACTATCACTAAAACATATCCAAAATACCTAAAAATATTCATATATCCAGTTTTAAATTTCAGTTTTTGTGTTTATTATTTGATTCCTACCTTTTTTAGTCAGAGAAAATGTTTAAGTTGACATTTTATCAATGTTTATAGGATTCATAGATTTTAAAATTGTTGTTTTGTGGGAAAAAAAATCACTTCCGCCAAAAGTGGACTCATTACTATCTTTATTTATATTTACGTTTATTTATATTTCTTGGTTTTTAGATGCTTAGCCATTAATTAGCTATCAATTCTTGGTATTAAAATATTTCATTTATATGATTTGTGATTTTATATGATTATATATGATCTCTAATGATGTCACTTAGGAGCAGTTTCTGTGATGTCATAAAAAAGTAGACAATGTAGTAAATTAAATTTGGAGGTAAATTATAACTTCCTTCGTATACATAAACTAAGGATAAAATGTGAAAATCTATTTATTTTTGCAACCAAACTGATTATTGCTGGAAAATACTTAGAACCCTGGATTATCTAAAAGGTTGATGATCACATTGACTATAAATCTTATCTTGAAGTTCACCTACTCTGTTTTTTGTTTTTTTGCTAAGGCAATTGAGGTTAAGTGACTTGCCCAGGGTCACACAGCTAGGGAATGTGAAGTGTCTGAGACTCAGATCCTCCTGATTTAAGATCTGGTGCTCTATCCACTGCACCACCTAGCTGCCCCTTGTTTTCTTGTTATTATAGAGATTCTGTATTGAGAAGAGTAACTAACACCCCTGCCTCACACAAAGAAGTGACCTTACTCCTTGCCAAGCCATATTTCCCAAACAATCCATTCTATCCCATCTCCAACAGATTGCCTTCTCTGTCATCCCCATTCTCACTTATCTTGAATCTCTCCCTGTCCACTAGCTCCTTCCCTATTGTCAAAAACAGACCTCTTTCTCTCCCATTCTCCAAAAACCTTTCTCTCCCTAAAAACTATTATTCTCTCTCTTTTGCTGTTTATGGCTAAGCTCATTGAAAAGGGCATTTCTAATATGTGCCTCCACTTCCTCTCCTCTCCCTCTCATTAACCCCCTGCAAAGTAACCTCTTCATTCCACCAGAATTACCAGTGCCCCTACCCTCCTAATTTGCCAGATCCTCAATCTTTATTCTTCTTGATCTCCCTGCAGCTTTTGATACTGCTGATCACCCTCTACTTCCTGAAGCTCTCTTGTTCCTTGTTTTTGGAGACACCTCCTCTTACCTAACTTTTCAGTTTTCTGTATTGAGTCCCAGTCCTTCAGGCTCACACCCTTAACTCCTCCCTACCTGTCCCCATTCTGTATCCAAACTGTAGTCATCACCTGTTGATTTCCCCTTACCAATATTTCTCAGTTATGCCTCATTTTCTCCTCTGACACTGAAACCACTCTGGTACAGGCCCTCATCCCCTCACTCCATTACCATTGCAAGAGCCTACAAGTGAGTTTTCCCCTAATGCAGTCATCCTCCATTCAGATACCAAAGTGAATTTCTTGAAGTGTAAATCCCACCATGTTATCCTGTTCCCTGTTCAGTAAACTAGTCCCTATTGCCTCTAGGATCATATATAAAATATTCTCTTTGGCAATGAGAGGTCTTCAAGACACACCTTAGGTAGGCCCCACCTTCCCCTTTCCAGTCTTTGTACTTTAGGTCACTCCTTTTTGGTCAAGTGACAATGGATTCCTTGTTATTCCATAAATAAGACACATCCTAGCTCTGGACATTTCCTCTTGTCCTCCATGCTTAGTTAGGATATTATCTCCACATGTGCACCTACTGGCTTCCCTCGATTCTTTCACATCTCAATTAAAATCCCATCTTCCACAAAAACCCTTTCTTAATCCCTATTAATTCTAAAGCCTTTACTCTTTAAATTGTTACCCATTTTATTTATATATATATATAGCTTGTTTGTTGTGTTTTCCATTAGGTTCTAAGCAAGGACCCTTCTTGACCTTGAGAGCAGAAGATATCTTTTGCCTCTCTTTGTATCTCCAAAATAAAAGTTTATTGACTGACACGGGATTACAAGGAAAATAAGGAAACTGTATTGAAATACATTTATCAAAAGATATTTATTTTTAAAGTTCATGGACTGCCTTAAGAAGATAAAATTCCGTTGTGGGTCTATATTTGTCTATGTGGAGATAGAAACATTTAGAATTAGGTCTCCATCTATTTGTTACCTGGGTGTCTTGATGGCTCAAACATTGGAATTAGAGCCATGAAATCCTGAATTTGAAGTCTACTTCAGATAACTACCTGCAATGTGACTGAATAAGTCTCTTAATTTTTCTCAGCCTCAGCTTTCTCATCTGTAAAAGAAGGATAATTATAGCATAGGATTGTTATAAGGCTCAAGTGAAATAACATGATAATACAAACAATAATTTGCAAACCTTAAAGGACCATATAAATATTGTCTGTTATTATTATTAATTTTCCAGTGATTTAATATCCCCCATTGATGTTGTCCTTCATGCTTACCTTCATGTGAGGTCAGAGAAATTCTGAGGGTAAGAACTAATGAGAATGCACCTGTAATGTTCTTCTATACATGCTCATGATCTCAGGCCAATTCAAAAACTTGAGCGTAACACTTCTTGTTGCAAGTGATAAAAAGAGAAATCAGGCAATAATTAAACATATAAATGAATTTCAAAATTATCCAATATCCCTAGGTAAAGATATAAGCAAAATATCATATTGGGATAACAGCTATACATAGTTTGCAATTAGTGTAGGTTTGTTGCACTTTATCTTCAGCTTATCTTTTTGAGTAAGGGGAAAAGAAACAATTATGTATTCAATGCCTACTATGTGCCAGGCACTGTATTAAGCACTTTATAGTTTCTCATTTGATCCTCATAACAACTCTGCAAATAGGTGCTCTTGTAATTCCTATTTTCCATTTCAAGAAACTGAGGAAGGCAAAGGTGTTCAGTGACTTGCCCAGGATCACACAGCTAGTAAGTATCTGAAGCCTGAACTCCATGCCCAGCCCAGCACTCTATCCACTATACCATATAGTACATAAGTGATTTTACAAAATTCTCTATTTTGTCTTTTGGTCCCCAAAACATAAAAATATTTACCCCCGGCCTGTTATAGCAAAGGTTTGCTAACCCAAAATGCTGAAAATATTTAGAGCTCTAATGCAAAATACTGAAAGTCAAAGCCAGCATTGTGTCAGAAGCCAGACTTGAACCCACACCTATCTGGCTTGGAAGCTAGCTTTCTACCATGCTTCACAGCTTCTGTATTTGGAGTATTTATATGGTGATCCAAATTACTGATTCAAAGGAAAATTTTTGAATATCTTATTTTAAATATTGTATACCCAAAATTTCTATTTGGAGGAAAGAATCTTTAAAACAAGTCTTGTATAAAGCTGTGTATAAAGTGTAATATAAAGGCTATGTTCTTGCATTGCTTTCTTTATGTGTCTGCAGTAATTAAGCAGACCTAATATGGCACATAAAGGAATTTATTAGGCTTTTATTAAGGCTTGATAATTTGAGATTCACATTTGAAATCTCAAAGGACTCATAATTATTGTCATTTTATATTAAAAGCCACATTTAGAGAGAAAGTAAACTACAGAGCAAAGAAAAGAAGTCTTTGAATGGAAGAACAAAATGCCATTTTCATTAATTGAGCACTTGAATGCTAGTGTCTATTGTGCCTAGCATGAGGCTTTTAATAAGTCATACAAGTGTTGCATGCATGAATTAATTTATGATGATGTTTTCTTGAAATAGTGTTAATTGCAGAAGGCATAGATTTGGATGTTGGGAGGGAGTAGTTTCATACTCTAAATACATATTTTAAATTAGTCTAATTTACTAGATAACTTTAAATCCTAGTAGTTATGCTTTGGGTTTGTCTCATTATAATAAAAACAAGTAGATTTTCTTAAAGAATTGTGAAGGGCAGTCTGGCCATTATGGGTATTAACAGAACCTCATAGTGTATACATACTCAAGCTATACTTAAGAGTATATGCCTTTGTAAAACATTCCAACAGTTTGATATGCTTAAAAAAAAAACAAGGCATAGCAATTAGAGTTTGAATCTCAATTCTGTCACTTACAATTATGTGATCTTAGCATAGATAATTCACCTCCATTTTCTCATGTTAACTTTGTGACCTCTAAGGTCTCTTTTAGTTCAAAATCCATTACCCTTTAATTATATCTTTGCTTAATAAGAATCCATGTCTTTCTTTCAGCCTTTATTTAATACTAAAATCCACTTCAAATTATATTCTAATGAGGGAAACAACACACACACACACACCCCTACGATAAAGTAAATAAATACAAAGTAGTTAAACACAAGGTAGTTTGGGTAAGATACCAAGAGATGTTCAGCCAAAAAATGGTAAATGAACTGAGTCTTAAAATAAAAGGAACTTTGAGGGATGGAGGTAAAGATAAGTGAATTACAGGTGTGTGGGATGACAAGAGCTAAGGCATAGAGACTGAAAGTATAATGTTGTCTTCATACTTATCGTGTTCTAAGCACTATGCTAATCATTCAAAGAAAAAGTAAAAGTAGTTCCTTTTCACAACAAGCTTATATTCCCTTTTTTGTCTTTTGTTTTGTTTTATTTTGAGACTTGATCTTTTTATTTTAAAGCTTGGGATGGAAATGCAGCAGCTACTGGCATATAAGTGTAAACCTGCTTTATTTTTCTTACCTGAACTAGTTTTCCCACCCTTAGGGAGCATGATGGTGCTCATCTCCCAGGAACTTCCCATATTAGTAAAAGGCTTAATGCTGACATCCAAGGGCTTTCAAAAAAAAAAAAAAAAAAGTGACCAAACACAAGAGTTTTAATACACATTATAAGCATTTTCTCCATCACTTTCATAGGTCTGGATAATTAACAGGGCAATAAATTGAGCCCTGGCTTATAGTATTTGCCAATTTTCATTGTGCAGATACTAACATTAAAAATTTAACAATCAGATCTTTGATTTAATAATCCACTGGATCTGTCTCCAACATTACTCCCTTCCTCACTGCAGCTAAAAAACCCTAAACTCAAGTGATCAGTCAGCTTCAGCCTCCTCCAATAAGTAGAGGCACAATAGATGTGGATAACTGCCTCAGGGAGCTTATATTTTAAGGGAGGAGATAACCTATATAAAAATAGGTACATACAAGATACAAGGTAAAACCACTTGCTTGTTCAGTAACGCAGTAGAGAGAAGGTTCTAATACACATAAGATATTGAAGTAAAACTGGTACTAAAAAGTGGCATGAGACAAATTTGGCTCCAAACAGTACCTGTGTGTTACTTCTTTGTATATAATATATTCTAGATTTCCCCAAACTAGAGGAGAGTAGTAATTCACCCTAACAACTGATTGCTAACATAGCAGGTATTACAAGAATGACCCACTAGGGAGAAATCAAGAGAAAAGACCATTGTTCTAAGGACTTACATATGTTATCTTCAGCTCCTTATTGTTCAATATGTAGTTGAAAATATACAATATACAATTGAACAGGCAACCCATATTTCATATGTGTGTGCATATAAAAGATAGATAATGTATAGAAAATGAATGGAACCCAAATTTGAAGTTTCTATTGCTTTGAGAAACCTAGTCTATAATTTAATGAACCTAAGCATTTTCTTGTAACAAATCTCAAAAATATAGTTCTAATAACATCATAAGTGAATCATAATGTCACAGACACCAAAAACTAAATTTGAAGGTTTCCCAAGAAAAGATTCATAGAGTGTGTGAGTAGATTAGAATATATGCGTGTGCACACATACACACACAAATCATTTTTTTAAAAAGAGATAACCAGGGTCAAAGAATATCAAGTTTTCAAAAGAAGTGCAAATGATCAGTAATCTTATGTAAAATTCTCCAAATATGCAAAATTTCTAATAATAAGAGAAATAGAAATTAAAATAATCTGTGATTTTACCTCACACCCATTAGATTGGCAAAAATGTTAAAAGAAATGAAAACAATTCTAAACAAAATTTAAATTAATCACAATGCCCAGTCTCAGTACCTGAGAACAAATAATGAAATTGTGGCAAAACAGTGTTGCATTTAAGATTCAGGAAGACCTGTGTTTGAATTCTGCTTCAGACACTTAATTTCTTATGATCTAATTTTCCTTATCTATAAAATGAAATAATTGGACTCATTGATTTCTAGAACCCTTTCTAGCATATGATCCTAGAAATCTTTGGATGGTTGTCGAGGGGCTGTTGTCTTATACTTTGTTAGACAGGTGTTAATTTCCTAAACTCTTTTACAATGGAAGCTTTGGTTTTCGAGAATAAAATATACATGGAAATGATTATGGTATTTTTAAAATGCATTAATAGTATTTTTTAAATGTTGTATGGTAAATTTGTGTCATCAGATAAATGCATGGTCAAAAAAGAAGATAGGCTGGTCATTTCAGAAAAGAGAGGGATAGCTGATTGCATGTAAACTCTATTGCAAGTCATATAATTTGAAGACGTTTAAAGGGAAGCCACCTCTGGAATAATGAGTTAATTTCCTGTAGAACATTTATAGGATGAGATGGAAAAACAAGATGAGAAGGTTTGGAGAAATTAGAATCTTTATAGTATATAGTGTGTGTGTGTATATATATATATATATGTGTGTATATATATATGTATGTATATATATAGTATATATAATCATAAACTAATCAAAGCATTAAAAGAATTATAGTTATTTGTACATATCTTCTCTCCCTTCTTTCACTAGAAGCCAAATTATTTGTAAGCAGACTTTGTCTTATATTTCATCTTTGTATAAACAGAACCTAGTACAATGCTGATTTTCTATAACTATTCAGTAAATGAGTAGAAAGCTTTGTCCAAAGAGAACATATTCATTAGTTATGGCAATTCATAATTCATTAACTATAAATAAGTTCATTAGTTAATGGTTAAAGGTGAGTTATGAAGTCACTATTAGTTCATTTAATAAACTAAGGTAAATTTTTCATTTTATTAATTGTTAATTTCACCAGAACCAAATAATTTATTAGTAACAATGCTTAAGATGAAAACTTTTAAAATCATTTTAATTTTCTTTAAAAAGAAAGTTAATAAACATTTTCAAACACTCCTTAACAGTTATTGTGAGATTCTTAGTTATTCTAGCACATTTTCCATTTGTAAACCTTAAGAATAAGTAGCTAATAGTCAATTTTCTTTTGCATCTGCTGCTTTTCTACTCTCTAAGGTCTTTACTTCTAAGATTGGTGGAGTTTAAAACTCCATTATCAGGCTGTAAGTAAAAAGAATAATCCCAATAGTCCAAATTCTGCTGCTGTAGACTTTATGCGCAGTATAGTATTTGGTTCACTTGATGGTGATGAATGCCAGCCTATATGCTCCTCATTGGGAAAGTGAATTGAAATTGAATTTCAATACTAAAAGTAGACAGTCAAAATAATATCATTAGAATCCAAAGAGAATATAACGATCTATTTACACTCTTCTATCAGCAAAATTCTAGATATATACTATCCTTGACTTAATCATTATTTGATCATTGTGAAATTTAAGAAAAAGGCTCAGAAAGGCATAATACTTAGAACTCAAACTATTAATATTCAGATTTTTTTTCCATTTGCTGCCATGTTGCCATGTTAGATGGACAGGACAAATAATAAGCCAGGTGCTGTTCTATTTCCCACATAATGTTAAAAGATCTAACTAGAGGGAGGCCTTCAACATGTTAGATAGTCCCTTCTATAAAGAATTTATGAGCAGACATGAATAACATTCATATAAGATAGGGTATGTATGGGTTGCTTTTTATGATCATGAATTTGCTCTTGAAGGTAAGTACCCAAGTCAATAAGCTCACAAATGTATTGAACTATATTTCGCATATAAAGTACAGGCTATTACTAGAAATGTGTATAACTTATGACAATTTCTATTTGTGCCACATTGTTTCTTCATGCTTTATGATTTTCAAAGGACTCCTTTAGTTTAATTTTTTTAGAGATGGTAACATATATCACTGCTTTGAAAATATATTTCCTGTTACTAGAAGGATAATTCTAATTCCACTTAACATTCAAAGTAGTAATGGACCCAAAAGGTAACTTTAGCTTTTGTAAGATTATTTTTTAAATGTAATTCTTTATTTTCAACTTAAACAAAATAATTGTCATTAAAATATTCTATTCAGGACTGTATGACAGAGGAAAGATTACAGGTTTAATTTTGAATTTATATTGTTGCAAGTATACTGTTAAATGCAAGAATTTTTCTCTTAGTATAAATTCATTTTATATGATAGATTTTATGAGGGCTCTTGAAAAGGTTAAGTAGGTATCTGATTAATTTTAGTTTTATGATTGCAGGACCTAACAGTGACCTAAATTAAGAATAAAATGACTGAGTAAATACATTGTTATTTTGAAAGTTGTACAAATATGTCACATGGATTTGCTAAACAGATTATGAACTATATTCTCTCTCAGAAAATTGAATATGATAGCCATGGATACATCCATATTTTAACATGAAAATTTAGGAAGTATCACTTTACTATTCATGTAACTAAAGTTCACTTTACCATTGCATTTCTCTTTTCTTTCTTTCTTTTTTCTTTTCTTTTTTTTTTTGCTGAGACAATTGGGGTTAAATGACTTGCCCAGGGTCACACAGCTAGGAAGTGTTAAGTGTCTGAGACTAGATTTGAACTCAGGTCCTCCTTGATTTCAGGGCTGGTGCTCTATCCACTGTGCCACCTTTTGTATTTCTGATGTAACAACGACTGGATGAAAGGGCACATCCCTGAAGCCTTCCTCTGTGTCTTGTAAAATATAGTCCCAGACTAATACAGCACAATTATTATTAGATAAGTTATGTTGTATACCAGAAGTTATATGAATATAATGAAGTATCTTTTTCCTTAAGTCTTATATTATTTAAATATTGTGTAGTCTTTACCCATGCTTAAATTCTTTAGTGACACTAAAGCAGAATTAAAATCTTTAAAATATCTTACTACTTTTAAAGATGCCATTTCTTAATTCTTCCATGAGTTTTGATAATGTCCATGTTGTATGTTATTTTATTTGTTAATATGATATTTCATATGTCATGGAGTATTGTGCTTATTCATTTGGGAAATTGAATGTTTTTCTCCTATAATTATAATCCAATAAATATGTTTAAGACTTTATAATTTTTAAAACCATTTATTGCTTTTAAGAATGTTTGTTAATAGGCACAAAGAAAGAGAAATTCTGGTTTTCTAAAAATTGAGTATTGTTTTACATAGACTGATGTTATTTGAAAATATAAGTTAAAGGTCTATTCTCTCTTCTCTATGACTATTACAAATGAATACATGAGAAAATAGCTGTTTTCAACAAAACCAGAGGACCTGATTCAAAGAACATGTTGTGATATTCAACACAGGTGAATTTGAAATAAGCTGTCCTAAATATTCATTAAGGTATCCATTTGATCTCTCCTCCCATCTGTGTTATGCTGAAGATACAATGTCTAAATAACAGCTACTAGAACAAGTTACATAATAAGTAAACAAGATCAGTTTTTATTAATACATTTGCCTTTTTTTAAAAAGCATTTAAAAAAATCCTAGATTTAAGAAAAACTAAGCACCTAAAGTAGTAGCTAGCATATAACTAGCATATTTTTGATAACATGCTATATGTACTGTCTTGCACAAGTTGGTATCAGAGCAACAATATTTTATTAAACATAAATTTTCTAATAGGTAAATATTATATATGTCATTTCTGTTCATTCAAAATTGGAAAGATACACATTATCCCCATTTTATAGGTGACAAAACTGAAGTATAAATTAAACAACTTGGCCAACCAAGAGTCAGGGCCTCACTGGAATCTGTCATATTTTATAATCCATTGCTTAGCCCACTGAACCATTCTTCCTGTCTATTCTAACAACAGGACAAAGAAATGTGGTTGAAAAGAAAATGCTAATCAGTGTTGCATGGATAGGCAAAAGGAAATGAGACTTAAAGGGAAATCAACACAGTATGTTAGGAAAAGCATAGTATGAATGTTAAAAAAAAATGAGATGGGGGAAAGGAAAAAATAGTAAAATTACATTTCTTATCAATGTTGTAAATTGTATGACAGGTTTGAAATTATTCTGAAATATGTTACTGGATTGTACAATATTTGCACAAAGCCAGAACATTACAGTTCCCTAGTAAATACATTATAGCTTGTGATGTTATTTCAGTGATAAGAAAAGAAATTATAAGTGTATTGCTAATATTTTATGTTCTGTTTAACTCCCAAATCAAATCAAAGAATAAATATTTACTTACAATTGTGGAAGTAGATAATTTTTACTTGTTTTTAAATATCATCTACTTTTAATAGAAAAAAGATTAACCACTGAATTGTGAAATCCTTTATAGGTCTTTGCCAAAGCAATGAAATTAACTAGAAAAGAAAAAGTTTCTTGGTAACCATTTATCCACTACTATTGACGCTTAAGTTTTTAATATTTGGTAGTTTGCTAAAACCTCAAACATCTTATCTATTTATTCTAACCTTTTGTTTTAAAACTTGTCATGAAGCAATAGAGTATCTCCTCTAGGATACTGTGAGATTAATTTAATGAGACTACACATGTCTTGCCATTGCCAATGTCATCTTATTCAAAGTACAGCAACCAACTTGATCATTACAAGCAAAATGTTATTTTCTCCACTATTAGAATGGCAGATTTTTCAGGAATAAGGACTAGCTCCTATGGAAGGCAGGTATATTTGCAAACTATGAGATGAATTGATGTAAATGTGTGTGTGTGTGTGTGTGTGTGTGTGTGTGTGTGTGTGTGTGTTTTCTTTGTGTAAAGCAGACCCATTGTGGATATTCTGCCCACCTGAGCAGGTAAGCAACAAATCCAATGGATTTGTTGACTTCTTTGGGGCAACTTGAAAAATTGAGTTAAGTGATTTGCTCATAGTCACAGAGGATGTATCAGAGACAGGACTTAAATCCAAATTACACCCTACCTGTTGTCTACTTAGATAGTAAGTTAGAGACATGGAATTTTAGAAGTGGAAAGGAAGAAATTCACAAATTCCCAACCTCTCTCTCTCTCTCTCTCTCACACACACACACACAGCAGGAAAAGGATAAAATTGTTAGCTTTAATAGATGGCTTCTGAATCAGTGAGTGCTCTTATTATTACAAGTTTTCTTTATAGTTCTAAGAGTCATCTTAGAGAGCCTCTTTTTGCCCTGATAACATAGCTATAGAGAAGTTCCTCATTCAGTTCCTTCACTGTAATGCTCTGCATGGCTGTTCCTGCTCACACCCCTTAGCCAGTGGTTACAGAGCTCTCTATCTCTCTGTCTCCCCGTGTAGATCTAAGCTTGATAAATGGCACTTGATTTTTTTTGTCTTGAATTTCCTGATCAAGACTCAATCTGATGCATTTTCTAAATCTTTATGGAGTAGGGGAAGAGGTAAGCTCTACTTCCATTTTAGTTGTTCTCTATGTATTTACTTTGTATATTTGCAAGTTCTGTATTTGCTTTTCTGTCAACATGTTATGTTTTGGTAGAGTCATAGGGACTCTTTCGGGACAGTATAAACTCTTTGAGGGACCTGTTCACTTTTGTACTTATCTTTCATCACTTCCAACATGATAAGGACTGCATGGCTTCTGAGGACACAGAGGCAAAAATGAAGCCAGCATTATCCTCCCAGGGTTTATATTCTACTGAAAAGAAAGAATGCATACACATTAATAACTGTAACACCCACATAGAGGAAATGTCAAGACATTTCTGGGTGGCAGTTAGGAAACTAGCAACTAGGGAGTTCAGGAAAGGCTTCACTTAGAAGGTAGAATTTGATCTGAGATTTTGAGAGAAGTTCTGTTATTTTAAGATACATAATTAAGGAGGGACTACATTCCAGTACTAGCCTAGACCTTGGACAGAAACACACATGTAAAACAAAGTTTCATGTATGGGGAGCGGCTATGTTGTAGAATACAAGAAAAGGAATAATGTGTAAAACTTGAAAGGTAGCCCAAGCCAGATTATAAGGATTTTAACTGCCAAATAGAGGAGATTGTATTTTTTTTTTCCTAGAGGCAAGAGGGAGTCATTGGAGTTTTTTGAACACTGGTGTGACCTGATTGGACCTGTGATTTAGGAACATCACTTTGGCAGATTTGGAGGATCAACAAAAGGAGAGATTTGAGGCAGGAAGATCAACTGCAGTATTTTTGTAGTAATCCAGGAAGGTAATGAGGTTCTAACTGCAATGGTGGCCAAGTTAGTGTAGGAAAATGGGATAAAATATCAGTGACAATCAGGTAGGGTGAGGTTCGAGTGAAGAGTTCAGAATGATTTCAAAATCATAAATCTGTGGAACTAGAAGTGGCATCTCATGAAAGGGATGAATAAATTAGGAAGCAGAATGAATTTAGGTGGAAAGATAATGATTTCTGTTTTGGACATTTTGAGTTTGTTTGGACCTATAGGATAGTCAGTGTTAAGTGTTTACTATCTGGAGATACAGTAGTGAAACTCAGAAGAGAAAGTAGGTACTAGATATTTAGTGAACCATGTCCAAAAAAAGAATTCATTACCCCAAACCTTGTTTTTGTCTTTCTCCTGTATCCCATGTTCTTAGCACAGTGTCTGGTATATAATATACTCTTAACAAATGTTTGCTGACCAGTTGAACTCATGGAAACTAAGTGATTCACTGATAGAATGTAGTGTAGAGAAAGAACAGAAGAGGGCAAATCCTTGAGGTAACACTCATTATGAGAGTGTAAACTTGGATGATAATCCTGGAAAGGAGACTTAGAAGAAGAAGTCAAATAGGTAGGAAGAAAACCAAGAAAGGAATAACACAAAAATTCAGAGAGGGGAGAATATCCAGTAGTTAGTCCTGCAACGAGGTCAAGAGGGTGTGGACTGAAAAAAGGCAATGAGATATCAATCACTCTTTGAGTTATATACCTTTTAAATTCTTTATATTGTTACTATTTTTAGTTTGAAGAAAAAACACATGTATACTTTTTATTGTCCATTTTATTAAGAGATTATGACTGTCTTCATTATAGGGCAATTTAGCATCTGATTATTCAAGTAATGTGCTGTACTAAATGCACTGTACAAAACCTCTTATACTTCCATGACTGATCCCATCACTGGAGATAGGCTTTCTAGTAGTGCAGATCACTACTGATTGTGTAATTTTTCCAGTTGTAATTTCTGGAGTAGAAAAACCCAAGTACATAGTTCATCCTTCAGAAGTCAAAATAAGAAACATCTTGATATAATAGATAGAGGGAGACATGAAATCAGGAGACTTGGTTTCTTTAGTTCTGATCATGGGGCATAGTCATTCTTCTCAGAACATCATTTTCTTCATCCATAAAAGAGGGAAAATAAAAATGTGTCTTAGCTACTTAACTCAGAGATTGTTATGAGATCAAATGAAAAAAATGTGTCTAAACCATTTTCTAAACCTTACTATGTATATATATATATATATATATATATATATCAGCTCTTAATATTAAAAGAGAATTATAATCCTCAATTCTTCCTATTTACTTTTAGATGATTATAAAAAAGAAAATATTTAAAATTGATATTTCTTAATACTAATTGTGGTTTTAACCAACAGTGAACTACATTTTGCCTTGAAAGAGTGAAAAGCAAAATCCTGCTATTGTATTGTTAGAAAAGATGAACAGGTTGCTCTCAGAAAAACCTGAAAATGCAAACTGAAATGCACTGTGTACAAAGTAACATTAATATCATAAGAAGATCAGCTATGAATGACAATATAATGATTCAAGACAACACTGAAGGACTTATGATGAATCTCTTGACATCCATTCCATATTATCAACTACCTATCAGACATTTTCAACTGACTGTCCAACAGGCCAGTCTCTCCAGTTCAACACATACAAAACAGAACTCATTATCTTTCTTCGTGCCCCACCTGCTCCACTTTGCTTCACTACTTCCATTCTCCAAATTTTCCCTATTTCTGTCTAAAATATCACCATTCTTCCAGTCTCCCAAGTTCATAATCTTGGTCTTAGCCTATTACCTCATCTATAAAATGAGACACTTGAACTCAGCAGCCTCAAAGGTCACTTCCAGTTTTAAATCTATGCTCCTATTTTCCTGGTTAGGGCAAGGTGCTGGAGTAGTAGCCCAGCGTGGAGTCTGGAAGATCCGTCTTTATGAGTTCAAATTCAGCCTCAGACACTTAACAATTGTGTGGTCCTAGATGAGTCATTTAACCCCGTTTACCTCAGTTTCCTCACCTGTCAGATGAGCTAGAGAAGCCAATGGAAAACAACTCCAGTATCATTGTCAAGGCTACCTCAGATGGGGTCACAAAGAGTTGTACACAATTGAAACAACTGAACAACAAACGATTCTACAAGTATTACTGAGAAGCAGCAATGGAACAACATTTCATAGTAGGCTATAAAGAAATAGGTTAAAAAGCTGAAGACCCTCTAATAGGATCTACTGCTAATTTTTTTCATGAATTAATCATTTAACTTGCTTTTGTTTAAATTTGCCTTTCGGTAAAATTAATTATAATACTTGCTTTACCTTGTGGAATCATTGTAAGTATATCATGTGATATGGAGTGGGTTTTGTTTGTTTTTAAATTTTCTCTTTGTATCCCTAACCTAGCACGACCCTTAATACATATTAGGTGCTTAATAGAAGTTTGTTGAATGAATAAATGAATCACTCAGTCAGTAGAAGTGCTATAAAAACTTTAAAGCAAAATAGGGGTGTGATTATTGTAGATGACAATTTATTAATGAAGCATTTCTGTTAAGAGTCTGTAACAGGAAATTTTGGTTCATGTGAAGATGTTAAAATGAAGTTTAAAAAGTAAAGATTCTTTAAGAAAAATCCAACTTACCATATTTTAGTTTTTTTCAAAAAACCGCCAATCTATATGATATACATGATAACAGAAGTTTCTGTAACTGTGCATATGCATTTTGGTGAACTAATTATCTCTTATTCCTTTAAAATGTATAAGGAAGCCAATTAACTTGTTCACTGTGACCTAAATGATTTTTCCTTGCCTTCATTTCATACTTTCATAACGCTCTCAAACTTCTTATTGCCTCCATTAGTATGTTTTGTTTAGTACTAAAGAATTGTTCATAATTATTTTTCTGTTATGTTAATGAAGAAGTTCTAATTTGCAAATAACTATTTAATCTATAATTAAGGTCTGGCAGCTCTCCTTCTTAAAAAAGGCAGTTAAAATGCATAGCCACTGGTCTGGATATGGAACATGCAATTGCAAAACATTAAGAAAGGCACATCCCATTTATCACTTTTAATGAATCTTTCACTTTGGTACCACCATAAGCCCTTGATGGTATTCCTGTCATTCAACCATATGCTTCTAAAAGCATTAGCTGTTCCTAGGTCTTAGCATGTCTTAGAACAACACTGAAATCTCTGGGTTTTGATTATATATAAGCTGCCTTAAAAATCATTATTATTACCATATCCTCATTAAGATGATGGGCCCCCTGACCATGTTCTCATGTTTGTGTTAGCAATCTGAAATTCATGTATGCAAAAGGAGTTTTACTTATCCTTTTGAAAAAAGGATGATAAATATTTATATAGCTTTAACTCTTTCAGGATGCTTATGCAATCATGTTTTAAAAAATGAGAGGGCTTAAAAGCATTATACTGCAGATAAATTTGGGGGAGCATTTTTGCTTTTCTAAGAGATGGAAAAGAAGCAAATTATACATTTATTGGTTTTGATATTGTTTCCTTTTATCATGCTCTTCAGTAATTTTCTTATTCTACCCTCCTATATTTTTGACAGGAAAGCCCAAGAATAGATGCCACTATCTCCCTCAACCCCACCCTTTTTAGAAATATCTTTTTTTTCCCAAAAGAAGAATTTCATCATGTCTAGGGGAGAGCCTTTAGTTGTCATTTGATGTTTTATAGTCTAATTCTTCTAATCACTTAAATTTTGATCAAGTTTGGCATATCTGACCTCTAGGTATTTAGTGTCTAATCAGTCAACAGGGGGGTAAAACTTACTTGAAAACAGCAAATTACTCAGTGATTTAGGTAGTGATAGTTTAGTATTTCTAGAAAGTATCATTGCATAAGAAGTATCCTGATTTTTGGTTAATATATTATCGATTAATTCCACTACACATGGGGTTTCTACCTTAATGAATTGTTGGCTTGAGGCAGCAAGTGGTAGTATGATCTCTAAGACAGTTTGTTATTTAAAATCAAAATCTTCCTAGGTTCCTTGAGTGTATCCAGTAGCTATTTTGTAATATGTGAGTTTTAGCTGTTGAAGTTATCTTCTCTAGCTGTAACAATAAGTGGAAGATAAGGACAACATTAGAATTCCAGTTAAACTGAACTGAAAAATAAAAAAAATTAAATGGAGAGACAGTGGTAACAGGAGCTCTGGATTCAATATTGCCTACAGTCAGTTTTACCAATATTAGGCAAGCTTGCAGCTGGGTTATTGGTTTTGAAAAAATACCTAATTATGACACTTCTCTGTTTAAAAATGTCCTATGATTCCCTATGCATAGAGCTAGAGTCAGGAAGACACAGTTTCAAATATGGCCTACTACAGTAGATTAGTCTCTATCTCCTGAATGCATTCTATGCTCTCACACTTTCTAAATCATGCTATTCCTTGTGACAAGAATTTCTTCCCTCATCAATGTCTGTTAAATTAGTACATATCTATTAAAACACAAGTCAATTGCTACCTCTCCATGAAGCCTTCTTTGACTTTTTCCTTTTGGAAAAAGTTTTCCTCCTCAGACTTTATATAGCGTTTTGTCTTGGATGTTGCTAATAGACTTTCCAAGTAATATTATTTATGTTTGTGTCTAATCCCCCCTAAGACTTTAAGCCAGTGACCATTGTCTAACCCTTATGTCTCCCCCATTGCCATGTATAGTGCTTTGCACAGTCAGTATCTAATAGATGTTTTATGACTGAATAAATGAATGAGTCCACCCACAATCAGTCAATCTTTTCCCATTGGGGGTTCACTACAGTTATTAGATTTAGTTTATCTCTTCAAAACAGCCCTATCATGATTGCCTTATAACCAGTCTTCCCACCTCCAATCTTTTTCTCCCTCAATCTATCTGTCAAATCATCGTCAGCTTAATTCTCCTGACAAATAGATCCAGTCATGACATACTTGTGCTCAGAAATAGTACTTCCCTATCACTGGCTGAGTCAAGTTCCATTTCTTCAGTTTAGAAGTCAAAGGCCATGCAGTGGCCAAAAAGCAAATTGTATTTTAAAATTCATGGATGATGTAGCAAAATCCAGTTTTCCACACCCAAGGAAGAGCTTGTTCAAGGTAGAAATTGAGGTTTTTAACAAAAGCTAATTTCCTAACTATCTTGTACTTCTAGATACTTATACAACATTTCACATCAATTGATTTGCCATTTCCCCAAACTCAGCATTCTCAAAATTTACTTCATCTTCTTTCCCATCACTCAACCCTAAACCAGCTTTTCTTCCCAGCATTTTCACTTCTCTCCCAGGTGCCAATGTCCTTTAATCTCCCAGCATAAAACTCTTGGAATTATCTTTTGACTTTCCTTTCTCCTTGTCTGTCTTCACTTCATAGGATGATTGCTAGCATGTAAACAAGGCAAACCGAATTGTACACCAAAGGGCTAATATACCACAGGAAGGTACTAATCCATTGATTTTCAAATAGAATATAAATATCTGCAAAGCAGGGTCTTTTCTTTTATGTTTCCCACAATATGTGGTACATCAAAGACACACAAAACTTTGACTAATTATTACAATTTAAAGAACACATGACACACAAAGAACTGTCTACAGAAAAAGAAAAGCAGTAAGGTATTATGTAAAAGAAGCAAGTAGATAGGGGCAGCTAGATGGTGCACTAAATAGAACACCAGCCCTCCAGTCAAGAGGACCTGAGTTCAAATCTAGCCTTAGACATTTAACACTTAACTGTGTGATTCTGGGTAATTAACTCCAAGTGCTTCTCCCCATCCTCCCCCCCAAAAAGCAAGTAAATAAGGTAAAAAAGAGAAGAGAATAAAGGATGTAATGTGGAAGTTTTGTTTATAGCCTTGTGGAGTCACCTAGATGCCTAAATATCTCCTCTGGGGCCTGAAATTCCCTTATTCATTTCCTTCATTATTTTGTGCTAATTGTTCCCATGACCTCTTTAAAAATAGCAATAAAATGTATATTTAACAAAAGGATCTAAAACTAAATGAAATTGTAGACTTTTAATCTAACCCCTTCTTTGTAGATGAGGAACTGTGTCCTAGAAAACTGTAGTGATTTTGTACAAGATTAAACATGAAAATAAGTATCAGAGCTGAGATTTAAACCTAGGTTCTGATTCCACTATGCATTCTTTCTTAGTAGTTCATTACACTTTGATATCCATTATTTCATTTGTTCCTGACCCATAAGGGTTATATCCATTTTATGGAGGAGAAATCAGGCTCATCCAGGTTTTCACTGCAGGTCACATAGTCTTAAATGGGCAAAACTGGGACAAGAACCTGCTCTATTCCATCACCTTTTAACTTCAAGATACCTCTTTTACTCCTAGGAAAACTAACACATGAAGGAAGATGGGAATAAGCCTTTATATAGTGCCTACTAAGTGCCTTGTGGAGTCACCTAGATGCCTAAATATCTCCTCTGGGGCCTGAAATTCCCTTATTCATTTCCTTCATTATTTTGTGCTAATTGTTCCCATGACCTCTTTAAAAATAGCAATAAAATATTTAAATGTATATGTTTAAACATAAAATTTAGCCATGTAATATTTATCATGAAATATTTGTCAGGCAAGGTCATTCTATATATAGATATATCACATCTATTTCAAGTGTAGGTTTCTTTTGAAAAATAATAGCTCAGAATCAAAAACTGTGCTTTCTAAAGTTAAATCTGCTTCTCTCTCGTCTCCGACTTGGGTTGATAAAGGAAACCACTGTCATTCTACAAAGACTCATCCAAAGCTTTCATCTCCCTTGCATATCAGCCTTAAAGAATCAAATTGTCCCCCATGAAAGTTTTTTCCCCTCCACCAGTTTTGCTTATATAAACAGCCTCTTGATTACCTGAATCCTTAATTTTCCAGCGTTGCATTTCTATTTTCTCTGATCAGTAGAAAATTGTGGGGAAAGGATGAGTCTACACCAAGCTAACCTTGAAAATTAGAAATTTCATTTATAAAGCTGGTAGGAGTTCAGGGAAACTGCTCTTTTCCAGTGTGACTAATCAGTGGCTACATACAGCAACATTTAGAAAAATTTCAGTTAGGCTTCATTAGGTCTTTCTCGATGAAGTCATGTTAAAGGGAAAAGAAAAGGAGGGGGAAGAAAACTTAGTAGAGAGGAAAAGAGAAACAAATCATAAAAGATTTTATTTTAGAACATCATGCTACTTTGAGGAATAGTAGTTGTTTTTTAGGTCACCAACTGACATTTCTGAATGCTATATTCATAGATACTGCATGGCAGAACTTGTATGCGCCTGAAGAAGCTACATTTTCACAGCAGGAGACAGAATCAAAATGAAGCATTCAAATGCAGGTGCACAGGAATAGAAGTAGCTATTTACCCTGAAGCTGAGTGCCTGGCACATAAAGCAGGCTCTCAGCCCTGTCTCTCAGTCTCCAGGTCTCCCTCTCTTCCTCTCTTCCCCCCTCTTTCCCTCTCCTTCCCTCGCTCTCTCTGTCTCTGTCGCTCTCTTTTTCTCCCTCTTTCGCTTTCCTTCTCTCTATCTCTCTGTCTCTGTCTGTCTCTCTCTCTCCCCATCCCTCTTTCTCTCTCTCCACAATCCCTCTTTTTTCCAGCTAGACTCCTAGTATTAAGGGTGAGATTGAGGAGGGGGGATAAGAATAATTGTTAATTTGTTGTCTTTAATGAGATGGATTGCCCAGTGTGGAAAGATTGAGGGAGTATCTTTTGTTATGCTAATTAGACACCATTAGAGACTAGCTGTCTTTGACTTCCACCTAATCCTTTCTGCTTGCTCAGCCTCCATCCAGACTGGCAAATTGTTGAAAGATGGTGGTTTATACTGCACATGTTGTTTATTGCTACATCTATTTTGTACTCTGCAGGGGTGCTGTGGTAGGCTAAGATGTATCTTAGTTAACAAAGTCTTTATTTGTAATATTCATTTGAACAAACTGCTTCTGGAAGGATCGATTCCTGTCTCTGAATACTGTTTGTTTTTGTTCAGCCATACAAAAGGAGAAGTGACTGATTGAACAAAGTTGGATAAGGTCTCTTTGATCACCTGGATTTTCCTATTAGAAATAAATAAGTTGATCAAACCATAAGCATCAGAGAGGCTAGAAAATGGAAATGGGCAAAAAAAAATCAATAGATATGGTGACACCTTAAACAAATGCAAAACTTGCATGTCTGGGTGCAGTTTTTAAAAAGTATTTCCCTAAGATTTCTTTTAGTTGAAATTAAATAATTTCATCCTGGTAGTTTCACTAGGTAAACTTGAATTGTGAAAAATAAGCATGTGAAAAGGCACCACAAGAATTAACCACAGAGTGATTTTCCAGAGATACTGCTTCTCAATTAAAAGGAAGAGAAATATGTGTTGAATTCCTAGAAAGATTGAGGTGGTAGTGTAATTAACTGCTTTCCTGAGAGATTGGCAGGATAAAGTCCTATTATAACAAACTCCATGGGACATATGATTGTTTTATTACAGTGAAATCCTGTTGAAAATGAGTGCTGTTCATGCTTAGAAAGCACACTCTCAGTCGGCAGGAGCAAGGCAAAACAGAGTTAATACCAAACCTTTGTAATAAATTATTAAATAAAAACCCATCAGGGGAAATTGGGAGGTGTCGCATATACCTTTCCTCCTCCATGCTTCTGTCTTGATAAATTTTGTTTGTTTCCATAGGGGCTTTGGGATTGAAGTGTTTGAGGTAAGTAGGAGTGAGCAGTTAAAAGTTAATTATTGAACATTAGAGCTCTGTCTAGAAATTAGCTCCCTTCTTCCTCTCCCTCCTTACTGTCTATATAGCTTTCCATCAGGTACACCAAGCTATTGTTATTCTGAACAAGGATCAGAATACCATTTTCATATATAACTGCTTTTTTTTAAAATATTTGCTACAATCAGATCAATAAAGCACTGCTGTTATGGGCAGTCTATCAGGATATAGAAATAGGTTTTTTGAATAGAGTGGAATTTTGCCTCCAGATATATAGAGGCATCCCTGACTTGTCTTTCTGCTAAAACTGGAAGGGACATGGGAGCTAGAAGAAAATAGAGAGCGGCTGTAAAAAAGCAAAACCACCAGAGAAGTTGGTTGGCTATAACGAACTAAAAGAAAAAATTCATTCTGATTTGATCTAACAGAACCTTAAGTGAGGTGCTAGTCTTAAACACACTAAATTTTTCCTGGTACCAAAATGTATACAATTTTCAGAACTTTTGAAATCAATTTAACACATTCAGGTATACAAATTGTCTTCTCTTTGTAATCTCTAAATGTTGTAATTAGCTAAAGAAAATAAAGTCTGCTGCAAGGAAGGAAGAAAGGAAGGAAGAAAGAAGGGAGGGAGGAAGTGATGATTCTAGTGATAGGCATGGCTATTAGTATATGAGTATATGTTAATATGTAAGCACAAATTAAATATTTAAAGCACATCAGAAGGTAAGAAAAAATCTTACTTCAAGGAAACACATTTATGGTACTAGTTGATAATTTTTTTTTACATTACATTATTAATGCTACTAATAAAATAATATAAAGATTATCCATATGTTTACATTGAAGAATTATTAGCCTGGGGAAAAAACAGGTGGGAAAGTCTATCTGTGATTGTATAAGAACTGGATATAAGCCTAACCTGCTGTGAGCACAAAATGTTCTATCATTCTTTCAACTATCTTTGGTATCCAAGGGGATTATTTCATAGGCTGGTGGCTAGTGTCTTAAACGTAATAAATTTACAACTTATTATTTGTTTTTTGTGTCATTTTCATTTTTGACATATTCTAGGTGTCCTTGCAGCCTTATTCCATGATGGAATGGCATGATGGAGTGAGGGTAATATTAAATTTTAATGCTGCTATTCCTGTTGACTGTTTTTTTTTTAGCACAAGTATGCCTGCTTCTTTAATTCCTTCTTTTCTACAGCCAGAAAACAGAAATGTGCATAAACAGTCGGGAAAATTACTGTATACCCTCGGGACCCCGCATCAGCATGCTCTGCCTGTTGTGAATGATGAATCAAAATGGAAAGGTTATCATTTTCATTAGCTAGGAAAGAACAAGACCATACTTTTCTCCGAGTGTAATTACAGTGGTTCACTGGCAACATTACACTGCAGTAATTAGTCTAAAGGTGTATGTGAGGTCAGTCTTTTGCACAGACACTAGAAATATTATTTCAGAGTTTAAGGTCACAGCCTTGTGTTTAACATGTTCCAGGCAGCTTTAAAAAAAAAAAAAAACTAATTTGACTGAGCTAAAGAAAGACATTTGACATTTCCCAGAGTTCATGCATTCAGAAACCAGTCAGGTAGAAAAATTGCATTTTATTATCTACAGTAAAGAAAAAGCTTAGCTTCAGAAGTATCATGTCAGTATTTTTTTTTCTTTTGCAGGATAAACAGAGATGAAATTCGAGTTTATTTGAGATGTGATGTTAATAATTATGAAGGCTTTTTATGTTTATGTGTTTTAATATCTACCTTTCCTCTAGGCAAGTGATAGTAGTGTGGACAGAAAAATTAATTGTTAGGATTGCTTTCAATGAAAGAAATTTCATTTCTTTACCTTAGCATAATTTATTAAGAAATAAATGTTTATATTATAGAATTCCTCAAATATGCACATATTTATTAAAAATTGTCACATTTATACCCTTAGCAACAAAGTAGAAATGCTAAAATTCCTCAAACATAAACCCAGATAAGATGGAGATGATTTTCCAAAATTGGAGCTCATTTTCATACTGAAAAATAAGAAAAAGAAATTAGAAAAAATGACTTTTTTCAATCTTTTTTTTAGAGTAAACCAAAGTTAAAATGTAATTTATTTTAACTTTCCAACCTACCAGTGAGAACCTTAATTCCATGTAGTCATTAAATAACATACAACCCTTCTGACAAGATTTAGGGGGGGGGGGCGGGGTTTGGTGCCCTGGGCCCCTTTGGTGTCTGACAAAACTTAGGGTGAACCTTTCTCATAATAATGTTTTTAAATGCATAAAATAAAATACATAAGATTAGAAAGGAAACAAAATAAATTGAAGTGCAGTTATCACAGTATATATTTAAAAAAACAAACAAACGCCAAGCTCTTGGGTCCCAGATTAAGAAATGCATTTTTATCACAATATATTTAAAAAAACAAAGAAACACATACCAAGCTCTTGAATCTTAGGTTAAGAACCTCTAAGAGGTGTTAGGCCAAATATCAAGGCCATTTGTTTGATTTGGATGATAACTGCCTTCTAGACCTGGATCTCTTTTTAGATTTGGGTTTGGAGTTTATTTTGTTTTGGTTTCCCCACCCCCACCCCCACCCCACCGAATGGGGATGTAATGCTGTTTGGAAGTAGGGGGAAAGAAGAGGACATTCAGTCAGTCATTTACTACTACAGGAAACTTACCCTTCTTTATCTAGTTGTGTGTTTTTTGTATAAATGACCATCTGTTTAGAACTGGGTATAATTCCCAAATGTGGGAATGTGAGCATGGATGTGTCACAAGTAACACAGTTGATTATTTAGCCAAGTGAAAATTTTCTAAAATATATAAAAATCAGTTCTTATTAACCACAAATGTTTCCCTACTTTAAGTCTGAATATGGTTGAATTTCATTCTTAGGTTGTTTTGGGGTTTGTACATTTATCATTTTAATTATTTCATGTTGCCTTTATTTTTTACATATATTGAAGTGTCTGAAGACATTTAGTATCCAACCTTTTTTCTTTCTTTGCCACTCAAACAAGTACAGTATAATTTATTTCCATTTTGAAAATACCATCTTCAAAAGCATAAGAATGTTATTGGTCTCCTTTCTCCATTTCTCTGTCAAGTGCCACATTTCTCAACTCCTAATCACACTGTTCTAAAAAGCAATATCTTTGATTATCTAGAATTGGTTGCTTCACCTACCTTTTTGGAAATTGCCCCCATTTATAAAATAAGGGCTATTTTTAAAAGGATGTTTTTGAGAAATTAAACACATTTAAGAAAACAAATTCAAATGATACAGACTACTAATATAATTAGCTGTTGCTCCAAATATGTGTGTGCATGTTAGTATACACATACACACACATACATATGCTTTATCCCCATCTACTAAAACCCAATTATGAAATATACCTACCTAAAATTGTTGACCCAGAGTCCCAGCATTGACAGATACTCCCAAAGGTACATACACATCTAGATTAAATAAGGAAAAAAACAATGGGAATGGAAAATGCTTGCTTCAGAAAATCAGGATGCAGATTCAGGCAGTCTTCACACTTGGCAGCTTACATTCTTGGAAATTAGGCTGTAACTTCAAATTATTTTAATGAAATATGAATTTCCCATGGAAACAGTGTTATAAAAGATAAAATTCCTGACCAAGAAACTTGTATCTGAGTTCTTATAAAGTGATCTTGAATACTACATCCATTCTTTTATAAATTTTATTTATTTATGCTACAGAGGTTAAAGCCTTCCCAAAAAAAAATACAACTATTTATTTAAATCTGAAATATTAGTCACATAATTTAAAAAATGATCTATCTATATATAGATATATATATCTATAAAAACATGTCATTTGTATATTTTACATTTTCCCACATTTAATTTTTATGCTTATATATAGAATAGGACAATGCCAGAATTCATGGTTAGTGTCCAATTTGTGTTACTACTACTTTGTCTAGTTCATACCTTAATGTTTTTATATTGCTAATAAAAATTAACTTTTAAATCCCTTGCCACCCCTCCTTCCCACCAATCCATTAAAGGGAAAAGATTGACAGGCCATTTAAAATAACATATAATTCTAACATCACTTAATACTTTATTTTGAAGGGAATTCTTTTGTTCTGTATGCTACTATGTCCTGAAGTTACCTTTTTAGATCACTTTTTTAAGCTACAATTTTACTTGATTTTTAATAGGTTCCTATTATATCCTGTTATGCTTTTACACAAGGCTTCTGGTTATGCTAAAATAAAATTGCAGAGATAAAATTATACAAATGTATTCCTTTCAAATTTATTATAGTTATTTTAAAATCCCCAGTAGCAAAGATTTTCTGTAATTCCTCTAGGAAAGGCCAAATTTATACAAATGGTTTTGCATCTTTGTGAACTACACTACCTAGAGTAAAATTCTAATCCAATGCTCCATCTGGTGATTGATAGCAATGATTTAGTAAAATATCAAATATGGTGGCTTTGTTTCTCAAATGGCAAGATGTCTTGGGCATGGATAGCGTGTGTGTGTGTGTGTGTGTGTGTGTGTGTTTAAAAAGATGGAGAAGTAATTCATCTATCTTTGTATATAATCCAGATTCTAATACTTGTTAGCCCCTTTGTTTTGTCCACTCCTGGACTGAAGATTTATGGAATGAATCATTAACCATTAATTGCTAACATTATTGTCATCATTTAGACCAGTGCCAATGGATGGTCTTGTGATGGAGACAGCCATTTGCACTCAAGAGAGAGGACTATGGCAACATAGTATTTTCACCTTTTTGTTAACTTTCCTGTCCCATAAACATTGATGTATTCTCCAAAACTCTGACCAGTACCTTTTTCTCCATTTTCCTTATCTCCTCTCTACAGAAGAAACTCAAATCTCTATCCCCATTCTTGACTTCTCAAAGATTCGTTATCAAAATTTTAATTACCTTTTAATAGTTGTGTCTCAAGCACCTCAAACTCAACATGTATAAAAACTCATCTTCCTAAAACCAGAACCTTACTCTCTGATCACCACTTTGCCCATCTCCCAAAAATTCTCTACTGCTGGGTGTTATAGTGGCAAAAACATTGGATTTGGAGTAAGGAAACCCATATTCAAGTGCCACTTTCTGACATTAGCTTTTGGTCACATGCCTTTCATTAAACCTTTATCATGTTGTTTGTTCATCTATAAATTGGAGATAATACTTATAGTCCCTAATTCACAGACTTGTGAGGTTTTAATGAGATACTTTATGTAAAGAGCTTTGCACACCCTACAATGTTATATAAATGGCAAATATTATTATTGTTGTTATTTCTATTGCACCACCCTTTAGCAATCTTCCATTGTCTACTCCTTCCATTGCCTGTTTTTTTTTTGTTTGTTTGTTTTGTTTGTTTGTTTGTTTTTTTAACAGATCTATGTTTACATGTGGAATCCTTTCCCTTATCTTCTTTTCAAGTAGTCTGGGCTACTTTTACTCACTCCTCATTTACTTTTGTCATCTTTCTCTCTTGTTTCTGCTTCTTTGCTAATGATTTTTTTCCCCTGCCTAGAATAGTTTCTCTACCAACTTCATCTGCACCACTGCCTGTTTAAACACTTCTTCTAATGCTCACACTGGGGCCTAGCATCTGGTATATGCTTTCTCCCAACATACCTTCACTGTCCCAAAGTATTTGTGATTTCTCATATTATTAAAACTACCGATTAAACAGATGAATAGTGAAAGCTTCCTTGAACTTCTGGGAGATAGCCTCTTCTGCAATGTAATCCTGAAAATTTAAGTTAGCTTTTTTATGAAGAGTGGACTCCTACCTTGTAAAATCTTACCTGGAATAGAACCAGTATTGTGTACTTTGCCACATGAAAGGACCCTAATGGCATTCAAAAATCTGTTCTTCAGTTAGAACTTCAACTAAGGAGGGAATGATTTGTTCAAGTCAAGGTGAAAAGATCAGTGGTTTCAGCATTGCATGACAGTTTCTTGAGAATTCTGTCGAAGTGTTCAGCCCATCTCTCTAGGATCATATCCTTATTACTAATGTAATGCTCAGGGAGAAACTGAGGCAGTATCTCACATGGACATTAGGTAATGTTTTATTGATATTAATTGAGAGTTCAGAATCCATAGCTATGGATCAGGACTGGTGGGACTCTTGTCTCAAAGCACAAAGTCCAGGCCAGGGACCAACACAGCCACAGCCATGTTAGCCGACTGAATACAAAGTACACAGCAGCTCCATCAAGGAACTTCAAACATTATATTAGGATCCCATAGCTCAGGGAGATAAAGAACTCATGGGAACAGATGAGCACATCTGGTGTCCAAGGAAACCATAAATTCAATTCTGACAGGTAGGAGTAAGGAGCCTTGCCAAAGCAGACTGCTTGTCTGGGTCACATAGATAAGAGGTAGGTCGAGGCTGGCCATCTGGAGGTTTCATGATTACTTTGGAATGTGAGTCCAATTATTTCTGAAGGCCAGGAAGTGGGTATTGCTATTCTGGGACAGAGCAATTAAGGGAGACTGAAACAGCAACTGAGGGAAACTGAGACAGCAACTAAGGGAGACTGAGACAGCAATTAAGGGAGACTGAGACAGTAACTGAGGGAGACTGAGACAGTAACTGAGGGAAACTGAGACAGGCACAATACTAATGAATGTGGCTCCATCAACAGTGAGTAATTGAGATGTACCATAGGCCACATGGTTCAAATGCCAAATGTACACTTGCTAGAAAAACATTTTATGGAGAATTCACACAGAGCAAACACTCATGTGGTGGTCAGAAAAAAATATATAAAACACTCTCAATGTCTGTAACTAAATGTCTAATAACTTTAGAATTGACTTGTGATATGAAAGACACTGGCACAAGACCATCCAGCATGGCATGCCCTCATCAGAGAAAGTGCTGTGCTCTGTAAGCAAAGAAGAATTGAAGTAGCCCAAAAGCAACAAAGTTAGAGCAGAATCCACACAAATATTTATTTGAACTATTTGTGCTGACCTATGGGAGAGCATTCTGAGTTCATATTAGTCTGATCAGCCACTGTTGGAATATGTTGAAATTTGACTCTAGCATAGTGATGTCATTTTGGTCCTCGGTGAGAACAAAGTCCAACAGCCAACCAGCCAACCAATTAATCAGCTAATTAAACATCTCCGCCCAGATATCCTGCCAGAACTTTTTTTTTTTTTTTAACTTAATTTTAACTAATAGAAATCCACTTTATCCCTCATTGGAAAAAAAAAATCCTTTTAACAAATATGTTAGTCAAATACCTACATTGGCCATATTCAGAAAGTATATGTCTCAAACTGTACTGAAGTCTATCATCTCCATAAGGTGGTGGACCTGCCAGCACTTAAAATATATTATGTTCAAAGTTATACTCCTCATCTTCTCTCTAAATCAACTCTTTTGCCCACCTTTCTTATTACTATTATTTGCACTATCATATTCACAGATAGCTTAAAATCTCAACATTATATCTGATATCATTTACTCCCTATCCCACTTATCCAATTCATTCTAAAATTCCCTCATTTTTACTTTGTCTTCCACCTTTCTCCCTTTTCCCCTCCCAATTCCCTCACAGTACCTTCATTCTAATTCAGACACCTATTGACTCTCAAGTGGAGTACTATAATTGTTTCCTAAATAGTCTCCTTGACTCTGGGCTCTCCTCTGTAAGTTCACAGTCATGTAACTGCCAAAATAATCTCCCTTGGAGAACTATTAGAAGTTTTCGACATGAACAATGGGAGTAAAATAAGGTTATAAGCTCACTATTATTTCTGATTTATCTCCAGAAGTATTAGATATAGTAATCAAAAAAAGTTAAAGGAATAAATTATTAGCTTTAACAAAGAGGATATTAAATATTATTTGTGAGTAATGCTTATAATTTATCTTAAAAGCCCAAGAAAAACAACAAAAATGGGATAAAGAACTTCAGCAAAATCGTAGAATATAAAATAAAGCCATATATCATTAGCTTTCCTATATACTTCAATTTATCTGTGATCTTCAACAGAAGTATTGTCTCTAAAGATGAACACAGTGTTTTATTTTTCTTTTTTCTCAATTTGAGGAGGGTGGATTGGAGGAAAAGGGAATAAAGAAAAGTTTTGTTCCTCCTCTTCCAAAATAAAGGAAAACAAAAAGATAGAAAAGAGGGTCACTGAAACCTGTTTTCAAAATGAAGGAAAGAGCAGGAAAGCCAAAAGTAATTGCACACAAACAAGACAGCTTTGATAGTAACATATTAAATTATATACTTTAAAAGATAAAAATATGTAAATTACAGAGATTTAGTTTCATCTATGACCCTCTTTGTCCTATTTTATGGGGATGTGCTTATTTAAATTTATATTTAAGTTCAGAATTTTTAAAAATTAGAAAAAATTAAATAAAAGTTATAAGAATAAAAGTAAGTAATGCTTTGTTGCCTATATATACCTACTTTGCACTTGGCTTTTGGGGTAATACCCAGTGAATGAATGAATAAAAGTTTTTTAAACAGTTACCTCATAGAAAGCACTGTGCTAATCCCTTAGTTACAAACAGCAAAATAAAACAATCCCTGCTCTTAAGGAGCCCATGTTCTCAGGGGGAGACAATACATATGGAAGGTTTTTGCAGCAAATCAGATGGAAAGATTCCATGGTCCTTAGGTTACAGCAGCAAACAGATGTTAATACCTTTTCTTTAATGTCATTTCCACTAATAAAATCACATCTCTTTTAAATAGATATAACTGAGCTGTTTTATAGCAACAAGTATTAGAGGGCCAAGAATGATACTTTTTGATAACTTCGAGATCCGCAACAGCAGTTGCCATGTTGCTTTCCCAAAGAGATTGTTTCTTAAAAAGTCTTGTGTATCTACCAAGAGAATCTAAGGTGAGACTATAGTAGAGGTAATGGTAGTAGCTTGATTTGCCTAACTCATGCTGCCTCCTGTCTCTCCTCTGGGGGTCTTCCTGCTTTAGGGAGGCTGCTTTACCTTCCCTATAGATAGTAATTAACAGTTTGTGAGGATGGCTAGCCTCTTCTCCATAGGAGTTATTTCCCTGGATGGTGTTTTTGAGGTCCAGGGGTAGAGATTGTAGCCATATAGCATAGCTGAATAAACATTTATGTTTTAAATTTAAAAAAAAAAAAAAAAAAAAAGGATAGACCTCTGTTCCAAGGAAAAGTTTGGAATTAGTGAAAGAATAGTTTTACTAAATTTTCCTTGGCTTCCTTCAAATCTCAGCCAAAGCTGTATCTTCTACAAAAATTTGACATTTGACAGAGGCAGCTATTGCATAGCGAATAGAGTGCTGGGCCTAAAGGTGATTTCAAATCTGACCTCTGGCATTTACTAACTATATGTTTCTGGGCAAATCATATAAGTGCTGTCTTCCTCAGTCTCCCAAACTGTAAAATAGGGATAATAATATATACCTTCCAGGGTTATTGCAAAGATCAAATGAGAGAAAATTTGTAAAGCATTTAGCACAATACTTTGAATAAAGTAGATACTATATACATGTTCGTTCCCTTCCCCTCCCCCCTTTATTTGTACATGGCTTTTTTGCATGGGTAAAGAAGATACCTTCTTTGACTGCCAACTCCTATAGAACAGAGAGTGTTTTACCTTTCTTTTTGGCCCCATTACTTACCACAGTGCCTATCAAATATTTGTCTATTATTAAATGATAGTTGACTAACTGACAAAAGCAATCCAGCCTTCTTACTTTTTCCTTTTTAATCTTAGTCCCTGTTCATTGTCTATGCAAATTTTTCTCTGATATATGTACTAGTAGATGAACTCTTAAGGATTAGCTCTTGAACTGTATTTTATAATCCTTAATTGCATATAATAAATAGTCTTTACCTACTTAGAGTTTTTCCCCTTGTGAATGGTTATTTTGAACTCTTCTGAGTAATTTGAGTCATATTGCTATATAAGTTTGACAAAACTTAAAGAAAAAATAATGGGAAAATAAATTAAATTTTGTATATATACACTCCAAAGAGTTAAAGAGAAAGAGAAAGAAAAGAGAAATATACCAAAGTATTCTTAGTAGTATTTTTTATAGTAAGAAAAAAAAAATGGAAACAGTATCTATTAATTAGGAAATATCTTTTTAAACCCATGACATATGAATATTATGGAATATTATTTTGCTGATAAAATTTAGAGACAAATTTTCCTTTAAAACTTCTTTAGCTGCATCCCGTATTCTTGTGTATATCTTTCATTATTGTCATGTTCTTTGATGAAATTTTCTGTTGTTTCTTTGATTTGTCCTTTGATCCTACAATTCTTCAGAATTGAGTTATTCACTCTCCAACTAATTTTTAATTCTTTCTTCAAAGGTCATTTTTAAATATAATTTTTAATGTAGTACATGTAGAGTAGTTAAATATTTAGTGTCTCTATACTGCTTTTCTATATTTGTTTCTGAAGTTTTTTGCTCTGCATTGCTGATTTAAAAAAAAAAAAAAACCTTATCTCCTTACTTTACACAAAATTATGTATCTCCAAAGATCTGTTATTCCTATAGGTCTTATATTTTGTTGTTATTGTTGTTAAATTAAAATTAAAAGATATGAAAAAAAATATTTTTGGGTTCCCACTATTATAGTTTTATTATCTATTTCTGTCTACAATTTGATTGATTTTCCTTTAAGCATTTTAAATACTGTGCTATTCAGTGCATATGTAAAGTATTGATACTGCTCTGTTATCTTTGTTGCTTTTATACCACATAGATATTTTATGGTATCAATGATTCTTACTGTATCCATTTTTTGTGGCAGTCTAATTTGAAATCATAATTAGACTTTTTCAATACATCTGAAGTATAACAGAATCTATTCCAGGCCTTCATTTTAGCTTCATGTTAATTCTTATGCTTCAAGCATAGTTCTTGTATATATACAATGTTGTTGAATTTTTTTTCTAATCCATTTTGATGTAGGCTTCTGTTTTATGAGGGAGTTATCCCAATTGCAGGTATAATGTGTTGCTTTATTTATTTATTTATTTATTTTACTTCTGAATTTTTCTTCACTTCTATGTACTTTTATTCCCAATCTATTGTTCTTTTCTTTGGTGAGACTTACCATCACACATTTCTTCTTCCTCAGGAATTTCATATTGTCAAGATCATATTTAAATAATGAAATGAAAAGTTAATCAAATTGTAGGGAGAAATAGACAATAAAATTAAAGATAGCAAGGAACCTTAATATACCCCTTTCTGTTCTGCCAATTATTTTTGCTGAACCAGACATAAACTCTGCTAATTCTCTTTTCTCTTTTAAACCTCTTAAGAACAGGATATTTTTGGTTCCATTTTTTCCTCTTTCATCTATCTCATCACATGTTGGAGTGTTTATTCATAGGTACCTGAAATCTTTTACTAAATCTGAAGGCGTATCTTCATTTGGTGTTTTCCCTGTTGATTATCTGCCCTCAAGGTCTTATTAAGGTCTTTGAGTTTTCTTCTTCCTCAGATCTTGGATATTCTGACTCCTTATATTTAATGGTGTCTTTCTTGGTGATGAATCTCAAAGCTTCTCTGTGCCTTTCTTACTCTGGGAAATTTGTTTACCAACTTAGATCTTTGCCCCAGGTGACTTTCAGGTAAACAGAACTGATCCCCACGGGGTGGCATTCTCTTTTCCTCAGACTTAGTGGAGTGCCAGATAGTCCCCTCATATATAGTGTCTTAGTTCAGTGTTCTGACCCACTCCTGTTTTTCAGTTCTCTGAACTAGCACCAGCACTTTATGGTGCCAGCCAACTGGTGTTTTGGAGTTGACTTCTATAGTGAAATCAAGATAGGCATCAGTTACTTGTTTTTGTTTTGTTTTTTTACCTTCTTTGGGGTTCCAGGTTTCTTAGACCAAAGATGCTGAAGTTGTTTTCTTTCATGCATAATTTCTATTTGGGTGATATTTGAGAGCACATGAAGACCAGAGAAAATGTCTAAACTTTCCTCTTTTTAGTCATGTGATACACAAATCTCCACAGTTATGACTGTTAATATATATTTACATTTATCTTGTCCACTTGTATTTTATCCTCTCTTCTTAATTTACAAATAAGATGTTAAAAAATAAAGTTTGCCTGATACTTGTGGTCTTTTAATAATACAGTCTGTTTCCTCTTCTCTGCCATTTCCCAACCCTCCTAACACCGAATTTTTTTTTTGACTTGGGACTGCTCTTTTACTTACTTTGTACTTCCTCTTCCTATCCACTATTTCCCTATTGAATTAATGTATTTGTAGAGTAGCTAAGTGGTTCAATGGATACATCATCAGACCTGAAGTCAGAAAGGGTTCAAATTCAGCCTTAGACACTTAGTAACTATGTGACATTGGACAAGTCACTTCTGTCTGATTCAGTTTCCTCAATTGAGAAATGGAATTAATAATAGCACCTATTTCCTAGATTTGTTGTGAAGACCAAATAAGACAATAATCATAAAGCATTTAGCACTGTTTGGCACATAGAAGGTGCTATATAAGTGTTAATTACTATATTATTAGCTATTCCACATTATACTCTTTGTCAGGGTGTGGGTGTGGGTGTGGGTGAGTGGGTATGGGGGGATGTATAAATATGTCTCTTCCTTTGTCTAATTCAGAAGTCATTGAGATCCAAGGGATTCCTGTTTTCCCAAATTCCTTCCTCCATATTTGCATATTTTGTACCTTGTTCACCCCTAGTATGTGATAGTGAGTTCCCTTTCCTTTCTCCTCCTTTTCATCCTAGTATAGCCCTTCCCACTTACTTTTCTTAAGAATATCAAAAAGAACAAAATCACTCCAGGCCATCTGTCAGTCTTAATCAATTTTTTTTTCTAACTTTTGACTATATTAGGAAACTGAAAGAATATTTGTTTCTTCCTGTATTTAAGCATGTATATAATTCTTTTTCATACAGCCACCTCTCTAGTTGATAAAATATGTATCTTTCTATATTTTTCTTGTTTCTTTTGTTTTCATTTCAAAGTGTCTACTCAGCTCTGACTTTTTTTAATCAAATACTTAAAAATACTTCATTTCATTAAAGATCCACTTTTTACAATTATGATTATACTGTTTTGCCCAGGAAGTTATTCTTGATTATAAGCCTTTATTATTTGCTTATGGAACACTGCTTTCCAAGTTCTTTATTCCCTAAAAGTGACAGACACCATTCTTTTTTTTTTTTTTTTTCTTTTTGACCAGGAATTACTGGATTTGGGTTATGATGTTCCTGGAAGGATTCATTTGGATACTAATGCATTGTTGGTGGAGTTGTAAAATGATCCAGCCATTCTGGAGAGCAATTTGGAACTATGCCTAAAGGGGTATAAAACTGTCTATACCCTTTGATCCTGCAGTGTCACTACTAAGTCTGTATCCCAAAGGGATCATAAAAAAGGGAAAAGGACTCATATGCATAAAAATGTTTGTAGCAGTCCTTTTTGTAGTGGCAAAGAACTAAAAATTAAGTGGCTACCTATCAGTGGAGGAATGGGTGAATAAGTTATAGTATATGAAAGTAATGGAATATTACTGTTCTATAAGAAATTATGATCAGGCTAATTTCAAAAAAGCCTGCAAAGACTTATGTGAACTGATGTTGAGTGAAATGAGCAAAACCAGAAGAACATTGTATACAATAACAAAAAGATTATATGGTGATCAACTATGACAGACTTAGCTCTTCTCAGCAGTGAGGTGATCCAAGATAATTCCAATATACTTGTAATAGAAAATGCCATCTCCATCCAGAGAGAGAACTATGGATCACAGCATAGTATATTTTCACTTTTTTGTTTTTTGTTTACTTCTTTCTCATGGGTTTTTTCCCCTTTTTTATCTGTTTTTTCTTGTACCACATGACAAATCTGGAAATATGTTTTAAAAAGATTGCACATGTCTGTTAGATTGCTGGCTGTCTTGAAGATGGGGGAGGGAAGAGAGGAAAGGAGAAAAAATTTGGAACACAAAATTCTTACAAAAATGAATGTTGAAAACTATATATATATTGGGGGAAAATAAAATAGTATTGAAGGGGAAAGTTTCATTTTGGGGCTTCTTCCAAAAGGTAGATTTTATTTTCACTTTTTCCTCTATTTCTATGATCGGAGCAGTTTGTGAATTCTTCAAATATGGTATCTAAGCTTTTTTGGGGGGTGGGAGGTGTTATGATTTTTAGGTGATCTGATTATTCTTAGATGATTTTTCCTTGAGCTGGTTTCCAAGTCAGTTGTTTTTGATAAGATATATCTTACTTTTCTTCTGTTTTTTTTTTCAGACTTCTGTTTTTCAAGACTTTTCTAAAATCAGTGTGTTCATCATTTTTTATAGAACAATAATATACCATTTCCTTCATATACCCCAACTTGTTCAACCATTCCCCAATTGATGGCCATCTATTTTCCAATTCTTTGCAACCACAAAAAGAGCTGCTATTTGTAGCATATTTTTGCACATGTGAGCCCTTTTCCCTCTTTTATGATTTCCTTGGGATACAGACACATTAATGGCAATGATGGGCCAAAGAGTATGCAGTTTTAGAGCCCTCTGGACATAGTTCCAAATTGTTTCCAGAATGGTTGGATCATTTCACTTTACCAACAATGCATTAGTGTCCTAGTTTTCTCACAACCCCTCCAACATTTATCATTATCTTTTCCTGTCATCTTAGCCAATCTGAGAGGTGTGAAATGGTACCTCGGAGTTGTTTTCATTTGCATTTCTCTAATAGTGATTTAGGGCATTTTCTCATATAACTATAGATAGCTTTAATTTCATCTGAAAATTGTTTGTTCATATCCTCTGACCATTTATCACTTGGGAAATGACTTGTATTCTTATAAATTTGACACAGTTCTTTATATAATTTAGAAATGAGACCTTTATCAGAAAGCTATAAAGATTTTTTCCCAGCTTTGTACTTCCCTTTTAATGTTGTTTCTGTTGGATTTGTTTGTGCAAAAACTTGAATTTAATGTTATCAGAGTTGTCCATGTTGCCTTTCATAATGTTCTCTAGTTTTTCTTTAATCAGTCCAGTTTTCTTATACAACACTTTATATCTTCTTTACCCCTATCACAGTATGTCTTCTATTATATGTATTTATTTGCATCTGGCATTGCAGCAATAGACCACAGAAGACAGTGACTATTTCATGTTTTCATATTTGTATCTCCATTCAGTTCAGTCCCTTACAGATTGAATTGAATTGAATTTATCTACATTCCTTCGTTTATCTTAGTCATTTGTATATATGTCGAATCCCACCACTCCATTAGCTTCTGAAGTTCTTGAGGACAGGAATGGTCTTTTATTTTGGTGTGTCTAACACCTGCCAAAATACCTTGAACATCTTTGTTAGTGGGATTTTTTTTAATGGATCTGTAATGTCTTTGAGTGAGCAACACTTCCAGTCTAACTCCTCCGTATGTTCTCTCATAAATCCTTCATAATCCACCCAACCTGCTGAGATCTTCTTTGTGTTCTTTAAGATTACTAATGTCAGCAGACACTATGGTAATACATACTTGTAATCCTGACTTGGTGGATCTTTTGAGCTTAAGAGTTATGAGATGTAGGTAGATGAACTGATCAAGCATTGGTGATGATCAACTATCACCAAGTGGGGCATCAGAGGCTATACAAAGAGAAAGAAATATATCTTAGTCAGAAATGGAGAAGCTCAAAGACACCAGTGACCACTGTACTCCCTGCCAGGATAATATAGAGACCTGGTCTCAGAAAACAAAAACAAAACAAAACTAAATTGTTTTGTATCATGCATTATTTGTTAAACAGAATTAAATTGAGTTTAGTATTCCTTTCCCCTTATCATGCACTCATCAGACTGCCCTTGATGTTCATTTGAATTGATTGGGAGAAAGATTCGGAGAAAAGCACATAGTATGATCTGCCCTGGACCTCCTTTGCAGATGGCCCTTTCTAATGATGAAGTCATCCTCACATGCTTATGTATGTATTTTGTCCTAGGTTCTAACTTCCTAACACTTTTTTTTTTTCTAAAAGATTATCTTGGATTAAAATCTCATGACAGAGTAAGAGGCAAGTGAAAACTAGAGTCATATGATTATCTAGAAGTGAAAGGGACCTCAGAAGTCTTTGAATCCAACCCATCATTTTACATTTGAAGAAAGTGAGTCATTAGAGGATGGAGGTCTTAGAGGTAGAAGGCTTTATGGAGACAGGAGATCTTGAACTAATTATTAAAGTATGTGTAATTGGAGGAGAGGAGAGGAAAGGGAATCCCAAGTGAGAAGAAAAGTACACAGAGAGAGATGGTTATCAACAGTACATTTGGGGGCATAGGAAGGAGATGACCTTGACAAAGATACTTTACTTCTCTTAGTCAACTTTTTTTTAACTGGAAAATGAGGAGTTGGCTAGATGTGATGATTTGATGAGGTCCTTCCTATAAATAGAGGCATCCTTGCCTCTCTATATAATTTTCCTATCTTCTAATAGTACTACAAGGAGACAGTCTTATCTATAGCCTTCCACATTTCACAAGACAATTATTAAGAATAAGAATTATCATAAATCACTTCTATCTACTTACTATTACTTAGGATTCTAGGGAAACAGGTTACCCTCCTTTACAATATAAAAATGCAGACATCATCTATTGCCATCACTATTAGCACTACATTCATTACATATTATATGAATTATTGAGTATGTATAGCTACCTACCTGCATTAATTCTGTTGCCGAGGAGAAAGCAACATAACTCCTCAGTATCCTACAATTTCCTATTCTTATATTAGATTAGTTTTCTGAAAACTTAATAATGTTAGCTGAAGTATAATTGCAGACTTCTTCAAGAACCATTGACAGGTACTTATCCTAAGTTATAAGCAGTTCACACTGTGAACTGTGTACAAACATTAAGTTTTCTCTCACAGAGATATGCTTCAATACAATCCAAGCTTGCCCAATATATTTCATAAATATGACCATTGAAGCACCAACAGAAAGTTGAAAAAACTTTCTTTTCTGCTTCTTAATTTTTGAACAACTGATGTTTAACTCTTATCTTTCATCAGTAAGTCTCTTGTAACTATCATCTACAAGACTTTACAACCTTTGACTAAAGGCCATTCTTACAATCAGCAAATTATGATGAGTTTGACACTTTGGGTTTTATAGGATTGATTTTTGATCTGTTTTGTTTTTTAGGTTTGGGGTTTGGTTGTTGTTTTAGTTTGTTTTGATTTGGTTTGTGTTTTTATAGTGAAAGTTCTTTAGTATAGCAGTGTTTACATTTCCTAAATATGTATAGCCAAAACATGTTGACAAGTCTCTATATAAATAGAAAAAGGATTTTAGTCAGCCATCATGATAACCTGATTTAATTTTGAGGGGTTGAGTTTCTCAAGCAGTGAAGCCAAATTGAATTCTTCCTGCAACCAAATAGTAAGACTAGTTTTTCTGTGTTAAACATTTTGGCAACATAATAAAAAATAACTGATATTTTAAAGGATTCTTTTCACAGTGGGATAAAGTTGGAAATGATAATGATTTTTAGTATTAGAGAGATTTCTTGAGCCAGTTTTTTTTTTTCAACAGAATTCACATAGCTATGAAAGGTATAAATTTCAGTTTCACTATTTCTTTGGTCTAGCAAAGAAAGCTTAATCCTGTATTTCTGACATCTTCAAACTTTTAATGTGCCATGTTCACATAAGAAATTATTATTTGCTTGCCACAAAAATATATGACAAAAATAGATGATTGGTGCAGAGGTTGACATTAGAAGATGAAAATAACTTTGGAAATAATAGAGCAAAGCTGGAAAATATATGTAATACATAAAATGTTTAAATGCAAGTGCTTAATCTGCTACTAATTGCAGACATTTTTCAACACTAAAATGTTTATTACTACTCTTATATTGCCAAAATATTTCCACAAATTTGGAGTGAAAGCATCTTTTTCTAGTTGACTTTGCAACTTGATTACAAGGAAGAAAATGTTTGGATGAATTTTGGTTTTGTTTCTTATCTTAGGAGTTTATTTTCTTTGCTGAGAGAGGAATTAAGATAAGATTTTCTGATCAATCATGTAATAAAATGATAGGATTTCCAGTTATGCTAATTTTTAAATTACCATGTTTTACTTCTCATTTCTCATGGGACATTTTAATAGGTACAAGGCTATCTTTGTTTCAGCAGTTGAAATAATTAGCATTTATAATTACTTTAGTCTACCTTAAATTCAGGCAGAAGGTGTATTATTAAGCACATAGTAGGCACTTCATAAATGCTTGTTGAATTGGATCTAATTAACTAAAAGTTTATTTTATTAATAATTTATATTTGGAGTTTGCAAGAATTATTGCTATCTTTCCTGAAGCAGCTATCTGGTATGGTAGATAGTGTTGGACATGAAGTCAGGAAAACCTAGATTCAAATGCAGCTTCAGACACTTAATAGCTGAGTAACCCTGAGCAAATCATGACATCTCTGTTGGCCTCAGTTTTCCCATCTGTAAAATAAGGATGATAATATCACTTATCTTTCAGGGTTGTTGTGAGGATCAAATAAGACAATATTTGTATAGCTCTTAGCACAGTATATAGGAGGCTCTTAATATTTGTTTCCTTCCCTTCCTTTTCTCTTATTTTTTTTTTCTTCTTCCCACAGATTGGTGAAAGACAGCAAGTGCTGGTAACAGAAGAATCCTTTGATTCCAAGTTTTATGTTGCACACAATCAATTCTACGAGCAGGTAATAAGCCCTACTATAAAATTTGCTATAAATCTAAGCTTTCCCCAAACAAAAATAATAAGTAATGAAAGTTAAACTATTCACATAAAATCAGTGAAAAAAAAAAGGACCTATGGCATCAAGACTGACTCCAGGCAACTTAGGCTGAGCCATCGAAATCTTTATGGAGTTTATTCTACTTCCAAAATGTTTATGACAGAGTATACCTAGTTAAGTGCGCTTTAATTCACATTATCCTATACCAGGGCCAGATTCTGACTTTGAGACTAGTCAGCTATAAATGTAGACTAGCAGGTAGAACTGGAAGTACTGTCAAAATTCATACAACTTACTGGAGAAAACTCATTAAAAAGTGTTCTGTAGATAAGGGGGTTCTTCATGAGTGACTCAAGGATGAAAGGGAGCCTAAATAGCAAAGATTTCTTATCATTTCCTTTGTAGTTACCAGTTCTATCATAGGATCATAGATATAGAGCTGGAGGAAACCTTAGAGGGCAGGTAGTCCAACCCTGTCATTTTAAAGATGAAGAAACTGAGGCTCAGAAAGATGAAGTAACTCCCCCAAAGGTATGCAATAAGCAGGTGACAGAGACAGAATTTGAAATTAGGTGCTCTGCCTCCATACCCAGCATCCTTCACATTACACCGTGTTGCCTCCCACTTCTCCTAGTCTACCCTGGGCTTTGATGGCAGAAGCCAGAGAAAAAAAGGAAGTCTGCTTCTTAGATCAATTCAAGAAGAGCTAGACAAGATTTTACATTAAAAATAGCAATAAGTTGGAGGCAAAAGTCAGCACCATAGAGTCTCCAAACATCTACACGCCTATTTTTCTCCCACAACAGAGAATGGTCCATTCTGATGGTAGATCCAGATAATGAGTGTTTTATATATATCTTAGGAAAAATTAAAATCATACAGAGACGCAAAAAGCTTTATGAGGAGATAGAGCAATTGAATATAATTGTCAGTGTGTAGTTTAGAAATGGATGTAGAATTTGAGGGAAATACTGACAAAAGGAAGAAAAGGTTCATTTCAATGGGAATTATGTACACATGATGTTTAAATAATTGCTTTTTGTATTGTACATATACATGTGCATATAAATATGTATGTATAAAAATATATAGCCTTTTGTGCTATTTTTCTACATGCTGCTTCTAGGAGTAACTAATAATAATAATAACAATAATAGTGTTATTTCTAATATTATTACTACTATTTGTACTACTTGTACATTACTAGCACTGCTACTACTACTACTTCTATTACTACTATCACTACTGTTGCTGTTCTCACTACTTCCACTGGTACCTCCATTCCTACTGCTAGTACCACTACTATTATTACCATTACTACTACTACTACTACTACTGTTCTGCAGCTACTACTATCACTGCAACCACCACCATCACCACTACTACTTTCTCATTCTTACCATGAGTTCACATGGTAGACTAGGCAGCTATCATTCAGGCAGCATTGGGGGTCATCTAGGTACCCTTTTCTATACAGAACAAAATGAGACCCTGAAAAGAAAAAATAGAATTTACTCCTTGTTCTCAACTATATACAACCTGAGTGCTTTATGCTCAATTTCAAATTGAACAGGTGTATCCACAGAAGTCTCTGTTATGGCACATGCTGAAGGAAGGAGAACTTGCAGATTCAGCATTTCATGTTTTAACCTGCAGATACATCACCATCCCCAGATCTCCTCCACGCATCCCAGAGAAGAATGTTCTTTTACAGGAGAGAATGGTTCTCAGCCACAGGGAAAAGATTGACTGCATTACTACTGCTCCTTCTTTCTTCCCCTTCTCTCCTTTCCCTCTTGGGCTTTTTTCTCAGCAGGGAACTTTTTTTCATTTTAAAGGCAATGGCATGCCTCATTAACTGTTTCCTTCTATTTAAAGAGGAAGGGCTTTTTCCAATTATTAAATGATAGGGGAAGGAGGAGCTTTTTCGCTATTTATTCAGTTCAAGGCACAAAATGAGGGATTTGGCAACAGATAGTTTACTCTAAAAATTATTAAACTTCAAATTTACTATCAAGATTTTTAAAATTATGTAAACTCTGAAGGATTTACAGTAGGAAGAAACTTTACACCCAGTTTCAGAATTCAGTAATTTAGCCATTTTAGCCTCCTTTATTCCCCTCAGCTTTCATATAAGAAAACTGAGGTACAGAAAGGGTGATTTCCAGACTCATATGATTAATAAATAGCTTCTTCCATTGCATTCAAGATTTAATTTACCAGATATTGAAGACCATTTTAATTAATTTTTCTGATATGTAATTCACTTTACAACCTGACAGTGTAGGGCTAGAGGTCTTTTATTTATTTTTTTTTTTTTTCGAGCATCATTATCCTCAGTATTCCTCAAAATAAGGCTACGGAGGAGAAAATCCGAGTTCTAGTTGTCTTCCTCAAATAGATTTGGTGCAGATCTGGTTAATTCCACTTGTCTCTCTTTTTTCCCCATGACTGAACACTTCAGGGATAGCATCAGAATTATTGTTTGTAAAATAGGCTGAGATACAAAGGTGAATATATCATTAGAGGACAATGTATCATAGTGGATTTATGCTGCATATTCACCTAATGTATCTTCAGTTGATATTGTATACTTATTTGAAATAAATAGTTTCTGACTTAGAAAAGCAGTACAATAAAACAGACAAAATATAAAGTCAGAGAAGGAAATGTTTTAAGGTAAACAAATATTTTTAGCACAAACTTTTGTGAAAAGAATCTGACAGATTTCTGTGAATTAGCTAAAATAAGTTCCACTTCAAAGAAGCTGTTGTTTAAAGAGTGGGACTCTAGGACTGACAATCAAAGTGATTTTATGAGAAAAGGAAAGAACTGGATAGCAATCTGCCCTAGTCTCGATTTGGAGAATTCTTCTTTTACCTGCTCTGCCTCCATCTCTAGTCTCTGAATTTAAAAAAAAAAAAATGCCATTTTATGTTTCAAACATGATCTAAAATTGTTATTCTGAAAACTGTCTATTAATCTAATATCAAGATATCTAGTAAAAATAGCTTTTCAGTAGGATTGCCTCAGTTGGTTTCATTGAGAACTCAAGTTACTTGGTTAAGTAACATAGCTCTTAAAGACTAGACTTTGAATGCAATCCTCTCCCACTTCCAAATCCATTATTCCTTCCACTACAAAGCATCTGCTATATCTCTATCAGCAGTCAGTAAACAAGTATTTGTAAAGTCCTTCCTGTATTGGAGACAGCAGGATGTGACAAGAGATAGTGTACTGGGCCTGGAATCAGGTAGAACTGAGTTCAATTTCAGTGGCTCTTGGCAAGTCATAAACATGTTTACCTGAGTTTCCTCAACTGGAGAGTTGCAGTTAATATAGCATCTAGTGTTAAAAATATCAACTGAAACAATACATTTACAATATTTTGCAAATATTATTTGTATAAATGCTAACAATAATAATGGATACTACAATTACTACCACAATATGTGAGGCACTTTATTAAGTTCTAGGAATACAAAAACAATCCTCACTCTACAGGAACTCACATTCTGTTATTAGAGGCCATACTTAAATAAGCAGGTATATATGAGGTATATATAGAGAGAGAGGAGATGGAATGAAATCTGTTTTAGTCATGTTGATCTTCCTCTTCCTTCTTCTGTGAGCAATATGAAATGAGAAAGTGGGGAGAAGAAGGCATTCTTGGCAAATGGCCTGAATACTTTGCTGAAGTATGAGGCAAGGTCCAAGGGTGAAAGGGTGATATGGTTTAGTATAGCCGCTGTGGAGTGTGGGGTAGTGAATTAATTAATTTGAGAGGAATAGAATAATTGTCTTCTCACAGTGTCAGCATACATTTGTAATGCTCCCAATCAGCAGTTTCTAGATTATCTCCAGTTCTGTTCAACAGCATATAAATATGAACAAAAGGGCAAATGATAGCAGTGATCTGGATTTGAATTTTGGGAAAGTGTGATCTGTGCTAAAACAATGGAGTAAGGGATTTGAAGATAGGAGATAGTAGATAGTATAGAGTTGAATTGATTCACCAAGGAGTGAAAATGGAGAAGGAAGAAGAGTTTAACGTATGTGAAGGTAATGACCTGGGAAAGAACTGAAAGGATGAGGAAATGGAGGTCATAGTAAGGTCATAGTAAGAATGTGGTTAAGGCTTGTGAGACACTAGGGATGTTGGAAGATTGAAAGATTACCAGATAAGGGAATTTTAAATTCACATACATGGCAGTGGTACATTCATGGGTAATGATCACATCATCAAGAGTATAATCATCTTATTTCTTAACAGAAGAATCAGAAGTTCTTTGTATATAGTTTGTGTATATTTTCTCAACACTGAGTAACATAGAACTCCAGCAATGCTACTACCCTGAGAGAATATATGTTATCTCTCATCTACCTATAATATTATTGTAATATTTTCTATAACCATTCAGGAAATTGGTAAGACAAGAAACTAGTTGAAATGCTAATTGTTCAGATACTGTACTGAATTCTAAATTTCATTTCTGTAAAACAATTTTAAAACATTTTTATTGACATTTTATCTTTTGTAAATCCTAACATAATTAAAAAAACAAGTATAACCTTTAATTATACTTTGGTATAATTTCTTTACAGGTGCTTGTGCCAAAGAACCCCATGTTCATGGGGAAAATGGTTGAAGTAGACATTTATGAATCAGGAAAACATTTTATGAAGGGGCAGCCAGTATCCAATGCCAAAGTGTACACCCCATCCATCAGTAAACCATTAGCAAAGGGGGAAGTTTCTGGTTTAACAGAGGTGAGTAATGTATATTTTTCTTCTTTACTAGACTAGTAAAAACAGTAGCTGTTCAAGCACAGTGATTTCAGGCTATATTTCTGTTATCATTTATATTTCTCTTTTTATGTATGCATGAAGCTTTAATCCTTTCTGACAGATTGAAATCTGTATTAGAGAGATGTTTCTGCTGATGCCTGTAGCTTTGCTTCTCTGCCTGGAAAGGAAATAAGCTATGTCTGGTTGCAGGCTGTTCATGGAGGGCAAAAGCCGTTATTTGCAGGTGAAAGATTTAACAGCAAAGAATATCTAATCCAATATGTCTCTAAGTCAGTAGATCTTGGGAAGGGGGAGAAGACAAAGATGTGATAGAGGGACAGATGTTTTTTCATACCTTATGGAGCTAGTTTTGGCAGCATACAAATATATCTTTGAACAGATACTAAACCATTATCTGTGTGTGTGTGTGTGTGTGTGTGTGTGTGTGTGTGTGTGTGTGTGTGTTTACAGTACTTTTAAGTAGGGTCTTTGCTTGGTATCTGCCTAATTCATGTGGAGTGAAAATTAAACATTTTTTATTTCTATGGGAAAAAAAGCAAGTAACATGACCTCTATTTTATACCTTGGTAAATATGGCTGTTTGCCAAGCTCCCTCTTACATTTCATTGAGCCTCAGTTGTAAAAGCTGATGGAGTGTGAAATGGAAATGTGTATCACATTGCTAAGCATCATTTGAGGTCCCCTCTCCAGCACAATTGTTAGGCACTCCAAAAAAAGTATGTAGCTATGGCTTAACATATGGAAGAAAGATAGCTGATGGTTTATCCAGCCATGTAATTCCAAAATTGTTTCTATCTGTGTGTTGTCTTTTTCTCTCTTAAAATAAATCGTAAATGTATATTAACATAAAATGAGGGAAATAAAACTTTTATTAGGCAGTGACAGTGTAGTATTATTAGGATTATCATTTCTTATTACTGTCTTGGTGGTTTTAATGGAATTTCTTCTATATTCTGGGATCTCCGGTGGGGAGGGGAGGGGAAGAATGCCATTACTCATGCTTTGACAACACATGGATGTAGTAAATCTGATATTTTCTGTAATCTCTTTGACTGATAATGGAACTAAGCAATATCATAACATATAGTGTATGTTCCTGAAATTTACTGGTGAGAGGAGTCAAAACTGCAAATTAGCTAGAGTATAAAAGATCCTATGCATTATTTGGAAATGTTTCTTTGGTAACTGTGTAAAGAATAAATTACAGAGGGGAGAGACTTGACTTTGGATTATGAGGATTTTGCGACGGTACAGGAAAAAGATCATTATGGCCTGAACTAAAGTAGCATCTATATGAGTAGAGAAAAGGGAACTTATACAAGAGATAGTATGGACATAAAATTGACTAAATGAAAGTGGCAACTGATTATCTATGAAAGGTGAGAGAAGGAGTACAGTAGAGGATAATTCAATTTATGAATATGGATGATCTGAAATATGGCGATAACTTCAGTAGAAATGGGGATAGGTGATAGGAAAAGGGTGTGCCACATTCCAGAGCAGAAAACGGTGTAAAGTTAAACTACTAGTGTCAAAGAAAGAAATTAAACCAGAACAAGAGTGATGCTCTGGGAAAGCAGGAATGGATGGAATGATTAGCGATATTAGTGAAAGAAAATACATTAAGGAGTGGCAAGATACATGCCAAAAAAAAAAAAAAAAAAAAAAGGAGGTTAGGATCATCTAAAAGAATATCAGGCCCATTGACATTCCTTGATCCTGTCTGATGGTCATACTGGAAAAACCCCCACTATAACTGGGAAACTCAGACCCATAAACAACTTAAGCCATTGAATGGCAAAATTGATGCTCAAAATGAGATCCCCTTACTTTAAATCTATTGTCCTTTTTACTGTGCTGTGTTGTCTTTCATTGAAACCTAAGTTAGTAGACAGCATAGGAGTCCACAAAAATAGTTTAATGGTTTCCATTTTTCACTTTCACAAAATAAGAGAATCCTGGAGTTAAAAGGGTTCCCAGAGTAATCCTTTCTATAATGTCCTTGGTACAGGTTATACAAAAGAGTTTATCATTTCTCTGAGTAATCCATATTCATTCCTATAGAGCCAGCCCCCCTGAGAATTTATAGTCTAGAAAATTCCCTTATCGTTGGTGAATTTTCAGGTAATTTTTTTGACTTTTTAAAAGCTATCCTCTTCCAGGACATTTTGTAAGTGGACTTTCTATTGCCAAATATTTCAAGTCAAAAATGTCATACTGTGGAAATTCAATACTGTTGTGATAAAAGATTCTAGATAGAGAAATTCGTATCAGTGCAGAGTATGAGAATGTCTTCTTTAGTTATTTGGCCAAACTTTATTCTTATTGAAAAGACCTCAGAAACATAGTCTCACTTTTTTGGCTGTTTTGGATGTCTGAATAATTATTACAATTATCAGAATATAGTGAAAGAAAAATTAGATTGTAAGTTAGAAAACCTGGGTTCTTCCATTTCTAAGATTCTAAAATTTTTAAATGTTGACAGAGAACACTTAATGAGTGCCAATATAGAGTAAATTTAGTTCAACAAACCTTTATTAAGTACTGTTTATGTGCAAGATTCTGTATATTTTTAAACCTTATACCACGCTATATAAATATGAGTAGGAGGAATGATGGTGGTGTTTGTTACAAAGATATAAGTACATGCTTACTGTCCTCTAGAAAATTGGGCTTCGAAGGAGACAAGTGTATATATATATCATCTTATTTCTACACATTTTTCATTCCACAGAGGAAAAGAGAGGGAAACAGAAGAACAGGAAAGAATGACAAAAATCATGCTGATTATTTTTAGGAGTAATAAATCTAAATCTCATCTCTAATGTTATCAGGACTTAAAGAACAACACTATACAAAAATTGAGACAGAACCTTTCCATCATCAGTCTATGACATTATAACTTCCAGTTAATTTCTTTATAAATTAGTAAACATGGTTCAGTACATTTATTTTCCTTTTATCACACAGAAAATTAAAAGCTCCAGGATACTTACCTCCTTCCCAAGAGAGTTCATTTTCTACAGAGTTCCTTTCTATATGATCCCATTACTTCTACATTCATAACTTCCCATATTTCATATCTCTTAAGCACACTCATAAAATTATTCAACTTTATAGCTGGGAGTACCTCAAGAATCAAGTCTAATACTTTCATTTCTCAAGACAGAGAAATGAAGGCCCCCTCTCTCTGCCTATGGTAAAACTCATTTTTAAAAGTCACATTAGATATCAAAGGATGTAAAATGTATTGGTAATATTAAAGTGTTGCTTACATTCTACTGAAGTACACAAATATTCTGCTTTTTGGAGCAGAGCCAAGATGGCGGAGTGTAGACACAACTCTCTGTGACTTCCTCTGACCCTCTCTCAAACCAAAAGCAGATTAAGCCTCTGAACTAGTTCTGGAGTGAAAGCTCCCACAAATATTTGGAGTACAACACATACCCAGAAGAATTTACCTTGGAAGAGCTTTGGAGCAGGTCTGTTTCAGATGGGCAGGAGGTCAGTCAGTTTGCCCAGCTCAGACGCAGCTCCAGGAAACAGGGCAGGAAGCCGGGTGGGACTCAGTATGGCAGATTCTAAGCACCTGAGAAGTTTCTGTGGGCCTCTTAGGCCACTCTGCCCTGGTTGCTGGCAGGTGCTTTGGCAGATCTGCCTTTTATAAAAGATAGATTGTAAACCACTGCAAATACTGGACCTAGCCTGGACAGCCCAGCACCAGAAGTCAATCAGCCAAACTGCTCCAGGGAAAATTAAAGCAGCTGCTGTGCCTCTGCTTTAAACAGACCTCAAGCTTTAAAAAAAAAAAAAAAAAAAAAAAAGAATAAAAAACAAAAAAAAAACCTCTCACTATAGACTGCTTTTATGGAGAGAAAGTAGGGCAGAGCTCAGATCTTGAGGTTCATAAAGGTAAAGCAACTCCAGAGGAAGCCACAAAGGGAGACATGACCTGGTCCCCATTTCACAAGGCTTTCCTGGAAGATTGCATAAAGATTCTCAAAAAAGAGAAGAAAAATGGGGAAATGAATTGAGATCATTGCAAGAAGGATATAATGCCTTCCAAAAGAGATATGAAAAAGACACCAATTCACTGAAAAACAAAATTGGTGAAATGGAAAAAGTATGCAGTGAAATAATTGGCAAAAGGAGCTTAAAAAGGTAACTGAAGAAAATAATACATTAAAAATTAGAATTGAACAAATGGAAGTGAATGAATTATTAAGAATGAAAGAAAGCCATGATGAAAAAAAGAACTTAGACACTATCTTCCAGGAAATCCTGAACGAAAACTGCCCTGGGGTTTTAGAATCAGAAGGCAAAATCACCATTGAAAGAATTCACCGATTACCTCCTGAAAGAGACCCCAAAATTAAATCCCCAAGGAATATCGTAGCTAAATTTCAGGACTGTCGCACCAAGGAAAAGATATTGCAAGCAGTTAGAAAGAAACAATTCAAATACCGAGGAACTGTAATTAGAATCACCCAAGATCTGTCAGCTTCCACATTAAAGGATCGAAGGGCCTGGAATCAGATATTCCAAAAGGCAAAGGAACTTGGGTTACAGCCAAGAATAAGCTATCCAGCTCAAATGAGCATTATCTTCCAGGGAAGAAGATGTACATTTAATGATATAGGTGAATTTCACCTATTTCTAATGAAAAGACTACATCTGAACAAAAAAATTGACTTCCAAACACAGAACTCAAGGGAAGCATAAAAAGGTAAAAAAGAAAGGACTCTTGAGAACTATATTTCTGCTATGGGGATACTTAAAGATTGGGGGTATAATTTGATTTTACTTTGATAATATGAAAAAGAAACTAGAGGTAGAAGGTATCATACTGGAAAAGAGGGGAAAGGAGGTAAAATAAGATTTTTTTAAAAGGAGGTAAAAATAAGGTTAAAATCTCATGAAGAGGCAAAGAAAGCCTAATATAATTGAGGGAAAGAAGGGAGGGAGGTGAGCATTGTGTGAATCTTACTCTCATCAGATTGGGCTCTAAAAGAGTATATCAGACACATTTGATTTCACAGAGAAACTTGTCCCTCCTTGTAGAGAAGTAGGAGGGAGAGGAGGAAAAGAAAGGGAAAGACTAATAGAAGGGGAAACAGAAGAATTAGGGGAAAGGTGTAAAAAGGGGGGGAGGGGCTCTAAAGGAGGGAGGACTGTTTTGGGGAGGTAGTCATCAAAAGCAAAATATGGTAGAGAGGGAAGGGAGAAAGGGAAAGGAAAGAGAAAAACATAACTTGGGTAAATAATATGGAAGGAAATAAAGAATTAGTTATTTTAACTGTGAATGTGAATGGGATGAACTCTCCCATAAAATAGAAGTGGATAGCAGACTGGATTAAAAGCCAGAATTCAACAATATGTTGTTTACAAGAAACACATCTAAAGCATAGAGATACATACAGAGTGAAGGTAAAGGGCTGGAGCAGAATCTATTATGCTTCATGTGAACCAAAAAAAAAAAAAAATAAAAAAAGCAGGGGTAGCAATTCTGATCTCAGATCAAGTAAAAGCAATGATCTAATTAAAAGAGATAAGGAAGGAAACTATATCTTACTAAAGGGTACCTTAGATAATGAAGCAATATCAATAGTAAACATATATGCATCAAGTGTATAGCATGGAAATTCCTAAAGGAAAAGTTGAGAGAGATGCAAGAAGAAATAGGCAGCAAAACTATACTAATGGGGGATCTCAATGTCCCTCTCTCACAACTAGATAAATCAAACCACAAAATAAATAAGAAAGAAGTTAGGGAGGTAAACAAAATGTTAGAAAAGTTAGGTATGATAGATCTTTGGAGAAAATTGAATGGAGACAGAAGGGAGTTTACTTTGTTCTCAGCAGTCCATGGAGCATATACAAAAATTGATCATGTGTTAGGGCATAAAAACCTCAAAATCAAGGGCAGAAAGGCAGAAATAGTAAATGCATTTTTTTCAGACCATGATGCAATAAAAATCACATGCAATATAAGGCCAGGAGAAAATAAATCAAAAGTTAATTGGAAATTAAGTAATCTAATCCTAAAGAATGAATGGGTGAAAGAGCAAATCGTAGACACAATCAATAATTTCATCCAAGAGAATGACAATAATGAGACAACATACCAAAATTTGTGGGATACAGCCAAAGCAATTATAAGGGGTAATTTTATATCTCTAAAATATTCTGCTTTTATTTGATCATCCTTTTAGTAATCTGAGAATTACTTCATAGTGAAAAGATACTGATTTTTCTATTCCATCTGAAGTAAAGCTAAATAAATCTTTCTCTCTCTTATGTGTGTATATATGTATATATTTAATATACACACATATATATGCATACACACACATCTGTGTATATAATATTACTATTCCTTAGTAGGTAACAGCCTGGCAAATTGACATTATTTCTCAAACAGTAATAACTATCTTGATCTTGAGCAAAAGCATTTAATATAAAGAAATAGCAGATGAAAATCATCAAAGATACTTTGGAGTCAAAGAGCATTTTTTTTATTTTTAATTATGTTTTTGACAAAATTTGCAAAAGTTTGAATTGGATATCTATTAGACAGGGTTTATTTTTTTAATCTAAGGATTAATCTTCTACTAGGAACTAAACAATTAAGAGAAAAGGGATGAGGAGATATGGAGAGCAAGAAAATGTAATTCCATTGCATTTTATTCCTGAAAGATATTGTTGGCCTCTTGTTTAATGAACTTAGTTTGGATAAATTGTTGTTGGTGGCATTTGTCCTTCATTCCCAAAGAAGACTTATGACATCTGGGAGGTGATACCATAATATGCAAATGACTTGAGTTTCAGTGAGGATGACTGCTATCATTAAAAGCATGTATAAGTACTTCTGAAATGCCTACTATGTAAACATGATAAAGCTACAAGTCTGTCTTTCGAATGCAGGAGAATACAAATAATTTGTTCAATATTATCTAGAAAGCTAAAAGGTTATATCTAATTTTCTGTTCTAGTTTTAATATTACTGTCCTTTCTCTTTGCTTATCCTTTATAATACACTTTAATATCTGAGTCTTAACCATATCTATATCCAAGGCTTATCCCAGGCAAAAATACTTTTATTTCTAATAGCATAAGGATAAAAAGAGACATTCTTCTTTCTAATTATAATAGGAACTATCCATTTCCTGCAAATATATTCTGGTTTTGAGCTAGTAGTTGTAGCAGTAACATATTTATATGGCATTTACTATGTACCAAACATTGTACTAAACATTTTATTAAAAGTATCTCATTTCATCCTCACAATAATCTTGAGAGATAGGTGCTATTATTATCTCCATTTTGCAGATGAGCCAAATGAGACCATCAGAGGTTGAACTGAGTGGTTGATTTCTAATTTTCTATCATTGTAATGTTTTTATATTCCATCCCTATTTAATGTATATAATGTACAGCAATTTACCTTTAGCATAAAAGATAAACATTTAACAGTCAACAATTTTGTCACTTTACTATTTATGATCAATCCATTGTTTCTTACAAACATAAGAAGAAACCAGAGTGCATTTTGTCTTTATAGTTCTTGTAGGTACAAAAAGGAAGCAATAAAAAAATCAATTCACTGGCTACTGTTATTGAGTTTCTGTAATACTTCATGCCCCATTATTTAGTACAATGTTGTAAATTGGAACTTTGTGCTTAGCCCTCTCTATTATAGAAAGGAAGGGAAAGGGAAGGGAAAGGGGGCCTGAGGGTGTCTGGCTCCCACCTATTTCTCATCTCCTGGCACTTTGATCCTCATAGTGGAGCACCAGGAGAACAGATTGGTTTTGGAAAGGGAGTAGAAGTTTTAAAGAGTACCAGTTTTCCTTATTGCTAAGTTAGCAGGCTAGTCAGGTGTCCTGAGTTTTATGTACACTCTGTGCTATATTTTTGAAGCTCTGACCCTTAGAAAAGCTCTGTTAAAATTTTCTCCTATCTAACATTCATTTCCCAAATCACTGAAGTGAGAGGGTTTATTAGTTCAGTGCCAGTTTTGAAAGCAAATGAAAACTAAATTCATGAGGTTAAGAAATGGCTTAATAATTAAGTTAAAACAGTTGAAAGTGGATCTAATTTCAAACAGATCAACTAACCATGTTAGAAGCAAATGAGGGTGTGTTTCTTCCTATTTTTCTTTCCATCCCCCAAGACATTGGCTCCTATCCCAGGTGGCTTTTAGGGAAGCATGCTAGACCCCTTGTTTTAGAGATGATTTTGCATTTTATTTAAGAATGGGTTTTTTTGCACATTTTAAAAATGGTGTCCTAAAAATAAAACTCGTTTTTAGGCATGCCTTTTCTTCATATTGCATCTCATTGACCCTCTTCTTTACTAATTGAACATTCATTGGCCTCTCCTACGAATTAATACTGTTCTATATATTTGTTTCATACTGAAGAATTATATTTTACTTGGTGTAATGAAAAAGCAGAATTGATTCTTGTGCTTATCAGCCTTAGTGCATTAGTTCTAAATATATTTGGAACATATATAACATCTTTTGGGTACCAATTTGAATACCAACCAAATTATCATATATGTGGTATGATGCAGCATAATTAGCACTCATTACAATTGCATTCCTAATTGTGCAATTACCTAAGGTGATTTTTCTCTTCTTGAAGGTAGTTTCAGTGGCTTGGTGAAGGCAGCAGTCATTGAACTACTAATTGCACCCACCCCAGGTGGTGCTGGGACCCTCAGGAGTCACTAAGGGAGAACACAATTAGCAAAGGGGAAGGAAAGGAAGAAAAGGGTACAATGAAGCAAAGAAGTCCCAAAGTAGTACAATCAAAAGAGAAATGAGGAAGTATCTAAGCTAAGCTCCCTTCTTAAATAGAGGTTTAGAGTTCATGGCTACACCCTACAGTCAGAGAAGCAGAAGGTAGTGATGAAGTGGAGAACCAAGGCTTTTGAGATCTTAAAGGATGATAAGGTCATCCCAGTAATGAGCTTCCTGGGAAATAGTGGTGAAATCCCAAAGTTGTATGTATATATATATATATATATATATATATATATATATATATATATAGTTTGAAGAGAAATGAGACGCCTGAGATGTGCTCTCCTTAAATGAAGAGGACTTTCAGTGAATAAAACAACTGAGTGGGAGTTAGAAGACCTTACATGTCTTTTCATTTCTGATACTGGTCAATTTGCTTAATCTTTTCTATTTTAATTGCCAAACCTATAAGAAATGCAAATATTACTACATAATACCTATGTACTTAATTAAAGTCACTTTAAAATCTGTGATTTGGATATTCTTTCTACCAACATGGATCATAAACCTTCAGTGCCTTAGTAAATAGTGTTTGGGATTTGTTATAGTAGGAAAAAAAAAAAACCTTATGGGTCTGAAGCCAACATAATGATAATAAGCCTCTCTCAGAATTTAGCTGGGCTAGTCTTTGGAGAGCAGACTTACAACTTATAACTAGGCCCATATTTGAACTTTTCTAGCTTGACATTATCTCCCAGAGTCTTTGGAAATCCAAGGTCACCTAAAGCCTTTGTGACTTTGGACAAATCACAGTTTATAGAATCAGAGATTTCAGATTTAAAGTCATTTAGTCCATCTTCTTTTTTTTTTTTTTTTTAAATGAGTTAAATTAAAGCCCAAAAGATAGGAAGACTTGCTGGTCACATAGGGAGCAAACATTAGAACCAAGATTCATAACCAGGTCCTTTAATTCAAAATGCTGTACTCTTCACTTATCCACATCAAAGTGATCCCAGTCTACTCAGTTTCCACAATTTGCTCAAAGGCCCAAATTCTCAGGCATGTTCTGTAACCACTGTGACCCTTTAGAAATTAGTCCTAACCCTAGTCTTCTTTAACTTTCTTAGGCTAATTAAGCAAGATTGATCTAAGATGCTCTATAAATTAAAACCAGATTGAAACAGGTTGGTCATAGTTGAAGCTGAAGAAAAGCTCTTTATTCGTGGGTTCATGATTTTCCATTTGTACATAATGGTAAGAAATCAAACAGCAGAATTCTTTAGGACACTAATTATCCAACTTTTTTAAAGTAGATGAAGATTACAGAAACTCCTTTTAATTTGATGTGTCTCGTTGCAAATAAACCTATATTAAGCAATCTTACATGTTCTTTTAATTTTTCTTTTGTCTTTTTTTTAAATTTCTCCTCTTCTCCCCTGCCACACCCTCATGTAGCCCACGTAGCCCTCCATCCTTCTTCATAATTTGGGAGGGATATGTTATTGCATCACTTTTAAGAAAATCCATGTTGTTGTAGCAGCAATTAGTAGGAAGCAGACATTTAGTAGTCTCAGTTCCCACTTGGAATGGATAAAGATTATTACTAGAGGCCCAAACTGCAACTTTGTTTTTAACCACCAGAACACTATTAGACATTCAATGTGACACAATACCAAGGTTACAGTAGGGGTCAGATAAGTTCTTGTCAGTTGATGAGCATTTATTAAATGCTTAGCATGTACAGGATGCTCTGCTAAATATTGTATATACTATAAACAAAGGCAAAAACATAGTCCCTGCCTTTAAAGAGCTCATATTCTAGCCAACGATTAGATATGGAAAGTATAACCTCAGAGAGATGACTTGGGAGGGGGTCGAGGGACATGGAATGGGGACAAGGACAGGATTCCTGTAAAAGGTCACCTTTGATCTGAGACTTTGAGGAAGCTAGGACTAAAGATGAGACGAGAAAGCATTGTGGGCATGGGCTTATTTTTTCCATTTCTTTTAAATTGTGGTTGGAATGAGAAGGGAAAGAAATGCTAGTTAATTGAAAAATAAAATAGGGAAAAAGAAATTAAAGAAAATTACAGAGTAAGTCCAAGGATACAAGAAGCAGTAAGAAAATAATGTCTGTATTATGGAATACGTAGAGAGGAGTAAGACTAGGAAGATAGAAAAGGAAAAGTTGTGAACACCTTGAAAAAAAGATGTTCACATTGTTGGTGAGTCTCCAAATCTGGTCCCATATATAACACCATTTCTGTAGGAAAAAGAAAGAAACAACTGACTTGAAATACAACTCAGTGTTAAGGCCTGTTCGTAGAGCAGGAATCTTTTTATTTATCTTTAAATATCTTAAGACTTTTTCTTTGTTTCAAAGTTTAAGAGATAGTAATTAATATCTGTTACTTCATACTTATCTTAAACATAGATGTGAATAATTAAATCATTTAGCATTAAATTCTATGTAATCCCCCTCCCTTTTTAAAAGTAATATCTTTAATAGAGCTATTTTGACTTTTTTATCTCCTTGGGAAGAATAAGAACAGGCCAAAAAAACCTAATAAATACATATAGACACAATTGCAATATATGCCCTGCCATGGATATTTGAAAGAATATAAATGGAGTCATGTAGGAAGCTATGTAATGAAAACACTCTGAGATGTGAATAAGCCCACCACAGAAGGCTGAATTAAAAAAAAACAAAAAGTTCAGTATAATTACAGGTAAATACATGCCATACAATTTATCTTAATTGGTTTATCTGTATTTTCAAAGCCGGAAACCAATGATGGTGGTCTATAGGAAATGGGTTTCCCTTTTAGCTAATTAATTATGTGACAGAGACAGAAGCAAGCACCTGTCATCTCCTTTTCTAATTTTGTACACCATGTGTAACTTAATGGTGCTAAAGCCCTAGCTTATATTCATTTCACTCATCCTTACAATGTGAGTGCCTTTGAAAATGACACTTAGAAGGGGATGAGAGGACTCCTGTAATAACAACTAACATCACACATGACTTCTCTTTCGTTTTAAATACAAACCAAACATCTGCCAACACACTCCCATGATTACCTTGTTGGAGGAAACCCTGAGGAATAATCAGTTTGCATTGAATTGATTTCTTCAAGATTACATTTAATACTAGCAATTGTATGTTCAGCAACATCCAAGAGCAATATTTGCTGTGTTCCACCAGTGGAATGAACACTGGTTTTAGTTGTGGTTTCTGATATTATCAAAAGGGTTTCATTATCAGCAAAGCATCTTTTCCCCTTTCACTTTTGTTCATTCCTCTTTACCTCACCTGTGCTACAAATATTATGTTGTGTTAATGGCTCTTGGTCCATGCTGGGGAATAGTCATTCAAATTTCTGCCACTATTAATATACAAGCAACAGAATATATAAACTGGTTCTCTCTTCCTCCTTATCACAGCTCAAGGTATTTGTGTGTGTATATATGTGTTCATATCCCCAAGTAAAATTTCCCTGAAAATGCCTGGCTGCCCAGGATTTAGAGCAGTCAGTAGTTGTTTCCAGAATGACTGTTAAAACCAGGGGATGGGGAAAAGCGATTTGGAGAATACTATTAAATATAAGAAATAAGAGAAGTACTCTGTTCTTTCACAAACATAAGACTATGAATTTAGGACAGGAGAGGCCATCTAGTCTAAATCCTTTCTTCTAGATATGAAGAAACTGTGACTTGCCCCCCAAATCACGTGGTAGTAAGTAACAGAGCTACAATTGGAATGTAAGCCCTCTTTGAGTTTGATTCCTTATCATCTCTTGCCTAAACTACTGGAAAAACTTCCCAGTTGGTCTTCCTGTTTTCAATCTTACTCTCCCCTTCAATACATCTTCTTTATGCCTGCCAGAGTAATCTTATTAAAGGATAAATGAAACACCCTATACCATCCATGAACTTACATTCTACTCAACAAAAATTTATAATTAATTGCAAATATGATAGATTGAAGTGAGAGATTATAAATCTTGATCAGTTTCATTATTCAATTTGTATTATCTAAAAGACATACTTTATATTTAAATTGAATTATAATTGTAGAAAGTTAGCATATTTAGGCTTGGTAGTATAGTACAGTCACAGCACTCAGTACTTGAATAAAAATATCTAAAACTCTAACTTATCTTGAGGTATGTACCATCTAAAAGCAACTGAGTAGCACAGTGGAAGAGCACTGGAGTTGGAATCAAGAATGCATCTTCATGAGTTCAGATCCAGCCTCAGACACTTAAACTAGCTATGTGATCTTTATTAAGTCACTTAACCTTGTTTGCCTCAGTTTCCTCATCTGTAAAATGAGCTGGAGAAGGAAATGGCAAACTATTCCAGTATCTTTGACTAGAAAATCCCAAATGGGGTCACACAGAGTCAGACATGACTGAGAAATCTGAACAACAAAATGTACCATCAAGTAGTTTTTCACTGCTCTAACAGTACCTCTGAGCCATGAAATGAATTTACATATAAGAAATATTTTGAATCCATTAAAATCTCAGTTCAGAGCTAAAGAATTATCTTCATGTCTTTGTTGACTAACATGAAGAAAAATCTGATAGAAAGATATGATTGACAGTTGCCAGACCTTGGGTTTTGAAGTGACTGTGTTATTTCTTTTATTCTGTGGAGTTAAAAGTCTAAGACTAGAGCATCAGAAAGATAAGGATCAATGAAACTATACAAGAGCACATAAGATATATATCTCTGGCAGTTGTCAAGGCAGAATTATTCAGAATATAATCTGAAACGCATTTGATCATACAGAAGATACTTTAATAATTTATGCTATACCTTATTAGCAAAACCTTATGTTTACTCTGCTACCACCAAAACAAGATGAAAAGCTGGCCATGATGCTAAGTTCATGGTGACTGTTTCACTGTATTAGAAACTAGAAATTTTCTTTGTTATTTTAATGAGACCGTCAGTGTTAAAGTTATAGGAATTTTTTGTTGTTGTTGGAAGAAAAATTATGCATGACGTTTAATTTTAAGTTGTTTCTGGCCCTAAAGTAATGTGTACAGATTGTCAATAATGTATTTATGTATGTATATATGGTAGAATATCAATGTTATATATAGATGGTAGAATGTTGAAATCAATAGAAAGACATGATCTAGTCTGATTTTACAGTTTCTGATTTGTTTAAAAATGTGTGTAGACACTCATAAACATAAATATTTGTTGTACACAGCACATGTAAAAGCCCTATAGAAAATATGAAGATATTTTGACTGGGAGTAATTGGGGATTCCTAATTACATAATATCAGATAAATTTGTCTACAAAAATGGGGGGGGGGGCACGAATAATTTGGCAATAGTTCCCTTATCTTATTCTGACAGTTACATGAAATATAAGGAAGTCATAGTTGTCTGTCAGCCAAACTTCATACAAGCTGGCAAACAGAATGTTATTATAAGACAGTGGCAACCACCTGCAGGTATCAGGGACAGAAGCACTCATTTAGAGTCTGCATTGCAAGATGGGAGGACAGGTGGCAACTCTCTTCCAGGGACATCTTTTACTTGAGCAGAACCAGACCAACTGTTCCTCATTAAAACACATTTTGCAATATTGCAATAATGTAAGTTCAAATATATTCTCCCCAACCTCTCCCCCATCATCTCCTCCAAAAAATACCACTGCATGTGTGTCCCATCTATGGGTTATACTTACAAAGCCTGATTAAATCAAAGATTTCAAGGAAAGCAACATGAAATGGCTTTATGTGACATGCATTATTAAATAAATAGGATTGCATGATATGTTTGGCCATGAATGGCACCAAAAAAAAAGAAAGAAAAAGAAGAAATTGGTCTCATGGAATAGAGATGTCTATAAGTTAAATGACTATGAAATCTATGTGAGAATTCTCAAATTTTCATGGTGATTTTATTATTACTGTCCATTGCCAAGTTTTTTTTCTTTATGTTTTTCAATGAAAAATACTGGTAAACTACAAAAGTCTTCTTAATGCATTACAGACTGTCAAATAGAAGTAAGATAATAACAAGAAATGAGTCTTACATGAAGCAATATGAGAATTTAGAACCTCTTTTTGTACTTTCCTTAACCCTTAAATCACACCAAACTCATAACAATTAAGTACAAATTATATTTAATAAACACTTTTTATTATGGTAATTTAGACTATTCAATAAAGCCCTACTGTAATGCCCAGTTGAGGCACAGAAATAACCTCCCAGGGTTCTTGAAGATGCTGCCAGACAGAATGCAACTTCCCAAGCTAGAAAAAGATACAATTATTGGCCTAATATCTTACTTGAATTCTACTGGCAGTGGACCTATCTAGTTATAAAATCTCCTAAGTTGAGAAAGATCTTGAGGATTCATTTAGTCCAACTAAATTCTGAACATGAACATTTTATCAAGACAAGTGATCTTTTAAAATGGAACTGCTTCCTCAAGCTACCCATCTTACTTTTGGACAGCCCTATTTCTTAAGAAGTGTTTCCTTATGGGAAGGCCTTCCCATATATTCAGCTTCTTGTTGGCCCTAACTCTGCATCCAGAACATAATGAGAATAAATTTTAGAGCAAGGAGAGACCTTAGAGGTGTCCTCCTGGTTAAGTCTGACACATCCCAAAAGCCCCTCAGTCTGATCATCCATCTGCTAGGTTGTGGACAGTTTTTGATCTGTGTTTCAGTGAAGGGATTAGCTCTCCAAATAAAAACATTAAGCTTTCAAAGTATTGAATGGAAGTACCACAAAAAGCCAGAGAAGTGGATGAAGTGAACTCTGAGTCCACATAGTGCTTTGGATGTGAGGCATCTGGTGAAGCTCACAGTGACCTTCCTTCCTTGTGTTTCCCTACCATTTTAATTGAATTTCCATTAAAAAAATTTTCAAAGAAAAATAAATGTAAATTTTATTTTTTACATTTATTGCAATCCTCAGTGGTGAAGTACCCATGAGAAACCTTAGGCCAGTGATGTCAAAGTCAAATAGAAGCAATATATAAGGATACTAAACCATACCTAAGGATCTCTGCAGGCTATATATTGACTTAGTTTTTAAAATACTATATTATTTATGTTTTATTTTATTTTTATTTATTCTGTTAAAGATTTCTCAGTTATATTTTAATTGAGTCCAGCTTGCCCTCAGGAATAGCCACAGGCTATACGTTTGAACACCTCTAGTTTAGGTTGTCTATTATGCTCATTTCCATTCTCAAAAAAGAGTGCACTCCAAGAGGACATGAACTCACCATGGACACTGCCCACAAAGCAGAGATAATATACATGTAGAACAGAGCAGGAATAAAAGACATATTTAAGATATATTTGATTTGAGGTGAAGAGAGCGCTCCACTTTTGCATTGTTATTCCAAGATATAAGATCAGGCCAAAATAGCCATCCTTATTATGTTCCTTTTTCTCCTAAGTTATGCACCAGTCTAGAGTGTCCTGGCTTACTGTCCAAGGGATAGTTTCTTCATCTGTGGAATGATGTATTTTTAATAATATCCTGGAGCTTATATTATTATGGTTTTGCTCATTTAAATCCAAATTACATATTTGGCTTAACATAACTGATATTGATTCTTAATTATTTTTGTATTATAGATTTGATAAGATAATCCTTTCCCTGAACAAAATCTAAAGCCTCATTTTTCATAGTCATAATTGGAAAAGTGTAAAGAAACTAAAAAAACAGTTAATTGATATTATTCTATCCAAGTTATTATATAGGGCACTGTGTCTAATGTGGGTCCCATTTAGTTTCTTGTGACTATAAATTGACTATACTTTAGGTATTTTTTTCCCATTCCCCTACCTTATGTAATGATATTAAAGAACAAAAAAATAAGGGAGTATATTATCAATATACTCATGGATTTTTATGTATTTTATTTTAATATCACCTTCATTTTTAATATATTCTTCCTATCCCCACTGAGCCATTCCTAATAGCAAAGAATAAATTAAAGAAGTAGGAAAGAAAGAGAGGCAGTTCAACAAAACAAAACACATCAAACAATTCTGGCATTATGTTCAGTGTTCCATAGTCCTCCACTACAGTGATTTTTTAATGGAAGAAAATGAAGACTAAAATAATTGAAATTTGACCTGTAATGTCAATGAACATGAAGGAAAGCAATATTCTGATACCTTTCTCATATATTAACTTGTATCTGTCAGGTAAGCACAAAGAAGTTAGGAATTGGGAAGTGATTTTTTTTTTTTTTTTAGGAATTTTATAAGACAATGATGAAATTTCCTTTTTTAGAGGAAAAAATATTACTTGGTAAGCAAACCCCAAACTAACTGCCCAGTGGTAATATGAGTGGTCAGAGTATGCTACAAGTCTATTAAAACATGATGAATGAATCCCTGGATAAATCCATTACATTTATATTTCACTAGGCTGAGTTGTATCAGTAAAAGACATTTCTGAGTGAATTGTAATTTCTCTAAAATTCTGATCAGTCTCAGAAGTAAAGTTGTGGCTTTTGGAAATAATGGCTTTATTAAGTAATTAAAATCCCAGTAAGTAAAACTTCATGAATTGATCAAAAGGCAAGTTAGTCTTGAATTTTAGAAAGAAATTGCTATAGCTAATGTTTATGTGCCTTAGAGATAGTTTATAATTACCTTCCTTTATAAAGCTGCACAAGTTTGGTTTTTCTTTGAAATTTAATGTTGCCTTTTCCCAAGTTCTACTTTTTTTTAAAAATGTGACTATACAATTAACCTTTTATCATTTATAATACAAATATTAAGTTATTATTATTTCTTCAGTGAAGTTCTCTAAGTAACTGTCTATTAAATGCTTATTAATTCTGTGAAAATATCACTTTGCCATGGCTTTGTATTTAACCCTTTGGGACTGGTAGACTAGTCTTTCTAACCCATATTTTCTTTAGTATCATAGCTGTGCTAACAAATGAAATATCCACAGCTAATTAGCTATAGTTTGTTCTTTGGTCAGAAACAATTGTATTAATTATGTACTCTTGAAATTTAGTGTCACTGAATGCTTTTAGATCATCATTACTGAGTTTAATCAAGACCTTTTTGGTGAGATGAGAGAGCATTGAAACTACAAACTGCTTCAGCCAACCCTAGAAGAGGCCTGCCCTTAATACAACAGCTTACTTTTAGTAACCATTTCAGATTTTAACCTATTGGTCAGCTTGTTTAGATGAACTCAAATGAGTTCGGGATATGTTAGAAACTGTGATGAATCTACTATATAATTCCATTTTAAAAATTTTTGTTTAATTGAGAATGTTTTCTCATGTACAGAGAGGAAAAGAAAGGTTTACTCTCCAGAAAGACTCTTAAAATAAGCTGGACTGAAAATCCTATTTATTTGCTGGTTTGAATTTTTATTCTTTGCATTTGTAATTTTTGTAGTCTATACAAAATAACTCTTAAATTAAAGCCAAGCATTTTATATGGAAGAAATGAGTGAGTTGGCTGCCAAGAAAAGCATGTATTAATTAGGAAGGGCAGTCATGAATTTTTTAATGGTTTTATTGATTTTTTTTTCTTAAAACACGATAATAACCCCAAGTATTCCTTCTTCTGCCCCTCCCAGAGAACCATTTTGTATGAAAAATAGTATTTTTCTAGAGAGGAAAAAGATTGTTTGCAACTGATTGATAAACTTGAAAAAGTCCTTAAATGTGCAACATGTAACACTTTTGGCTCTCCCACCTTCATGAAGGAGCAAATTGAGGATGTCTTCTCATTATTTCTTTGTTCCAATACTCATTTGATCTTTATAATTTTGTTGTATTTAATTTAAGGTTTAGGTTTTGATTTTTTTCTTTTGATATATAGTTCTTTCTATTTATGTTTTGGAGTTACTGTGTATATTGTTTCCTTGTCTGTGCTTACTTCATTCCGTATCATTCATATAGAACTTTCCATCCTTCTCTGTATTCATCACATATGTAATTTCTTACGACACAGTAATATCCCATTACTTTTATGTACTACATTTTATTTATCCATGCCCCCAAGGTAATGACCATACCATTTTTAATTCTTAACTGTCTCAAATGTTGCCTCTATACAATGTGGCTTCCTTGGGAGTATAAACCCAAGGTTCAAAGGGCATGGAAACTTTAGTCATTTTATTTTCATAATTCAGAATTTCTTTCCAAAATGCTTGTATCATTTTCCTATCTTTCTTTCAATCCCTTCAATATTGACTTGCCATTTTTAATTTTTGCCAATTTGCTGGATATGAGATGAAACTTCAGATCTATTTTGATTTGCATTTCTCTTATTATCATTGACTTGGAGCATTTTTTCATGTGGATATGAATACTTTATAAAGTTCTTCTTTTGAAAACTGTTCATTCCTCTGACCACTTATCTCCTTCGTTAATTTTTACTCTAAAGTCAAGGTCATGTAATGGAAATATAATAGAAAAAGTAGTGAATTAAGAGCCTGAATGTCTTCATGCTAGACCCGATTTGGCTCTGTGACCTTGAATAAGTTACTTAAATTGACTAACACCTTAGTTTATTTTTTTCTTCAAAAATGAGAAATTTGTAGCTCTTTTCAGGAATACAGTAATCAAAGATAATTCCAAAGGACTATACTGAAAAATGCTATCCATCCCCAGAGAAAGAACTAATAGAGTCTAAATGCAGATCAAATTCTATTTTTCATTTTCTTAATTTTTTTTCAAGTTTTTCTTCTTTTGATCTGTCTTCTTTCACAACATGACTAAGATGGAAACATGTTGTACATGACTGCATGTATATAACCTATATCAAATTGCCTATCATCTTAGGAAGAGGAGGCAGAGAGAAAATTTAGAATTCTTATTTTTTAAATGAAGGTTAAAAATTGTCCTTACATATATTTTAAAATTATAAGTGAAAAAGTTGGACAAATGAATTCCAAGTTTTATCTTAGCTTTAAAATTTGTTTTTATAACCTTTTGCTGTTTTCTGCAAAAGAGGGATAATGGGATAATCATGAGCTTAGGAAATAGTGTTTATGAACTTCTATAGATAAGCAAGTTCTCCTGAGCTGTAGCTTAATTAGAAAGTCCCGAGGAAAACTACTAATTGGTACCAGAAATCCATAAGCAGTCCTAGATCTGTGGTCTTTTGAATACTTATAGCATGTGTGAGAGAAAATGAGAAGTTTCTTCTCAAAATAAAAAGGAAAAAATAAGATAATATGGTATAATGGATAGGTTTTGGAGTTTAAAAAGTCTTGGGTTCAAGTCCTCCCTTGGTTATGTATCGGCTTTGTGAGCCTGGTCGCTCTAACGTCTCAGTGCTAACTTCTACATAACAGGGGAATGGCTAATTCGTGTCAGTGAAGGAAGTTTCCATGCAGGAGTTCACCATAGTGATGAATCATTGGTCCAAACCATAAAACAGGATGGGGAGGAGAACAACATTAATTAATTAAATAATGTTTACTTAATAGTTATATTTTCCTGGGAGAAGATCCTACCTAGACATTTATATTTCTTTATATCTCACTCTGATTTATAGATCTTTTGTTTAACTCTGGCTTTAAAAAGATTAATTATATCTTAAGAATTGTATTTTCTTTTTCTCTTCTTTTTTAAGCTAAGCATAACTGACTGAAGCATAGCCTAAATGCTCTCATAAGTAGCTAGCAGTACTTGGGAAAAGTCTAGCCAGTTAAAAATGATCTCGTGGCAGATAGTTGAATTGCAAGTATTATTGGGCAGGTTTTACAAATTTATACATGAGATAATGTGACTTAAAGTTGAAAAAGATCTTAATGGTCTTCTAGTCCAACTCGGTAGTTTACTGAGGAGAAAACCGAGACCCAGAGAGATTAGGTGACTTGTATCAGATGGAACAGGGAGCCAGTAGTTGGCACCCTGATGCTTACTGAGTAACTTCTGTACCTCTTAATTAATATCATAGAGATCAAGAACTCCTTTTACATTAGATACCAAGTTGCTACCAAGAAAACAAAAGTCTGTTTAGCTGGTCCAATATTGGTTGTGGGTTGCTTTTTTTTTTTTTTTTTTTTAAACTAATAACATGATCTATGTAGATGTGTTCTAAAGTACAGAAGCTTCACCATACTGTCCAAAGACTAACCATTTTGTAACTTAAAAACTTAAGGCTACTTTTAAATCAGCTGAGAATGGCCACTTCAGCAGGCAAATCTCAGACCCAAAACACTAAACAAGAAGGAAGGCCCTATTGGCAGATATGGAGCACCACTGAGCTACTAAAGAAGTTCTTGACATTAGCAGGGCCTGCTGTGGCTAAGATTGCTGTGCTATTGGTCCCCTTTTTCTCCAGCTGTGTACCTCTGTAAGGAATCAAAGGGCACGGAAGCCAGCAGGATGTCAGTGCAGACACTGAGGATTACAAGAAAAAAATAACATTTGGCTTGTACCGTACTAAGAGATGTTCACTTATTATTATCGGCTTCATCAATTGTGCAGTTCTTTTGAGGGACTGTTTTAAGAGTCACTGCAAAAATTCTTTAGGCTGTTCTAGATTCAAATATTAGCAACTGGAATGTGGGGTGAGAACAAAAAGAGAGGCATTGTTGATAGAGAAATCAGAAGCATTCTGATCTGATGTAGTATATATGTAGTATTTGATCTTTGTCATGGACTGTGCTTTATAGACATCTTAAAACTGTCTTTTGTCTCTCCACAGGAGTTCAGACACGTGCTTGAAAATGGCTCAAGAACAAAAGCAAACATGTCTGCAGAGACTCTGGAAGAACCACTGGGTTCCAGAATAGGCTTGTGGGTGCTCTGGGCGCTCCAAAGTGGTGGGCTGAAGACATTGTCAGCGGGCTTGGTTCTGCTAGCTCTTCTTATTGCCTTTTTTATGAAAACTCCTCAGTAGAATATGCATCTAAATAAAGAATCTCTGGGGAGGAATACACTTCTCATTAAAAGCTTCTTTGGAAACATGACCACATCTGTCCTGCTAGGTCCATGATTGGTGCCCAGCCTCCTGCCTCTTCTTCCCCAACACTTGTAGGGAGGAGAGCACTGCTTGACTTTGAATGGAATCCCTCAGTTAGCTGACCCAGAGTGTAGACCTGCTTTGTCTATAAATATCTTATTTTTAAAATGAATCCTTTGGGATTATTTTTAGCAAGATGTACAGAGGGTCTATGGTTTATATTCTTCTCCATGACTTCAGTTTTGAGACAAAGTATACTGCGAATGATTCTAAGCCTTACTTTGTATATGACAAATGCTGAAGCTTTATTAAACCTTTTCTAATGAACCTTGTCACGAGTCCTTTTGTGTGGGTCACACTGCAAAGAGCCATGATTGTTACTTCATAATTAGGCATCTGCAACTACAGCCATATGTCATTTTACCCAAGTAGTATATGATTTTAAATGTTTAATGTAAATGTTTTGTATTTGGATTTCACATTTTAAATGGTCTTGGGTATTTGCTCTTTGAAGAGCCTAGTGGGAACATTTTTTAAAGTGAAGAATCTTCCCCTAACTTCTTTTGTAAATATAGGTTTTCATAAGTTGGGTTGCTTTCAAAATAGAGTGCATCTCTATGACTTTTTTGGGGGAGAGTCATTTGTGAAGTGACTTGATACAAGATGGTGTAATGAATAAAGGATCCAGATTTGAATCAGGAAATCTAGACTCAAATTCTGGCTCTGATACTTATCTTGTACCTCATTAGATTATATGATCATAGTCAATTCAATTAATCTATAGGAATTCAGTATTCTTATTTTAAAATGGGGATACTTGTGCTTATGGTATAAATAAACTACACAAGACTGTTGTAAGGGAAGCACTTAAGTCCTAAAAATATATAAACAAATATTATTATTCTCACTTCTCACTTTTGATCTTTACAGGGTATTGTTTTTTTAAAGTAAAAATAATTGCAATGTTTTGCTATTTAAAAAAAAAAAGGAATTTGTTGTTTAACTGTGTTCACAAGGAAACCAGTAAATTTTTCCTTAAGAATATTTATACATTCATGTTATTCTCACTTGTTCAACATTATCTTTCAATCTATTATGTGCCCTTCAAGGAAACAGCTTACATTTTAGTTATGCCAGTATAAAAACTGTCTTTTTGATACCATAGCAAACAATCCCTTAACCAAAAATAATAATAATAATTAAAATTGAATTTGTTGTGCTATTAGAAACCCTCTAATGTAGAATATTGGAAAGAACACTGATCTGGAGGACATAGCTTTTGTACAAATCCTGGAACTTTTGCCATACAAGGATACTTTTTTTTTTTTTTTTTAAATTTTGTTTCACACTGATGTTCTTTACTAAATAAAGTGATTGTTTTCTTAAAAGTCTAAATCCAATCACTTCCTTGCTTAAGGTCCAGTTTCCTCATTTGAAAAATGAATGCCTTTTGAGGTTCTTTCTGACTCCAAATCCATAATCCATTCCACATGGGGCTGCTAGGTGGTAAGTATATAATGTGCTAGACCTAGAGTCTAGTCTCAAGACACTTACTATCCATGTCACCCTGGGAAAATCACTTTTCCTGTGTTTGCTCTCATTTTCATCTGTAAAATGGGAACGATAATAGCACCTGCCTCCCAAGGTTGTCAATAAGGATCATATAAGATAATAAATGGAAAGTGTTTAGCACTATATAAATATTAGCTGTCTTTATTATTAGATGAATGATATCTATTATATATAATCAGTAAAATGATTCTTTTATCCACCTACTATTATACTGACTTTGAAGGAATCAATCAACCTCTTTTTTCATTTATTCAATAAGCATTTAATAAAGGCCCACTATATTCTGGAATACAAAAAGAAACCAGATCCCTGCCCTCAAAGAGTTAACAATCTGCTTCTTGATCTTGTTCATTTTGTAACTCCTTCCCAGGGAAATATTAAATATTATGAAATAAAAGTAATCTTATGGATAAATCTTCCCTAAATTTGGTGTAGGCCTCTATCCAGTTCTTTGCAACCACAATCAAGAACCTAGATGACTCCTTCAACATACTGCTAAAGGAACTGTTAACATACTAATGGGACACACTGTGAGCAGGAACCAGGCCCAGGAACGATTGCCTTTTTGTTAGCAGACTGGAACAAACTATTTTCCTTTGGTTGTAGTCCATCAGACAAGTAGATGAGTCCATCAGTTTTACAGGAAAACTCAAGATGGCATATATTGTAGGTCATGTCATACCCTGCAACACAAATATATTTATCACTACTCAGTCTTTTAAGAATGGAAATAAATTGCAATGACAGTCATTTCCTAGAAATTACATTTTATGTACTTTTTAAAACATACTTTTGTCATAAAGCATTATCTAGTTTACACAACAACTGCATTCCTAGAACATGTTCAAGGGTTGCTTTATTCAATTAAGTACTTCTAAGGATGGTAAGGTCTAAAGAGAAAAGTGAAATAAAGCACCAAAATTTCTTCCTCCAAGATGTTGGGGGAAGATTCACTAAGATAGAGATGTATGTTTAAAGTTTAAAACTTGGATTCAAAAAATGTACTTCATAGCTATAAGGTAACAGAGATGGCTAAATTACAGCTTGCATGAAAAAAAGAGGGAATGAATATATTTCTCTAATTAGAAAGGTAGAGGAATATGGGTATAGAATATTGCATATACTATATTGATTAGTCTGCCAAATTGCTTTTTTTTAACTTTGTAAATCTTTTTCAAAGTTTTGCTACATAGAAGGAAATTCAGAAATTAATGAGATGCCCCCAAATAAATAAATTTATTCAAGTTTTAATGATGCAAGCTTAACATGATGTGTTACAACAACCAAAAAAGTTAATATTAGGCTATATTAAGAGCATAGTGCTTCTGACTTGCAAGATGATATTTCCTTAATCAAGTCATATTTTGAGTATTGTGTTCCATCCATTCCCCACATTTTAGAAAGAACAATGATAACAAGGTTATCCAGAAGCAGGCAATCAGAATAGTGAAAGACTTCAAGACTATGCCATATAAAGGTTATTTGAGAAAACTGGAAATGGTTAGCCTGTAGAAGGAAGATTTAGAGGGGTCATGAGAAATGTCTCCAAATAGTATTCCATGTAGTCTTGATTTCAGGATTCACCAAGCTTGAGAACCAAATATTTTCTCTGATCTTCATAGCCTCTCAAATCTTTCTGAAATAAGAATTAAGCACCAGAGATAATGCAATTTCAATTGTCTCCTCTGTCTGTGACATAAGTACCCAAACAAGGTACTAACTTGAAGTAATAGCAGAGAAGGCCAGTATTCCCTAATATCTAACAAGTATTCACTCAGTACTCCTTCCCCTACTATAATGGCAGAAGTTAACCCACACACTTGCAACAGAACTCAATACCACACTTCATCCTCCCATATTCCTCTTCCCTATGTCCTGGAGATCCAAACAGCAGAAATTTTCTCAGACTACAATAGTGGTAGGATTCTGGGTCTCAACAGAATTCAGACAACGCAAAGGAAGAAAACAAAACAAAACAAAAAACAAACAAAAAAAAAAAAGGGCAGGATAGGAATCCAGGCTTGTAACAGAGCCCAGCTCTCTGCTCCCCTCCCCCACTCCCAGTGCTAAACTCCAAACAGCAGAAATTTGCTTAAATTATGATAATAGCTAGATAAACTGAGGAACTGAGACATTAGGAGGTAATGTGTGTGTGTGTTATATAGCAATACCTTAAGCCTTAGAAGCCTAGCATCTAGCTGTGGCCAGTCCTACCCCCCACTCATACTGTCCCCCCAGAATTCACTTGGAGAACAAATGTAGGCTAGTTAACCTTAAATTCCCCAGCAGAAGAGAGAGCTAAACCACTTTGAGATCCAGCCATAATAGAGGAGATATTCAGGAAGCAGAGGAAAAGTAAGGGGGGGGAAAGGGTGATATTACCCAAGACATCAGGAGAAAGAAAATTCAAAGAGTTCAAGCACAAGCAGATAAACTAGCAGGGCAGACATTAACAGGAAAAGGAATATGCCTTCCAGATCTAATAAAAGATTCCTAGCAATTTTGAATAATTATTTTAAAACAAAGGAAAATGATTCAACACCTAATTAGGCAAAGGACCCTGTAGATTTTGAAGAGAGGATGGAACTCTGCCACTCTCTTCTGAATGTTTTAAAAGTGAAATAAGAATTGTGAAAACTAAAGTTTCAGGAATGCAGATGAAATGATTGGCAGAATACAAAAATCTGAATCTGCTATGACAAATCTTATGACAAAGGAATACAGGGCTGGAAATGCATATACATAAGAAGAGAAAGACAATCTGGGAGAAGCAAAAGGCAGTAACGGCAGAAACAAGGTTTTTTAAAGAAGCAAAACGCTGGTCTTGAAGACAGAGATGTATAGAAAGAACTTAAGGATTATAGATTATAGATCTCCCAGAAGTTTTTGTTTTTGGTTTGTTTGGTTTTTTTTTTTTTTTTTTTTTTTTGGTAGCACATTATTTAATAGTGGCTTTATTAAAAGCAAACACTTGGAAGTATTCAGTATTTAATTCAGATCAATGTGTTCCAATACATTATCAGAAATATTTGAACCTCTCACATCAACCTTTGAAGTATGTTAGATTATCTCTCAAGAACTCTTCTGAAAAACACATGAAACAAATTTGTAGGGAACCTGTGACTTGAGTCCAGTACTTTAATCAACAACAACTAGATCATCACTGGTGAATTCATATGTTGGAACCTCGAGGTTGAGTGGTGCAGGCCCTTTTCTGATTCTGCCAGATGCATCATAGTGTGACCCATGGCAAGGACAGTAATAACCACCAAAATCGCCTGCATTTGCAATGGGCACACAACCAAGATGGGTGCAGACACCTATCAGTATGACCCATTCAGGCTTCTTTACACGATCTAAATCATGTTGTGGGTCTCTTAACTGTGCCAAATCCACTGCAGCTTCTTGCTCTATTTCTTTCTGGGTTCTGTGACGTACAAAGAGTGGTTTTCCTCTCCATTTCAAAGCTATATTCTTGCCTTCAGGAATATCTGACAGCTTGATTTCAATTTTTGACATGGCCAACATATCAGCAGAAGCACTCATGCTGGAGACAAACTTCTCCCAGAAGTTTTTGAAGAACTGTCATATATAAAACAGTGGTGTCAAACAATGGAATATAGGACCAATTAACCATACATAAAGATCCTTGCTTTGTAGGCTGCATCTTGATTTAAACCCCATATTAGCATTCTGTGTTTTAATGTATTCTTATTTATTTTGTTAAATATTTCCCATTTTTTTTTATTTTTATATTTTAATCTTGTTCCAGTTGCAAGGAAAAGTATTATGGACCTTGTGGCCTACAGGCTACAAGTTTGATACCTCTGATAAAAAAAATGTCGGGGTCATGAGATCATAGATTTAAGCCTAGAAGAGATTCATTTGCAGATAAAGGAAACTGAGGCTGATAGAGGTTAATTAATTTGCCCAGAATCATATAACTAGTCTGAATGCAGGAAATGTCTGAAGCAGGAAAGAGTAGTAGATAGAAATTGCCATAGGTTTCCTGGAAACAAAAAAAATAAAAAAAACTTCTTAACAATTAGAGATATCAAAAAGTAGAGGTACAGAAGAAAGAACAAAAGTCATTGAACACTTGACGATACACCAAAGGCATGAGGTTATTCCAACAGAGGGGGTGGAACTAGGCCCTCTGAGAAAGATTAGGTAAGAGATGTGGTGATTAAAAGTTCAAGAGACACAATTTCTGGGTAATTAGTCATTTTATTAATAATAATATTATTAGTGAATGGCAAAGACAATCATGGCAGCAGGCTCACAGTTTATATGCCCTTGGAAGAGGATTGTTCCTGAGGAGAGCAATGCACTCAAATTAGTAACAATTAATGAGAGGGGGACTTTACAGAGAAGTGAGCTCACGCCAATGAGGGGCTGAGAATGATGTTACTCTCAGACAGAGACCCTGCCTATACTCTATTCAGAGAAAATAATCTAAGTAGGAGATTGGGTAGGGTCTGACCAAGATTGAGGAGAGTTAATTTAATCTCATTATCTATAATGTCCTTCTAGAAACTAAACTTTGAAATGAGGATTTTTGAAGAAGGGGAGAACTCTGGATCTCTCCAAATCATTGGCTATTGATAATTATTTCTCTCAGTGTTGGGATTACTTTGGGTTGTGTGTTTTGAATAGATCCAGCAGTTGATTTCTCCTTTCTTCTGTAAATGACTCAGGCATTCTGTTTGACTGCCTAGCCCACTCACCTCTGCCTGGGACAATGCACTTAACCTGGGAGAGGAGAAGGGTATAGGTATGGGGTGTGTGTGTGTGTGTGTGTGTGTGTGTGTGTGTGTGTGTGTGTGTG
>JAJPUD010000780.1:236798-358248 GCA_023553655.1 Myrmecobius fasciatus | reverse complement strand
TGTGTGTGTGTGTGTGTGTGTGTGTGTGTGTGTGTGTGTGTGTGTGTATGTGTGTGTGTGTGGAATGGGGCACTGGGGAAGCCATCCCTTTCTGTCCTCAAAACACAATATGCATTGTATTTTTAGCTCTTCTCTGACTTAAACATAAATTTAAAGATGCGTTGTGGCCATGAGAACCTTTGTCCTGTGTGAGGAAGTTAGAAAGGTTCTTTGCTATCCACCTTGCTTTATTCCTAAGAAAGCATGTTTAAACATCAGTTTTCCATATGTAGTTTGGTCAAACATATGCCACTTTTATTGATTTCACTCAGGGTTGAAAATCTTAATGCATGTTATGTCATGGGGAGAGAATTAGTTACAAATGAAGCTTGAGGAAGGTTTTGTCATGATGAAAGGGATAGTTCTTTCATGGATTGCCTAGAGGGAAAAATCTTTATGGTGAAACCTAATTTACAGAACTTCTGAATAAATGAACTTATATTTCACTTGGGATCATAATCACTTTTTAAAAGATTTTTCCTGGTGATAATGTTTACTTACCAATAGCACATATGTGATGAATCTACAGCAGGATCCCTAACTTTTTGTTGTTGTAATATCAGAATTGTAAAGGAGATTATATAACTGAATTAACTGGAATGCATCTTTTAACTTTACTATTTTCTATATTCTGAGTTCCTTTGAACATTTAATGTTCAAAGAAGGCTATATGGATATAGCAAAGCTGTGATACTCTGATGTTCACATATGAGCATCAAAAGCAAATACATATGGAAAAAAAGTGTTAGTGCCTGAAGGGGCTTAGAGTCTGACTTCCAGCAAAATAGAGCCAAAGAATGAAACCTTGAAAACAGAATGGACAGCAGCTGTATTCACTGGGATCAGCTGAGGAAATGGTGTGGTGCCTACATGTGGACTATCAATCTTAGAGTCAGCGGGAGATTTTGCACAGCCAGAAATAAAGACAAACAGAGAGCAATGAACAGGAAGACCCAGAAGTCACTGAGGGAAAAAATATTAAGGATAGAAAAAGGGAATAGGACAAGGTTAAGTCTCCAATAAAGCAAGATCCCTCTTCTACACACACACACACACACACACACACACACACACACACACACGCACAACTCTTCCCCTCCTCTCCCATTTCTCTCCCCTACCTTAAGCAGGCTCTAGGCTCACCTTATACATCCCTCAAACACTGACCTTATCAAACCGTATTTCTTTAGGCAGGAAAAACTGGAAAAATTGTAAGAGAGGAAGTTTCCTCATTGAAAGTGCCCTACAACCCTGGATTCAAATATCTCTCAGAACAAAACAAGACACAATCTCTTAACCACAGGAATTAAACACACCAATAACAAGGATCCCCTATATTGTATCCAACCAGTATTGTATGTGTTCAAGCCAACGCTTTCTAGGAAAAAATGTCTAGTTGAGCTGCATTCTAATGAGGACAGCAAGAACAGTGAAAGAACAGAAACTATATTTAAGTACTATGGAAGAAACTGGTGATGCTTATCTTACACTGAAGGAACGGGGAGGGCATGACAAAATAGCTGTCTTCAACTTCTTGAAAGTAGGTCCTTTTAGGCAAAGCCATAAGTAGAGCCAATATACTTGTTCAGTTTTTCCTCACAGGACAAGGGAGAAATAGTAGAGGGGCAGATTTGGGTCAGTTTTAGGGGAAAAAACCTAACATTTAGAGTTGTCCATAAATAGAAGTGGGATAATCCATCTCAGGAAGTAGTAAGTTATCCATGGAGGTTTTCAAGGGGGAAATTGACAGATATTAGTGAGGTGCTGTAAAAGAGATCCCTGTTGATCTGATTAGAATCAGACATCGTCCATTGTCCTCTCTGAATGAAATTCAGGGGTAATTAGGTGGTGTAACTGAGTGCCGAGTCAGGGACACAATTTCAAATCTAGTTTTAGACATTTATTAGCTATATGATCTAGACAAGTCACTTAACCTCTGTCTGCCTCAATTTCCTCAGCTGTAAATCCTCAGCTGGGGATAATAATAGCATCAACCAACCAGGATTGTTGTGAGGATCAAGTGAGATATTTATAAAGCACTTAACACAGTGTCTGGCACATAGCAGGTGCTGTGTAAATGCTTATGCTGTTTCTTGTCCCTTCTCTCCTTCCTGCTGCCCCAGGCTGTGATTCTCTTTAATGTCTATTGCTACTATTCAAAAAACTTTTGGTTATTTGTGACTTTCTTTCCTACATTCATGATTAGTTCTAAACTTTTGCTCAACAAGAGAGTTTCTCTTTTCTGTAAGAATAGCCTGGATTGGTCACCTACAGTTAGTTGTTTTGGAGCCATCCATAATTAAAGTGCATTGTTAGAGGCCATGTTTCCATGAATCTGCCATTTTTTTCTACCAGTGTTGCTTTTGATAGATCTGCTCTCTATCCAACATCTGCTTTACTACCTGGAAATCACCCATTCTTCCAATCTTCATACATATATATGTTCATTATAAAGCAGTCCAGTTTGGTTCAACATCCCTTCATGCAGGCTTATTCCTTTCCAGGATTTGTGATTGGTGATCTTAATTTTTTATATTCATAGGAATAGTAGGTAGCATTGATAAAAAAATAATCTTACCAAAATCTCAGGAATACCCACGCGAACTTATATTCCAATTTCTCTACTTTTACTTTGTTTTTCCGATGAGCAATTCAGGTCATGAAGCATAGATCTCTTGTCTGGATAATCTAATCAGAGATGTGACAGTGAAATGAGACATAAGCTAAGTTATTTGGATTTTTCATTTTTCATCAGCTCAAACAGCATAAGACTTAAGAGCTGCCTGAAGGTAGTGTCTCAAATTAAGAGCTAGTTAGTGAAATCACAGAAGTTTCTCTGTTGAAAAATATAGAGGAATGAACTCTGAAGTTATACATTTGTTCTCTCTTCAAAGAGCAAATATTCAGAATGAAGGAAAAGAGCATGAATATATTTGTTTTTTTCATCTCGTAAAAGGAACTCATCACTGTTGGCTTATTAAAGATCTATGCCTTGAAACAACCCAAGGAGATAGTTCTGCCATTGCTCACTTAAGTCTCCTTCTCAGGTAGTGTTTCCATTTATGCTAGCTAATTTGTTAATTAGCAAAGTCATTACACATTAACAGGTCACCCACAATAACAAGCAAATCCAGAAGTGAAACTTGCTAGTTAGATCCTAAGAGTTCACACAACTGTAGAATTCAAGAAAGTGTTTTCCAAAAACTGGAGACTGAAGGGATGCCCATCAATTGGAGAGTGGCTGAATAAATTATGGTATATGGATGTTGTGGAATATTATTGTTCTGTAAGAAACGACCAGCAGGACGATATTAGAGAGGCCTGGAGAGACTTGCATGGACTTATGCTGAGTGAAACGAGCAGAACCAGGAGATCATTATACACAGCAACAAGAAGACTATACAATGATCTGATGGACATGGCTCTCTTCAACAATGAGGTGATTCAGGCCAGTTCAATAAACCTGTGATGGCACCAGAGAGAGTACTTGGGACTGAATGTAAATCACAACATAGTATTTTCTCCTTTTTTGTTGTTGTCATTGTTTGCTTGCTTGTTTTTTCTCTCTCATTTTTTATTTTTTGCTCTGATTTTTCTTGTGCAGCTTGATAAATTTGGAAATATGTTTAGAAGAATTGTACATGTTTAACCTATATTAGATTACTTGCTGCCTAGGGAGAAAAATATGAAACACAAGGTTTTGCTTGAAAACTATCTTTGCATGTATTTTGAATAATAAAAGCTACTATTAAAAAAGAATTCATTATGTTATGTTAACGTTATGTTACATAGCCTCAAATGAGCCTTCACTCTTATAGGGAAAGCTTTTTTTTTTTTTTTTTTTTAAACCATGATGACTACTGTCTCACAGTAGCTGAGTCTCTTGTGACAAAGATAAGTAGAGGAAAAAAATCAGTTTAGCAAAAATAACCAACATATGAACCAACAATTCTGATGTTAGACAATAACCCTACTCATAGCCTTCCACCTCTGCAAGGAAGGAAAGTTAGTATATTTTCTTAACTTTCAGCCAAACATAGTTATTATCACACATCATTTTAGTTATTTGTTTTTATTCATTTTATTTACCTTTCTTTTTGCATTTACATACTTATTGTGTACATTTTCTTGACTCAGATCACTCTGCATCAATTCATCCAAGCTTTTTCATATAGTTCTACAACTACTTCTATTCAGTTTTGTTTAGTTTCAACTGGTTTCAGGAGCTCCCCTGCTTCCTTCCCCTGGACTACTTCTGGTTCCAGACTTCCAGTTTTCCTCTCTATGGGAACATAATTGTTTATTGTTTCTCACCTCCACCCCTCCTCCCCATATCAGTTGCTAACACCAATTAGCTCTTACAAAGGGATATTTATTGAAAAAATATAGCAAGAATCAAAGTACAGAAACATCCCCTCAAACCAGCACACATTTTCCCCTTTATCACCTTGGTCTCTAGGGAGGAGGATTCCAGTTTAAACCAACCGCGACTAATATTTTCACCAAAAAGTTCACTTCTAGGTGCAACCCAGCTGGAAATGAGTTGATTTCTTACTTTCAGGGCAAGATATCTCCATTGCTAGGTAGATTCACTACTGGAATGGATCAAGCAGAGCATTCTTCAGAACTGGCTCCTTTCTGACCTTAGTTGCTGGACCTCTTCTGAGTTCTACTGACCTTTCAAGATCTCACAAAGTTCTGGACCAAAAGAAAGAAGAAACAAACAAAAAATAGCTCTAACACAGGCTTGCCTACCATTTTTTTCTGATTGTCCCCTATGCCTGGAGGGTTTCTTTTAAATCCCAACTATAATCCCACTTTCTACAGGAAGCCTTCCTTATCTTTTCTGAATTCTAAGGCTTTCACTTTTTTTCTTATTTCCTATTTATCCTGCATATAGTTTACTTTGTAAATATTTCCTGGTAGTTTTCTCCATTAGAGGCTAAACTCCTTGAGGGCAGGAATTGTCTTTATCTTTCTTTGTATTCCTAGCACTTAGCAGTGCCTGGCATTTAGTAGGTGCTTAATAAATGAGTATTGGGTTGAATTAAAGACCCAGAAGCCAAACCTTGTGGATCTGGGAAAAGACACCCTCCTCTCTTTTCTCTTCCTCTTTCTTACCATCCCTGGAGGACAGTGTCATCCTCATGCCTTGTGGCCAGTAAGGACAGACTGAATTTTCAGTTTATCTATGCACACTTACTTATGACTCAGAAGTCAATTTTGACAAGGCATTTCTTCACCATTCAATAAGAAAAAAGCACATGGTCACAGAAAACCAGTTCATGTTCTAGTCCATTCACTGTCACCTTGTTCCTCCAGACAATAGACTAATTCCCATGTCAGTTGCCAGCAGGCAGTCTATTGACTGGGCCTTCATGGATCAGTTACATGTAAAAACACAAATAATTTTGACAAAAACAATTGCAATTATTGTAATTATTACAGAGATAATTAGTCTTCCAATAACCCCAACTTCTGTTGTTTTGTACAGTTCTATTGTCTTGAGAATGTTCATTCAAACCCCACTTATTATGTATCTCCTTTGTAGTACATGCAGGATTTAAGAAAGGAGAAAAAAAAAAAAAAAGACATTCCCTACCCCTCAGGAAGCTTACAATCTAATAGTGTGCTCTAATAACCATAAAACAAAATAAAATGAGATAAATTCTTAGGGAGAGAGAAGCATGAATATTCATCAATGGACATGAAAGAGGGAGGATTCCTAAACAAGGGAATACCCAAACTAAGCCTTGAATGAAGGAATTTCAGTAGTGATGTTCCTAATTCAAAGTTTCATCAGTTTTCACATAAACTATTGTGATAGCCTCCAGTTTCTTCTCTGCAATTCTTCCTTCAAACAGTTCCCAAAACAATCTTGCCAATGCATAATTTGATCATTTCATTCCCCTGCAATTAAAGCCTTTCACAATCTAGGCCCAAGGTACTTTTCCAGTCATTTCTTACTACTCCTCTTTCTGCACATATTTTTTGGTCCATTAACTGTTTCTTATACTTAACATTCCAACTCTTGTCTCTATGTATTCTCATCAGTCATTGATTAGGCCTGAAATGAAGTCCAACTCTCATTTCTTGGCTCCACACATTTTCACTGACTATTTCCTTTTCATAAGAAACTTCTCCTTACCTTCTTAATCTTAGTGTCTTCGCTCTGAAACTACCTTCAATTTATCATACATGGATAGATATATGATAAATATATAGATAGATTCTCCTTCATTAGGCTGTGAGTTCCTTAAGAGCAGGAACTGTTTCTTTTTTTCTTTTCTTTGTATTTTCAGAACTTAAGCAGTGCCTGAAACACTTAAGAGATGATTTGTTCTGGGAAGGCCCTATCAGTTATTGTGTTTGAGTCCAGGGATTACATTTTATTAGGAAGGACATTTATAAACTAGAGTAAGTCCATATAAAACATCTAGAATGACAAAGGTTCTCAAGTTCACATCATAAGAGAGTCAATTGAAGAAATAGGAAGGGGATTTTTCAATTAGAGAAGAGAAGACTTATAGGGGATTTGGTTGCTCTCTTCAAATATTCAAAGATCTGTCATGAGGGGAAAGGATTAGATTTGTCATGTTTTTCCTAGAGAACCAAATGAGGACTCACTGGTAGAAGTTGCAAAGAAACTTATTTAGACTTGATGTCAAGAAAAAACTTACAAAGAGATCTATTCCAAAATGAAATGAATTACCTTGAGTTGTTACCGGTTGACTCCAGTTGGAAAGTTTTAAACAAAGCCACTTGACCACTCATCAAATATGTTTTTTTTTAATTTTTTTTATTTTATTAATACTTTTTGTTTGCAAAACATATGTATGGGTAATTCCTCAACATTAACCCTTACAAAGCTTTCTGTTACAAATTTTTCCCCCCACTCCCCACCCCTCCCCTAGATGGCAGGATATCCACTACACGTTATTTATGTTAGAATACTTAAGAAATCGAATATATGTATAGTTATCATCAAATATGTTTTAATGGGGATTATTTTCCAGGAGTGGTAGAACTAGATGGCCTGTGATGTTTGCTCTGTCTGAAATTCTTTAGTTATTTAAATTTCCTTCTTTTGTGATTGAGATCAATGAGACCCAATGAGGTTGAGATGTGCCCATCATCCTAAAGTTTATTCGATATAGACTAGAAATAGGGGTACTTGATTTAATCCCTAGTTTAGAAAAATCTGATTCCTGGATCAGGATTTATCTACCCCTCCCTCATACCTCCAGATTTTAGAGTTTATGTGGAAGTTTGATGGGATGATGAGTCTAAACCCAGAATCATATTATGATTCTCATCAGAGGATTACCCCATTTTACCCCAAATTTAGGATTGAATTAGAAGTCCAGACCTGGGCTGGAGTGGTAGCCAGAGTCACAGCCAAATAAAAATTTGTAAGAATGGATAGAATCAAAGCATCTTAGGAAGAAACCAAACCCCAAAACCTGTCCATCTTCTTTGATTTTTATTTTCTACAAGAGAAAGCTGGGACTCCTAGAAACTGCAACTTAGACAATTAGAAACTGCACTTACTTCTAGAGAGAAGCACTATTTCCTCATGGACCAGTTGGCAGAGTGATCCACATCCAGCCTTCAGGTGTTTGAGGATAATGTGTTCCTCTCTTGTCTTTAGCATCCTTCATCTTATAAACACAAGTATTAAGCAAGCAGTTAGGGCATTCTTTCCTTGTTTGTTTATTAGGAAGCCATCAGGATTAAGTGACTTGCCCAAGATCTCATGGCTAATAACTCTCTGAAGTCATATTAGAGCTCAGGACTTCCTGATCCCAGGGCCAGTGCTCTAGTCACTGCACCATTTAGCTGCCCCTATTTAGGGCATACTTAAAGGGTAGTAAGGGTATATATAGAAGAGGAAGGGGCAATCAACTTTATCCAGTTCATTCCATCTGTACCTATAGGACTCTCAATTCTTCTGATGCAATCATTAACAGAACCACCACATTCCTCCCACCTCTCACCCATCATTTTCCCTATTGGGAGACTCCTCTAATATGGAGCCTCTACAACCTAAATATGTTTCTTGGTGTTTCTTGGTTTGTTAAATGCTAAACTAAATTAAGGAATAAAGATAGGGATTGATCATGTGATTTTATTGAGATGGGGAACTTCCAGGTGAGGAAACTCCCACTACAATGAAGATTTGCATTTTTCTACCCTTCAGGGCTGCCAATGTATAGTCTTAGAGTTGCTCAGAGCAGAGAACACAAGTGATTTACTCAGCCAATGTATGTCAGTGATAAGATTAAAATTGAAATCTCCTTGGTTCTAAAACTAGTTCCTTTTTCACCGCACCAATTTGCCTCTGGGAAACTAGATAATCTATGAGAATTCTTCCATCTCTGTGGCCATAGCATTTATGTTACATAAAAAACATTTATACCTTTTATTTTCCATTGCTATGAGCTTTTTTGTCTCTCATTTCCTGAGGTCCAAATAGGAAGGGGGAAACATTCACATTTGTTCTTTCCTTATTGAGAAACACAGCAACTACAAAAATGTTTGGAACAACATGAAAATCTAATAATTATTAAAGCCCCCTCTCCGCCCCTCCTTCCCCCCCCCACCCCAGCGTACAGTAAAGAAACTAACAAAACTCCCTTAGTTTGTGAAATCTCTCGGTGATTTTTCAAAAGTTCCATTGCTCATTTTAATCATTTACTCCAAAGAGGGCCAGTGAGACTTTTCACAGTGGAAGAAGTGACACACATAAACTAATTCATTTTTTACAGAATTGTCTTTGTGTGATGAATTTTTAAAAAAGAAAAGGAAAATAGTATTTCCTTTTTATTTAATTCGAAAATTGGTAGAGGGATCTTGTTCATTTTTTTAAAAAGTAGTCTTGGAAAGAGATGGAGTGTGCAGAATTTCATCCCAGAGGACATTTTCTCCAGTGTTATGAGCTCTGAAAACAGGAGGTTATAGCAAGAACAACCCATCCCAAATTATTCCCCAGAGAAATCATAGGACATAGAAGTGCAGTCAGTTCAGCAAGATGTTTGAATACAGACCGACCCTGAATCCTTTGGTCTAGTTGTTTAAATATAAAAGCACAAAAAAATTAAACAAAAGTGGGGTGTTGATAAAACATGCTGTTATTTTTCCTGGGACAGACTGGCTCTGCAATAAAATCTCTAAAAACAACTCCTCTTCCTCTCTCTCTCCTTCCCCAAATCATGCACTCTCCTTTATTGTCCCTCCCCTCTAATTGTAAAAAAGGAATAAAGCCAGTCCAACAAAAGGAGAAAAGGTTCCTTGCTTTGGGCAGTTATGATAATATAATTGGCAGCAGCAGCTTCTAAGCTGAAAATCATCAGGCAGTACAAGGATAATTTCAGTTTGAATTTCTTTGTAATCCCCTAAAACAAATCAAACACAACAGGGCCTGTCCTTCCCAACTTATTCTATTCTTTACAAAAAAAAAAAAAATAAATTGATAAAGAAACTCTTGGTAGAAGATGTCACCAATTACCCATGATATCTGAGAGCTATTTAGTACTTTCTTATTTTTTATGTAGCCTTTCTCTTTCTTTTTTTTTACGGGAAGGCAGATATCAGAGTCTCTTTTATGACCAGATAATCATCCAGTATCTATGAATGTCTTCTAATCGGACATAGTCACTCCAAATTTTTTTTTCCTCTCACATGGATGGAAAGTAATTTCTGAGACAGCACAACTCTGATAGATATATTTTCATTCCACTCTGAGCATCACACTGGCTCACTATCTTCATTATTTTAATTACTCTTTTTTGACTGCCAGTTTTAAAATTAGAAATTGGCAGGTTTAATCTGATCGTGCCGTGGTCCGGATCATTTCTTGCCTAATGATGACAACGTTCAGCCATTCATATTCTGGTGGAAGAAATCAACTCATATCTGTGAAACTCTTTATCTTAAGGGAGAAGAGGAGTGAGAATATGAAAAAAAGAGAGAAAGAAGAAATAGAGGTACCTTTTTGAAGCAAGAGAGAGTTCACTCACCTGGCACACTGCTGTCTGCACAGTTCTGAACAGCTGACAGCTTCTATTAATTTAGTTTCACTCCCCAGTTCAGTCGCCCATATGGAAAGCTGGAATGATTTTTGAAAAACAGCAAGTAACATCTGATGTGGCAGTAACTGGCAACTCTGACATTGACTCTGGCTGTGGCCATTACCCATGATGCCTCTCTTCGTCTTGAGAAGCAATTACAATTTCACAGGCTGGAATTAAAATTCCCTGTGGTATGCATCCAAGCAACGGGCACTGTCAAAGTGATTTCCAGCTGCTAATCTCTGACTGCGGTCTGAGGGAAAATAGAATTCTTCCTTATGGACACAGAGGTCTGAGGAGTTAGAAACATACATTCGCTTTTGGACTACAATTCCTGTTAAATCACTCATTTTTGGAAGGTGGAAGTGTTTCTGGAATGAGAGAATGAAAAGAAAACAGGGTTATGGTGGGATGGACAAAGCAGAGATGCATTAGCAAGGGTCTGTGCTGGAGCTCAGGGCAGAAAGAGAGAGAAATGGTGGCCAGTCCTTTGAGGTGCTTCGAGGTTCTTTGAGTTCCCAAAGCACAGGGATTCCTGGACTTTTCAATGCTGTATTTATAGATTTAGCCCCATCCTACAATGGGCTTGGCAGACTTCTGAAAGAAAACCCTATGGGGATATGACTCCTGATTGGCGGAGAAACTTATGGAGGAGAGAAACAGAGGAAAGAGAGTGGGCACATTTTCCTTCCTGAAATCATAAAATAAGCAGATACTTTTTCTTGCATCCTGTGAGTGAATAAAATGAGGCCCATAAGGCTTTGTGCAGGGTCAGGGTAAGCAATGGCATTCACAGCTATCCAATCAGGAGCCAAGCCCTGCTCCCAAAGTGTAAAGACAGTGTTCCCCAGTCTCTTCCTCATTATCCCATTTCTTGTATTTCTATTACTTTCCATTAAATTTTCATTTCATTTCCTGAACTTCCATTAATGTCTTTCATATGAAAACATTAAGAAGCTTCAAACAGAGTCACAAGCCAATTCCTGGGAGTTTCTCTGTCACTTTGGCTGCTAGTTTTGATTTTACAAGAGGAAAAACATGTGTAAATCTCCCTTTTATGACTTCCCCCCCTGTCTTCAGCCACTTTTCATGCACTCATACATCGTACCTATATTAGTGGAAAAAATACTAACTTGGGATCAGGGGACTTGGATTCAAATTTTGGTGCTACTAATCACTAGTGTTGTGATTTGGATCAAGTCATATCTGAGGCTGAGTTTTCTCATTTATTAAAAGTGGATATTTTCATTATATTTATATAATATATGTATATGATATGTGTATAAGCATACATATATGCATATGAATATACATGTGTATATTAATATATGAATATGCATATATTTATGTGTTATATGTGTATATATATGTATGCATATACATATATATACACATATATGTGATGAATTTTACAGACCCTTTATCTTCACTAATCCTAACCCCTTTCTTTTCTTCTTCCATCCCTCCTACTTTGGTTATAAAGATCAAATAAGGTAATATAAAGCATAAAAGTGCCACAAAAATGTCAACTATTATTATAGTAAGAAGTATTACTCACTAGTCAACTTACAAGTTATTCAGCAATCAGGAAAACAGTCATTTCCCTGAAGCCAGAGAGGCAGTGTCGATTGGACTCTGGATTCATTTAATATTCATTCAGTAAAGATTTAGGGAGTGATTTAGAATGGAAAAGCTACTGGCCTTGCAATTAAGTTCAGGACTCCTAACAGTTTCTTTGACATGATGAAGTCCCTTGAGCTTTTTGTACCTCAATTTTACCTCTAAAATGGGGATAATCATATTTCCATGGTTCTATTTTGAAGAAAGTACCCTGTAAACAATTTACACAGTCCTGAATTACTATGGGATAGAGATAGAAGTCAATAATCAATTATTCTGGGCCAGGCATTGTACTAAATACTGAGGATACAAATAGAAGTAAAAAACCAAAAAACCTCATTCCCTATTCTCAAAGAGCTCATGATCCAATAGAAAAAGCTTAGTGGTTAACCCTGGCAACAAGCAGCAAAAGTAACATTTGAATTGGGGATCCTTTGACTTCAGACCCAGAGCTCCTTCCATTTGACCATGCTGCTTCCTCAAAGCTCTAGTTTTTTTCCACACTGTATCAGTTGCCCTACATATGATCCCAAGAATTTCCAGCTTGATCTCATGCTCTTATCAGCCAGTAACCTAATTCCCCCTAACCAATTTTCCAGGAACCAAAAATGGAAAGAAGGATCTTGGTCAGAAAAGCTCTCCGACCTCCTCTAGGATTCAAGGTTAGCAACAGAATGGCACTTTCAGAGCTGGCAAGGCCCTCAGCAGGCACTCCATGCTAACTCCTTCCAATTCAAATGTCAAACAGACTGGTGATACCCTCAGGTAGACAACTTCACTTTTTTTCTTGAAGAGCACCTAATGTTTCTGAAAATTCCACTAAGTATATTTCCATCCCTGGAACGACAACTCCAGAAGCCATTCACAGGAAGTTTGTGGCATTTTTTTAATATATATTTGATGGAAGGAAGAATACCTACGGGCAGAGATTTTTGGAAAACCCAAACAAGTTTATGGAGTGATGAAGCCCTGTGGCAGCAACCTGAGGGTTCACCTGGGGTAAGAAAGGTTTGAATAATGAGAAACCCAAAGTTCCCATCACTGCCCCCTCTATCTCAGTTAGACTATCACTTTTCAGTGTTCCCAAACAGCACATCTGCTCCTGAGTTTCTGGGAAAGGCATCATTCCTTGGAAAGCAAAGAAATTGAAATCTGAGAAGGATTTTATAGACATGTTGTCTTCTGTATCCATGGTGTACGTTACCCACTCTCAGTCTGACTGGCAGCAACCGTGGCCCATGACTGGAAAATAAATGTATTAAGGGAATGTCAGGATCAGTGATGGTGAAACAAAATCAGAAATTGAGGACAGGGAGGCAAAGGAAAGTATGACAGGGCTGTCCTTCGAGAAATCCTTTTCCCAATATAGAATAACAGGATAAAATAAGAAACACAAATAATAACAGCTGACATTTATATAGACCTTCCAGGTTTGCAAAGTGCTTTAATACATTATCTCATTTAGTCCTACCAAGCATCCTATGTGGAAAATGTTCTTACTAGTCCCATTTTTAAGATGAGGAAACTTGAGTCTTAGTAGTGATTTCTTCAGAATCTCATCACTAGCAAAACATTTAGGTCAGGATTTGAACTTAAGTCTGACCACAAGGAGGAAAGGTATAAAATGGAAGAAATGGAAACTTTGGTTTCTTTTGTTGTTGTTCAATCATTTTTCAGTCATGTCCAACTCTTTGTAATCCCATTCCAAGTCTTCTTGGTAAGCATACTAGAGTGTTTTGCCAATTCCTTCTCTAATTCATTTTTACAGATAAGGAAACTGAGACAAACAGGTTTAAATGACTTGCCCAGGGTCACACAGCTACTAAGTATCTAAGATCAGATTTTAACTCAAAAAGATGAATTTTCCTAACTTCAGGTCCTGCATGCTATCCAAACAGCCACTTAAATGCCCATGTTTGCTTCTTAATTTACATGGAAAGACAACTTTATTCTTCTCTCAACCACAGGCAACTGATGAACATATAAACATAATCCTATCCTTCAAACTTCTGTTGAATTCATCACAAGCAGATCTGTTCCATAATGGTCTGTGAGAAAAACTTGCCTTTGTGGATGCCATTGCCATCTGTGCAGATAATTACTGCTGCCCTTTTCCAGAATGTGCCCAGAATCTAATTATTTAAACAATACAGGCTGTCAGTGATAACCTATAAGGTATTCAAATTCAGCCTCTGATTCTTTTCATTCAGAGTTCAGCACCAGTTTTTCCCCAATAAGGACCTTAGCAAGCTCATTTAGTCTAATGCCAGAGAAATTTCTTCCTCTTCTCAAATAATCAGGCTAGATCATTGGCATTAAATTTCATCAAGAAGTATGCATCTGCCCCTATTATCAGAAGGCTGGCAACCAAGTGATGATTTTTTTGACCATATAAAATCATAAAGACCGTTGGGGGTTGTGATCAGTGCTGTAATAAGAAATACTTTCTCTAATGAAATCTCTTGATCTTGAAGTATTGATATATGTATTTGTCCATCTATGCAAGCAACAATGGCTTCATCTATATGGGGAGCAGGTGAATGATAAGTGAATGTGAACACATTTATTGAGTGCTTACTATGCACAGACCAAAATGCTGAGTACCATGGGAATACAAACACAAGCCAGCAAAGCTGTCCATATCCTCAAAGATCTCATGTTATCAAAAGAGAAGTGATGATTAGCTAGGAACATTTTGCATGAGAAATCAGAGGAAATCAGAATGATGGGGCAAGAATTTGGCATATTCTCTCCAAGAATGCTAGCAATGACTGGATTATACTTCTCAAAATCAGAGTTAGAAAGAGGGTGTATGGTGGGGAAAGGAAAGAGAAGGCATAGTGGATCACACAGAGATGGCCAGTAAGTACTGTTGTAGGCCTGAGAATAGGAAGAAATAAGCGGAATGGCCATTATCAGAGCCCAGGATCACAAAACTTGAGTTTTGATAGGAGCTGGAGGCTGGAGCTGCAGAAGGCATGGTATGGAGATGGTGGGGAATATGGGTAAGAAATAATAGTGCAAAGGCTCTGGAAATGATCTTGTTCACTGGGGTCAGTGCCTATAAAACTGCAGAATCCAAATAAAGCACAAACTCAGATTTTGAAGCTGAGGTTAGAAAAAAAAATCATCCCTTAAAATGAAGCTAGTAAGAATTAACATTGGTGAAATGAGACTAATCAGATGGAGATGGAATACATCCTCAAGCTGACTTGTTGTAAAGGGTTCCCTGGAGTGAATAAAGTATATGACATGGAGACAGGAAGACCTGAATTCAAATCCTGCCTTAGACACTTATTTACAAGCTGTGAAACTCTGGATATATCACTTAATTTATTTTACCCTCAGTCTGCAAATCTGCAAAATAGAGATAATAATACATAAATATCAATAATAATATTTACCTCAAAGAGTTGTTTTGAGTCTCAGAACAAATGAGGTTTTAAATATGCACATATAATCATAATAAATTATTATAATAGAATTTTATTATAGGTTATCTCTATCTACTTATTTATGTATACTTATCTATCCAACCATGGTGTCCCAAAAGTCTTTGTGTAGTTTTGAGCTCTTTAAAAAAAGAAGAACCAAACCATAAAACTGCACTAAGAGTTTTTGGACATTATAGAGTACTTTACAAACCTTACAGAGTTATAAACTCTGAACTATAATCATATATGTTTATAAGGATATGATAAATATGTTTATATATATATATATATATATATATATATATATATATAAATTTTAGATATTCTGAACATAGACCATCTCCCAATTCCTCAAGAGACAAGGATGACTGGGTTGTAGATTTAGAATTGGAAGAGACTTTGGAGATCATCAAGTCTAATCCCCTCATTTTACAAATGAGGAAGTTGAGGCACAGAGATATTTATCTAACTTGGGTTACATAATTAGTGTCTGTAATAGGATCTGAACCCCATGCCTACTGACTCCACATCTATGCTGTGTCCCCTGAGCCATGTGATTTTTTTTAGTGTCACCCAAAATTCTCTTAAGAAGTCACTAATTATTTTTAATATAAGATAAACTCTAATCTAATTCATTAGGCACCTAGGTGGTAAGGTGGATAGAATGTTGGACCTGGAATCAAGAATTCAAATGCAGCCTTAGACACTTATTACTTACTAGCTGTGTGACTCTGGGTAAATCACAACCTCTGCCTGCCTCAGTTTTCTCAATTGCAAAATGGGACTAATAATAGCACATACTTCCCAGGGGTGTTGTGAGGATCAAATGAGATAATTATTATAAAAGATTTAACACAGTGCCTGTCGCATAATTGCTTGTTCTTTTCATTCCCTTTCTTGTCCCTTCCCCATTAAGATAACCATGAGGTAAAGATGATTAGCAAGCATTTATTAAGCACCTCCTGTATGCAGACTCCTTGCTAAACCCTTTGAATACAAAGACAGAAAAATTCCTTCTCTTGAAAAGGTCATTTGAAGAGGGTAAAGATCCATCAGGACTCTGGGAAAAAATCAATGAAGCAATAAGAATTAATTTTATCGTGTCTGTTGCTGAATAAGGAAGAAGGCTTTCTGACTCATGCCTGATGTGAGTTGTAGAGAAATGTCCTGGGAAGTGAAGGCAAATATCTCTTAAGGACTTCCCACTCCCTTTGCTCCCATTTCTAAATTTACCAAGTAATTTCTGAGCTAAAATCAGGTCTCTCTGGAGAGCCAAACAGAAACGAGTGTCTTGTACAAAGAAATGGCCAGCATCACCTCTCTTGCTCGGGAGTCCTTTACCCCAGAAGTATATGGGATGTTCAGGGAGGAGTAGCACCTCTGAATGAGGGCCAGTCACCCCCATTTGGTGTCCATCTCTCATTCAATTCTTACCTGTGGTAAGAATCCAAGAAGCTATAGCACGTGCAGCAGTCACATCCTGGTAAAACCAGTCCAGCAGATGGGCTAAACCAGGTTGAAGGTAACTGACAGGTCTCAAAACCACTGGTGAATTAGGGCTCATGAAGGCAGATGGAAACAATTTGTTCCAGTGGCCATGAAGGCAGCTGAACCAGATGCTGTAGGGCATTTAGAGCTTGGTCATAACATCAAAGATGCCAGGCCATCCACTGCATCGTGGACAGTGCCAGCCGTCCTGGATTTCAACAACTCTGGAAGAGACAGGGAGGTTGATGATTTTGTGCACCTTTGTCTCACTTAAATCCACAAATCAAAACTCACTCCATCATCCACTATTTTACCCCTAACATCATGATGTTACTGGTCCTTTTTGAAAACAAAGGGGAAACAACAACATCTTCCGCTGTAAATTCACCAGTCGTTATTCTGGCTATTTTATCACAGGGGCATCAATACTCCCCCTGATGCCAGAAATCTCACTCTATGTAAAAGAACTTACCTTAGTGAGATTTCAGCAAAAGTGTCAAATCTGGAGGGTCCAAAACATTAAAATGTCAAGAGGAAAGTCTGAAGCTGGAAAACAAATACTTCCCTGCCCTGAAAAAGATCCAGGGCTTGAATAGCTTTTATAGGGAGAAGGTCAGTACAATGCTGGACATGTAGTGGGCGTTAACAAATGCTTGTTTCCTTCCTCTTTTAGGATGAAACATAAACTTCTTCTTTGGGTATTTCTCTCTCCAGATTTTACATATTAGTCCACTTCGTGTCCTTTATGGTAAAGCCATGCGGACTAACTAACTGTTCCTCAACCATGAAATTCCATGCCATCTGTGTGAATTTTCCGGGGCTATGCCCATACCTGGAACACACTTCCTCCTCACCTTAGCCTCCTAGAATGCTTAGCTTCCTTTAAACCTTGTTTCAAATGCCTCCTCCTAAAGGAGGGCTGGCCTGACCAGAACCAGTACCTATTGTCTCCTGGCTCTAGAGGTTCCATTTTATGTTTTTTTAATTTAAAAGTCATCATGGACAAATGAAGATGATACATATTGGTCCATGTGACCCTGGGCAAGGTCTTTAACTTCTCATTATCCTTAAGCTTATAAATTGCAGAGGAGGGCTTGATCTGTGTTGATCAACAGGGAGTTCTCTATTCTAAGAAATCATATCTCCAAATTTTTAAAAACTATATTTATTTATATACATTCTTTCTATTGTTTTCCGAGTGAAAACTCTGAGCAAAGAGTGTATCTGGGCTCTGGATGTCATGAAAGTCATATAATTAAATTAAATTTGACAAACATTTATTGAATTCCTACTATGTGTCAGGTTTGGGATGCATGGAAAATGAAGTTCTTATCATTATTAAACTTACATTCAACTGAGGGAAAATAACAAATACACCTGTGACATTTAAAAATGTTTAAGAGATATGATATAATTTTTGAGTAATTAGTTATTTTATTAATAATGGCACCATTTTTATTGAAGTTTTTTATCTTCAAAACATATACAACAATAATTTTTTCAACAGTGACTCTTGAAAAACACTGTGTTCTAATTTTTACCCCCTCTACTCTCTACCCCTTCCCCTAGATGACATGTAATCCAAAATATGTTAAACATGGTAGAAATATATATTAAATCCCAAATAGACATGCATATTTATACAATTATCTTGCTGCACAAGAAAAATCAGATAAAAAATGAGAAAGAAAATAAAATGCAAGCAAACCACAACAAAAAGAGTGAAAATGCTATGTTGTGATCAACACAGTTCCCACAGTCCTCTCTCTGGGTACAGATGGCTCTCTTCATCACAAGATGATTGGAACTGGGCTGGATGATCTCACTGTTGAAGAGAGCCATGTCCATCAGAATTGATCATCGTATAGTCTTGTTTCCATGTACAATGATCTCCTGGTCCTGCTGATTTCACTTAGCATCAGTTCATGTAAGTCTCTCTAGGCCTCTCTGAAATCGTCCTGTTGGTCATTTCTTACAGAACAATAATAATTCATAGCATTCATATACCATAATTTATTCAGCCATTCTCCAATTGATGGGCATCCATTCAGCTTCCAGTTTCTAGCCACTACAAAAAGGGCTGCCACAAACATTTTTGCCCATGTGAGTCTCTTTGACTCCTTTATGATATCTTTGGGATATAAGCCCCGTAGAAACACTGATGGATCAAAGGGTATGTATAGTTTGATAACTTTTTGAGCATAGTTCCAAATTGCTCTCCAGAATGGTTGGATCCGTTCACAGCTCCACCAACAATGCATTAGTGTCCCAGTTTTCCCACATCCCCTCCAACATTCATCATTATCTTTTCCTGTCATCTTAGCCAATCTGACAGGTGTGTAGTGGTACCTCAGAGTTATCTTAATTTGCATTTCTCTGATCAATAGTGATTTAGAACATATTTTCATATGACTAGAAATGGTTTCAATTTCTTCATCTGAAAAATTTCTGTTCATATCCTTTGACCATTTATCAATTGGAGAATGGCTTGAATTCTTATAAATTTGAGTCAATTCTCTATGTATTTCAGAAATGAGGCCTTTATCAGAATCTTTGAATGTAAAAATGTTTCCCCATTTTATTGCTTCCCTTATAATCTTATCTGCATTAGTTTTATTTGTACAAAAACTTTTTAACTTAATATAATCAAAATTATCTATTTTTTGATCAATGATCTCTAGTTCTTCTTTGTTCAAAAATTCCTTCCTTCACAGATCTGAGAGGTAAATTATCCTTTGTTCTTCTCATTTGTTTATAATATCATTCTTTATGTCTAGGTCATGAACCCATTTCGACCTTATCTTGGTATATGGTGTTAGGTGTGGGTCAATGTCTAGTTTCTGCCATACTAGTTTCCAGTTTCAATGGCAGCATTTTTAATAAATAATCAGTGACACTCTTGAATACCAAAGACAATCATGGCAGCAGGCTCCTGACTTAAATGCCCTTTGGAAGAGGAGTATTTCTGAGGGTGGCAATTAGTTAATAATTAATGAGAAGAGGGTTTTACAAAGAAAGTGAGCTCATTGCAATGAGGGGCTGAGAGTAACATTATGTCACTCTTGGCCAAAGAGACTATGCCTATACTTATATATTCTCCAGCCTTGGGCAATCTAGATCAAGCCTAAACTAGCTGGGTGGGATAGCAATATCCAGATTAAGGAAAATGTTAATCCTATCTTCCATCATCCCTATCCTTGAGAGATTGGACATGGAAATAGGATAGGGGAAAAAGGCCAAGATGTCCACATTTTTAATGATGGATTACTAATATGAGGGAGAAATAATCATTTTTTCTCAACATTCTCATTTCTTCTTGTAACATGATATGCATTTTGTTACACTTCTATGGGTTATTTTTAAATAGGGAAAACAAGTCCAAGACCCTTTCTTCTTTCACTAAATAAATATCAGTTTATTAAATCACAGAATCTCATAGTTGGAAAGACTATCGGAAGTCAAGACGAGTGGTATCAACCTCAAATAGAAATGAATCTCTGCAGGCAACATATTGACTTTAAAAAAACCCACAAATGAACATAATGTAGTATTTGTTTTTATTTATTTTGCTAGTTATTTCCCTATTACATTTTAATCTGCTTCAAGAGCACTTGGAAGTTTTGAGAGCAGTCACAGTGAGTTTGAGACCTCTAATCTAGACCTACCAGTACATGAAGCAAATATAGATTACCTTATACTTTTTTGGTAGTGAGCTCCCCAACAAATGGTCTTACAGAATCTGCTTGAATGCCTTTTTAATGATGATCTCACTACTTTACAAGATGGAAGAAAATCTAATCTATTTTCTGGCAGCTCAAATTTTCAAAGTTTTGTTATATATATGTTTTATAAAATAAACAGATGACTATTATACAATAAACACATACATTTCCTCATATGTTACTCAGAGGTGTTCATAGTAACCGACCAAGAAATTTCACAATTTACAATGATATACATAATAACATGCATTGAGTATAGAAATGCCAAAAAGCTTTCTTAAAGAAAAAAATCACGCCGGTAGCCCATAGAAAAGAATAATTTCAACTACTTCCAATACTGCAGATTGCAGTAGATACACTAAATTATTTCAGGGGTTCCCTTACCCCTTCTCCACAGCAATTTCCATCCTAGGTCTCTTGTGCAATGACAATTGACAAATCTTTGGGACAGCTATCTGAAAACATTGGGCTGCTGTGAAAAAGGTTTGATATAGCAGCTCTCTGTTCTACAGATTTTTCTCAAGAAAGGACTCACTTAGAATAATTAGAGTACAAATCATCCCATCATCTGAAGAGGGAATAAGAAATGGAAAAAAAAGAAAACCAGGAAAGCCATCAATCCACACTCTCTCCAGTACTAGGAAGTCAGCACAAAGTCATCCATCAAAAGTTACATCTCCAAACAAGGAGTCTATGGTGCTGTAGAGAGGGCAGGAAAAAGATTTCAACAAAACATACATCATTTGTTAACATGACTGAACTATGGCCAAGTGCATTTTAAAACTAAAAATTCCATCATCCAAAGAAGTTATTATAGAAGGCTATTTGCTCTGAAGAATTTGGTTGTGATTTTAGTCCCCATTCATCACCAATATGACCTGGAAGTTCCTTGAGGGCAGGGGGAAATGTCTTCATGTTTTAAGACCCTTATCCAATGCTTTGCCCAGCTCTTAGAAAGGTGCTTTGCCCAAAGTTGAGACTAACTAAGTATCTGGTAGATTGATTTTCACTCGATTCCATATTGGAGCCAGCAATAATCAGGGTTCTGGCAAGCACTGTGGAAAATATGGAGTCCCACATGTGGCCCCATGCTCTGATTTACATCTGGATGGGCAGACCAGAATGTGTATCTGAACAAGTGTTACAGAGGGATGAGCTGAATCTAGAATGAAATAAAAGGATGAGAAAGCCAAATTTAGAGTATTGTACAGTTATTGATGATTCAGAAGTAAATAGTTGGTTAATAAGATGACCTTTGTATTTACCAACTACCCTTTTAATAAAAGACAGAAGCCAACTAAAAACAATAGGAGTATATTTATTTATTTATTGGTCTTGAATCTTACAAATCTAATCAAGAGTTTAAACCAAAAAGGAAAAAGAAGATTGTCCCCGTATATTTGCCAAACTAGATACCACAAGGAAAAGCAGCTGTGACATAATATGAACAATATCAATAGTAAGGATGAGTAACTCCCCAGGAAACATCATTCAAGAAAAGATTAAAAAATAACAGCCATGACTTCAATAGTTTAAGTACAAATGTATAATTAAAACTAATAAAGTGATCTGTAAATCCTAACGCGAAGAAGCAGATTCAGTCTGATAAGTAAACTGACATAAGAGAGGATGTAGCTCATATAGAACTAGCAAAAAAGAAAAAAAAAAGATGAGAATATAGAATAGCATTATTGCATTAAGAAGATATAAATGTAAAGGGAAATCAAGATGGTGGATTATCAAGCTCTTTTTCTCCCAGCCCCCAAATTCTCCTCTACATAAATCTAGCAAAAGCACTAAACCAAATTCTGATGGAGAAATCCAAGAAGTCATAGTGAGTCACTTTTCTAATCAGCATTGGAATAGGGAGAAAAACAAACAGATCAGTGGATCTTGGGTACAGAATCTGGACAGGAACATATTATGTGGAGCACTCTAATACAAGGGAGAAGTTGTAAATCAGGGTGTGAGGAAGTATCAGACCCATATAGGAGCACCATGATGGGCACAGTGCCAACTGCATCTTTGTCACCCACTACTTGGATCCAGGTCATAGACTGAAGGCATTCTTAGAAGGAGGTCAAGAACATATAGGACTCAGACTAGGGGACCAAGTGGATAAGACCATTTTGGGAGCACTTAAAATTTGTATTTTCTCAGCTTGAGCTATACCCGAGATGCTAGAATAAGACATATATCCAATAATTCAAAATTGCAAAAATGCAGCAATAAGTCCAGATCTTCTTTCCAGAAGTGTGCAGAATCTAGTTATAAAATCAAATAAAAAATCAGGAAGAATGAGCGATGAATAAATAACTTCCACTATTTAAAAAAAAGTATTATGGTTATAGAGATGTTCAAGACACAAAATAAAAGATGACTCCAAAATATCAAAAAGCAAAGCCTCAAAGATAGTTTGAGCATAAATCCAACTAAAATTTCTAGGGGAGATGAAGCAAGAGATTTTTTTAAGAGTTAAAATGTTTTGTTTCTTTTTTTTAATCAAATGAAAATATTAGATTAAAAATGGAAAAAAAATAAGACCTATGGAAGAAAAATTGAAAAACAAAGTAATAGTTTGGCATAAGAGGTATAAAATCTTGCCCTGGAAATTAGAATGGACAAAATAGAAATTAATGACTTTGTGAGACAGCAAGATGTATAAAAACAAAGTTAAAAGGCTGGAAAAATAGGATTATAATTGTAAAGTATCTTTTATAAAAAAAACAATTGATCTAGAAAAGATGGAGGGAAATTTTTTTAATTTTAATTAATTTTTTTTCCTTTTTTTTTTTTTTTTTGCTGAGGCAATTGGGGTTAAGTGACTTGCCCAGGGTCACACAGCTGTTATGTGTCTGAGACCAGATTTGAACTCAGGCCCTCCTGACTTCAGGGCTGGTGCTCTATCCACTGCGCCACCTAGCTGCCCCAATTTTAATTTATTTTTAACATTCATTTTTTAAAAAAATCTTCAGTTCCAAATTCTCTCCTTCTTTCTCATCCCTCCTTCACCCATTGAGAAGACAAGCAATATATCAATTATACATGTAAAGTCATGTAAAACATTTCCCTTTTAGCCATGTTGAAAAAAATAATAAAAAGAAAGAGAAATAAAAAAAGTGAGGGGAAAAAAAGCATATTTCAATCCATACTCAGGGCTCATCAGTTTTCTCTCCAAAGGTGGATAACACTTTTCATCATGAGTCCTTTGGAAAAATTTTAGATCATTTTCTTGATCAGAGTAGTTAAACTAAGTCATAGTTGATCAAGTTACAATATTGTGCATAATGTTTGGGTTCTGCATATCACTTTGCATCAATTCATATAAGTCTTCCCAGGTTTTTTGGAATCAATCCTCTTTCTTACAGCCCAATATTATTCCATCATAATTGTATGCCACAACTTGTACTGACATTCCTTGATTAAGGAGCATCCCTTCAATTTCCAATTCTTTAATACCACAAAAAAGCTGTTATAAATATTTTTATACATATAGGCTCTTTTCTTTGATCTCTTTGGAAGGCAAATTTAGTAATGGTATTGTGGGTTCAAAGGGTGTACAAAAGTTTATAGCCCTTTGGAACTAATTCCAAATTGTTTAGAGGAGAAAAAAATTAAGGACCATTGCATTACATGAGCATAATGATAAAAAATGAGCCTAGGTATAATATTTCAAAAAATTCACAAAAGAAATTTACTCAACTCTCATAATCAGAAAGCAAAATGAAAATAGAAGGAATCCACTGATTACATCTGAAAGAAATCTCAAATAAAAACTCCCAGATGCATTACAGCCAAAATTTAGAGCCCCCAGGTCAAAGAAAAATATAACAAAAGAAGAAAAATACCTAGGAGTCATAGTCAGGATTACACATTATTAAGCAGTCATGACTATGAAGAAATGAAAAACTTGGAATCACAATATCCCAGAAGGCAAAGGATGTAGACTTAATATTCCCATTTCATTTTATAAGTGCACAGAAAGTATTACTTTATTAACACATGTATTAGTAAAAAAACATTCCATTTCTCAGGAATAGAATGATATTAAAACAACCACCCAGTATATTAGTTTGAGAAGTCTAGTTTCACCCCGATTTTCAAAGTCAATATCTTTGTTCAATAGATGATTAATAAATTCTATTTGCTTGCTAATTTGATCTCTAGTCCCATGGCACCACTTCCTTTTTTCAAAATCTTTCAGAAAGAATCAATGATGGCTCTGCAATCACATCTTTTAGTTATTTTAGTTCACTCCAGAGACCTAGTAACTGGACCTCACTGAGGATAGCAAGGTCCTCTGATATCTGCTTCTCACAAAATCATTTTGCATTCTTGAAAACTGGGGAGAAGTGGCAATTCTTGCATTAGCATACTGGCTGGCTGTTTTAATATCATTCTATTCTATTATTGTTCTGTGAGAAATGACCAGCAGGATGATTTCAGAGAGGTCTGGAGAGACTTGCATGAACTGATGCTGCGTGAAATGAGCAGAACCAGGAGATCATTATACAGGGCAACAACAATACTATATGATGATCTATTCTGATGGACATGGCTCTCTTCAACAATGAAATGCTTCAAACCAGTTCCAATTGTTCAGTGATAAAGAAAGCCATATACACCCAGAGAGAGGGATATGAAATGTGGACCACAACATAGCATTTTCATGCTCTCTATTGATGTTTCTTGCATGGTGTTTCCTTTCTCTGATTTTTTTTTCTTGTAGATATGATTTTTCTTGCACAACAATGATAAGTGTGGAAATATGTATATATATATTCGATTTATCAAGTATTTTAACATAATTAACATGTAGTGGATATCCTGCCATCTAGGGGAGGGGTGGGGAGTAGGGGGGGAAATTTGTAATAGAAAGCTTTGTAAGGGTTAATGTTGAAGAATTACCCATACATATGTTTTGCAAATAAAAAGTTTTAATAATAAAAAAATATCATTTTATTCTGACATCTCATATGAAGTCCACTTAAAAGAGAAGCTTAGTGTGTACAAAGATAAAGATGAGAGAGATCTGGTCAAATTACATCTATAATATTGTGTTTAGTTCTGTGCAATATATATTTTTTGTGGGACATTGACAAAGTGAAATACATCCATATCAGAGTGAGTGAGATTCTGAGGAAGGAAGGAAGGAAAAAGGAGAGAGAGAGGAAGACAGGGAGGGAAGGAGGAAGGGAATAAAGACTATGGGGGTATGCATGGAAATATCAGCAAATTACAGTATGTTGCTAATGATACTTTGAGCAATGAAAAGCTTCATAGACAGCACTAGTAAGTGCAAATATAATAAGAAAAGGAGACTTTGACTTCTAGTCTTGCATGAATGAAAGGCAATTAGAATGAAAAAGAGCTAAGTGGGGTCTTTGGCTGGCAAATATTATGATACAGTCATTAGATTATGGATAGAGATTCACTTTGTAGTGCATGAGTAATTTCTGTGGAGAGGGATTTTATTGCAAATAACTCTAAAAGTTTTACAGTATCTTCCAAAGTAAGCTTTGTGTCTTAGAGTTCAAAGTTTGGCATCCACTGAGAACATATGCAGTCATTATTAGAAATTTGGGATGTGTAATGCAAATAACACCTCCACAAAAGCCTTGGTCCAGTGCCCCATCAGAATCCTTGGGTTCTCAAAGACTACTCCTGGCAACCTGGCAGTTCCTACCAATCTGGAAAAACTTCAAGGACATATTAGGAGCCAAGATGCAGGGTCATATGAGGGCCCCTAGCTAAGCATTGGGTCATATAGATGGAATGTATAATACTGATTCGATCAACATGTAAGAGAGTTTTGGGGATTTTTGGTGTCAGCAACTTCTAAAACTATCAGTTAAGGAGTAGATGCAGGAAGATGAGAAATCATATTTCTGGTACTATCAAATAATTCTACTGAATATTTGTATAAGGTTGAATATCTATGTGTGTATATACCTATACATATGCATGTGAGGCAGAGAGAGACAGAGACAGAGACAGAGAGACAGAGAGACAGAGAGAGAGGGAGAGAAAGATGCCATCTGCATCCAGAAAAAGAACTAAGGAAACTGAACATAAATCAACACAAGCTATGTTCACTTCTTTTTTCTATTTATTTATCTCTCTCATGGTTTTCCCCTTTTGCTCTGATTTTTCTTTCCCAACATGGTTCATAAAGCAGTGTGTATTAAAAATAAACTTACTATAGTAAAAAAAAAAAAAGAAAGGCAGATGTGATATAGTGGATAGAGATTTGACAACAGAGATAGAAAGACTTGAGTTCAGGTCTTCCCTCTGACACATACCTGCTATATGATCCTGGAAATATCACACAACTTCTTAATGGATAATAATAATGGCATCTACCTCACAGGGTTGTTGAGAAGATCCAGTTTTACATATACATGTATATGTATACACACGTAATGATTTGTAAATTGTGAAACATTATAGAAATGTTAACTCTTGTTGTTATATATAATCTGGCTATATCTAAATCTTAACTCAGCCCAGCCCCAACACTGAACTCTCCCATATAATAAAGTAAATCAATGAAGTAAAATAATGGACAGAATGATCATCTATAACAATGTAAACAACATTTCACAATTATAATTTCCCATCTCTTTACAAAAAGTAAGGAGTATATTTTATTATATTCTTTCCAAGACCAAGACTGGTCATTATATTATTCACATTTTGGCTTCCATTTAATGTTTTAGTTTATATTATGTGTGTAATTAGGAGTAATTGTTATTTGTATTGTTATATTTGAATAGGATTGTTTCATTCTTCATCTGTTCAATATTCATTCTCATATTTATTAGAATTTTTAATAGTCATGTTTTGTTCTAATGCTCTATTAGTGCCTTCTGATTTTGTGCAGAACTTCTCAATACAAAAAGTGAAAAATCTATTGAGAGCTTTCATAGATTACCTTCAGATAAAAAGAGCTAATAGCTCAATTCAGAAACCTATAGTTCTGCAAACAAACAGAAGTACCTTCATATTTAAAGGAAAGGAAATTCTAATAACACAAGATTATTTTGCATCCACCAGAAAACATAGAAGATAATGGAATAATGTTTTCCAAAGAACAATGAAACAAAAAACATAGTCCAGGATGAGCTACCTTGTAAACATGAGCTTAATCATAATTTTTAAAAAGATCATTAATAAAGAAATGTTTGAAACATTCTTAGGGAAAAAACAGAAAAGAATAAACTATTTGTTTCTCAAAAACCCTAAAGGATAAAAATTCAGGTGGAGTGAAAAAAATGCAGCAGCCAAGAACAGCAACAGCAAAAGAATAACAGGAGACCATTAAGAGACTGCTTTCTAGGGGGCAGCTAGGTGGTGTAGTGGATACAGCACCAGCCCTGAAGTCAGGAAGACCTGAGTTCAAATTTGGCCTCAGACACTTAACGCGTCCTAGCTGTATGATCTTGGGCAAGTCACTTAACCCCAATTGTCTCAGCAAAAAAAAAAAAAAAAGAGACTGCTTTCTAGAAATACACAAGAAGACAGGGTAAAAATGGAAATTTGATGTAGGTAACAGTGAAGAAGAGAACCCTAGCAGTGCCATTTCTATAGAATGATGCCCTGAGCACTAAAGTATTTGGGATAGATTCAGAAATGAAAGTAATTTTTTAAAAAGATAAAAATATAACTTTTTTTTAAATGGAACAAATTTACTAAACTATGGATACTGTATGCCAAGTAATACCTCTATCAGACCTTTGCCACAAAGAGAAAAAATAACAAGAAAAAAGACCAATGTATCAAAAATTATTTATAGCAGGGGTTTATTTTTAGGTTATACAAGTACAATTGTATCAAACATTTCCATATTACTCATCTTGTACAAAAAGATTCAACTTGTACAAGAAAAAATGAAGGAAACAATGTGGAAGATAGCATGCTTCAGTCTATATTCAATTAATATCATTTTTTTCTCTGGAACATGTCTTAATCATGAGTCTTTGGAATTGTCTTGAATCACTGTATTGCTCAGAATAGCTAAGTCATTCACAATTCTTTAGTGAACAATATTGTTGTTACTGTTCATGTTGTTACATGATGTTACTGTTATTGATGTTACATCAGTTCATGTAAGTGTATTGAAGCTTTTTTAAAAAAAATCATCCTGGAATGGAATAATATTCCATGACAATATCTTGGTTAGCCATTCCCCAATTGATAGGCAATCCTTTGATTTCCAATTTCTAGTCACCACAAAAAGAGCTGCTATAAATATTTTTAGACAAAGAGGTCCTTTTGGGGGGGGGGATGTCTTTGGAATACAGACCTAGCAATGGTACTGCTGGATAAAAGAATATGCACATTTTTATAATCCTTTGGGCATAATTCCAAATTGCTTTCCAGAGTGGTTGGGTCAGTTCACAACTCCACCATCTGTGTATTAGTGCCCCAGTTTCCCTAAATCCTTTTCAACATCCAACATTTTTCTTTCTTTTTATTTTTCCATAGTAGCCACAATGATAAGGGTGATATAGCACATCAGAGTTGTTTTAATTTGCATTTCTCTGATCAGTGGTGACTTAGAGCATTTTTTTTCATATGATTGTAGATAGCTTTGATGTATTTATCTAAAAACTTCTTGCTCATATCCTTTGACCATTTATCAATTGGGAAATGACTTATATTTTAATAATTTTGAATCAGCCCTCTATATATTTCAGAAATGAGGCCTTTATAAGAGACACTTGTTAACAAAAATTTTCTCCCAGTTTTGTGCTTTTTTATAATTCTAGTTGCACTGGTTTTGTTTCTACAAAACCTTTTAAATTTGATATAATAAAAATTATCCATTCTACAATTTGTAATGCTCTCTATATCTTCTTTAGTCCTAAAATTTTTCCTTATTCCTAAATCTAATAAATAAACTATTCCATGTTCTCTTAATTTGCTTAGGGTATCAACCTTTAGGTATAAATCATGGAGCAATTTTGACTTTACCTTGGTATATGGTGTCAGTTATTGGTCTAAACCTACTTTCTGCCATACTATTTTCCAGTTTTCCCAGTAGTTTTTGTCAAATAATACATTTTCATTCCTAAAACTTAAGTCTGTGGGTTTATCATATGCTAGATAACCATGATCATTTACGACAATGTAATTTGAACTTAGTCAATTCCATTGATCCACTATTCAATTTCTTAGCCAGTACTAGATTGTTTTGATGATTGCCATTTTATAATACAGTTTGAGATCTGGTATGGCTAGGCCACATTCTTTTGCATTTTTTTTCATTGATATTCTTGAGCATTTGTCCTTCCAAATTAATTTTGTTAATTTCTTTCTCTAGCCTTATAAAACAGTTTTTGTATAGTTTGGTTGGTATGGCACTGACTAAATAGATTAACTTAGAATTGTCATTTTTATTATTTTGGCTGAGCCTCCCCATGAACAATGAATATTTTTCTAATTGTCTAGATTTTCTATTTGTGTGAAAAATGTTTTATAATTTTATTCATATAATTTCTGTGTTTGAATTGGCAGGTAGATTCCCAACTATTTTATATTTTCTACAGTTATTTTATTTTATTTTATTTATTTATTTATTTATTTATTTTTTAAATCTATTAATACTTTTTATTTGCAAAACATATGTATGGGTAATTTCTAAACATTAACCCTTACAAAGCTTTCTGTTACAAATTTTTCTCCCCTACTCCCCACCCCTCCCCTAGATGGCAGGATATCCACTACATGATAATTATGTTAGAATACTTAAGAAATCGAATATATGTAGTTATTGCATCATTTTTTTGTGTAGGAGAAATCGTATCTACAAAAAAGAATAATCCGATAAAGGAAATACATTGCAAGCAAACCTCAATAGAGAACATGAAAATGTTATGTTGTGGTCCACATTTCACATCCCTCTCTCTGGGTGCATATGGCTCTCTTCACCGAACAATTGGAACTGGTTTGAAGCATTTCATTGTTGAAGAGAGTCATTCTACAGTTATTTTAAATGGAATTTCTTTTTCTGTCTCTTGCTCTGGACTTGGTTGCTAATATAAAGAAATGCTAATGATTTTTGTGGGTTTATTTTATATCTTGAAACTTTGCTAAATTTAATAATTTCAAATAGTTTTTAGTTTATTCTCTACAATTTTCTGTGTATAACACCATATCACCTGCAGTGATAGTTTTATTTCCTCTGATTTCTTTAATTTCTTTTTCTTCTCTTATTGCTATAGCTACCCTGTTTCTAGTACAATATTAAATAATAGAATGATAATGGGCATACTTACTTTATCCCTAATTGTATTGAGAAGGCTCATAGCTTATCCCATTACAGGTAATGCTTGCTGATGGTTTTAGATAATTATTGCTTATTAAGGTAAAGCTCACTTTCTTCATATGCTCTCTAATGTTTTTCCTTTTTTAAATCAAATTAATCAATGGTTTATCTATTTTATTTTTCTTCTATCCCATAAAATAAGTTCCAAGTTTTATTTATTAGTTCTATGGTTTTCTTCCAATTTTATTAATCTCTTCTTTGATTTTCAGGATTTTCAATTTGGTGTTTAAATCAAGATTTTTAATTTGTTCTTTTTCCAGCTTTTTTATTTGCATGCCTAACTCTGTGTTTTCTCTACTTTATTGATGTAAATAATTAAAGATATAAATTTTCCCCTATTGATTTGGCTGTATACCATAAATTCTGATATGTTGCGTCATTATTGTAATTTTTAAAATGAAATGATCAATTGTTTTTCTCATTTGTTCTTTGACCCACTTGTTTTTTAGAATTAGATGACTTAATTTCCAATTCATTTTTAATTTCTCCATTATCTATTATTGAATGTAATTTTTATTGCATTATGATCTGAAAAGGATGAGTTGGCTATTTCTGCTTTTTTGCATTTGGTTGTGAGATTTTTATGTCCTAATGCATGGTCAATTTTTATATAGTTGCCATGAATTTGCTAAGAAAAAAAGGTATATCCCTTTCTATTTCATTCAATTTTCTCCAGAGATCTATCATAGCTAGCTTTCCCAGAAATGTATTTACCTGCTTAACTGCTTTCTTGTTTATTTTTTAGTGAGAAAGTTGACATTCCTCACTAGTGTAGTTTTATTATTTCCTCCTGCAATTCATTTAATTTCTCCTTCAAAAATTTAGGTGCTATGAATTAAGGATTCATATGATTTCATTATCTATGATGCTTTTCAGCAAGATGTAATTTCCATCTTTATCTCTTTTAATTATATCTTTTTTTTTGTTTTTCTGAGATCTTGATCATTATCCCTGCTTTCTTAGCTTCAGCTGAAGCATAATAGATTCAGCTTTAGCTCCTTACCTTTATCCTGTGTATATCTCTCCATTTCAAAAGTGTTTCTTGTAAAGAACGTATTGTAGGATTCTAGTTTTTAATTCATTCTTCTATCCATTTCCATTTTATGGGGGAATTCATCCCATTAACATTTATAGTTATGATAACTGTATTGTCATCCATACTATTTTTCACTTGTTTATCTCCCTCTCTATCTTACTTCATACCCTTTCCCTCCTCACAAATATTTTATTTCTGATCACTGTCTTTCCCAGTATATCCTTCCTTTTATCAGTCCCTCCTTTCCCTTCTATTATCTCCTACTTTTTTATACCTTTATAAGGTAAAATAGATTTCTAGATCTAGCTGAGTGTGTACATTATTCCCTCTTTGAGCCAATTTTGATGAGAATAAAGTTTAAGTTTTGCCAGTTATATCCCCATCTTTTCTTCCATTATAACAGCTTTTTGATGCCTCCCTTATATGGAATAATTTATGCTATTCAAAATTCTCCCTCCTTTGAGTGTAATTTTTTTTCTCACTTTTTTTGTAGAGAGGCTATCATCCCAGTAAACTCACATTATATCCATAACCTCTGTCTACATATACTTCAATTTCTCTTATGATAATAAATTGAGTTAACAAATATTATTTTGCCATATAAAATATATGACAGTTTCAACCTTTTACATTTTTTATGCTTCTCGTGTTTCTTTTTTTATGTTTTGTTTCCCTTGAGTCTTGTATTTGATGGACAATTTTTAAAATTTGATCTTTCAATTAGAAATGCTTAAAAGCACTTTGTTCATTAAATGTCTACTTTTTGTTCTGAATAATTATATTTATTTTTAGTAGGTAGGTGATTTTTTGTTTTACTCCTAATTCCTTTGCCTTTGAGTATACCATATTCGAAGATGTCTGGTTCTTTAATGTTGAAGCTACCAAATCTTGTGAAATACTGACTGTAGCTCTACGATATTTGAATCATTTCTTTTTGGCTGTTTGCGATATTTGTTTCTTGATCTGTGAGATCTAGAACTTGGCTTTGATGTTCCCAGGAGTTCATTTTGGGATCTATTTCAAGAATTGATCACTGGAGTCTTTCAATTTCTATTTTGTTCTCTGGTTCTAGCACATTAGGGCAGTTTTCTTTGATAATTTCTTGAAAGATTTTGCCTAGGCTTTTTTTTTTTTTGAAAATCATGGCTTTCAGGTTGTCCAATAATATTAACTCTCTTGGATCTATTTTCTAGGTCAGTTGTTTTTCCAATGAGAAATTTCACATTTTATTCATGTTTAAAGCTTTTTTTTGGTTTTATCATTCTTGATATCTCATGGAGACATTAGTTTCCACTTATTCAATTCTAATTTTTTTAAGGAATTATTTTCTGCAGTGAGCTTTTGTACTTCCTTTTCCAGATGACCAATTCTATTTTTTAGAGAGGTATTTTCCTTAGTAAATTTATCTTTTCTGATGCTAATGACTTTTTTTTTGATGATTTTCTTTCATTACTCTCATTTCTTTTCCAAATTTTTCTTCTGCTTCTCTAATTTGCTTTTTAAAATCCTTTTAAGCTCTTCCTTGCATTCTTTTTAGATGTGAGACCAAACTGAAATTTTCTCTGAGGCTTTACATGTTGCCATTTTGACACTGTCTTCTTCTAAGGTTATGCCTTGATTCTCCCTGTCATTATACTAGTTTTCTAGTCAAGTTCTTTTTGTTGTTTGTTTGTTTTTACCTTTTTCCCCCTGCCTTTTTTGGAGACTTGGTGTTTTTAGATTTAGACCCTGATTTTGCACTTTCCCAATTTTTTTGTGCTGTCTCATTTCTGGTTTTCACTGGGCTTCAAGACTTAGATGCTTGCTTTCCTTGGAGGGTAGGCTTCTCTTCTGGCTTGTACTGTGTGGTGGGGACCTCCATATTGGCTTCTTTGGGATATAAAGTTTAGCAAGTGGCTTACTTCAGGGGTGAAGGCCTACTTTCTTCTGTGTTCCCTATGATAACAGTCTTTCTGATGGCTGGCCTTGTTAATTGAAAATTTAAATGAAAAAACAGCAACAAAAAAGAAAATGAACTGACTTGAAAGATGAGAAAGAGGAAGGAGGCCCAGTGTCATTAGGATTAAAAAGTACATGAACAGGGCACTTGGTTGGAATAGTGGATAGATCACTGGCCCTGGAGTCAGGAGGATCTGATTTCAAATCTGGCCTTAGACACTTACTACTTACTAGCTGTGTGATCCTGGACAAGGCATTTACCCTGATTGCCTTACCAAAATAAATAAATAAAATAAAGTACATGAAGGAGAATAAGATGTGGGGAAATGGGGTCTAGATTATTATGGTCTTATAAACCCAAACTTTAAAAGCCAGACAAAGGATTTTATATTTGATCTTAAAATTAAGTGGCTTCTAGAGTTTATTAAATGAAGGTAGGAGTGATATGTTCAGATTTATACTTTAGGAAGACCAATTTGACAGCTGAGTGGAGAATGGACTGGAGTAGGGAGAGATCTGAGACCAACTCATGGTCTATTGCAATAGTCTATACATGAGGTGATAAAGTGGTGGAATCAGAGTAGTGGCAATGTAGAAGGAGAACAAGGGGGACCCATATGAGAGATGTTGCAAATATAGAATTGTCAGGACTTGCCAACAGATTGAGTATAGCACATGAAAGAGAATGAGAAGTGACACCTAAGTTTCAAGCCTCAGTGGCTGGGAGGAAATTTGTAATAATCAAAATATATTCAGTTAGTATATAAACATAGCCATTCTTTCCTCATCTTTTCTCTGAATTCAGCATAGATCATGGCAATTCCTAAGTATTCAGGTTCATTTTACTCTTCTTTTCATATACATTCTTGTACTCATTATACACATTGTCCTCTTAGTTTGGCTTACCATAGTCCATATTCATAGGAGACTTATATTTGTCTGAATTCTTCATTATTTGTCATTTCTAATAGCAATGATATTTAATTTTTAATTTATATTTCCATTTTTATATATTCATATAACATATTTTCCGGCCATTTAAAATTAGCCGAATTTTTCAATCAACCGATGTCTACTTTGTTTTCTGCTTTTTGCTATCATAAAAGTGCTATTATGAATATTTTTGGCATATATGAGGTCTTCCTTGCTGGTGTTGACATCTTTGAGGAATATGCTTGGTAAGGAGATCTATGGATTACAGTGTATGAACAGTTCAGTGATTTTTCTCACATAATTCCAAATTGCTTTTCATTACAAACAATCCACTTTTAGCTTTACCAGCTGTATCCTCTAGTGCCCATCTCCTTAGGGCCCTTCCAATATTTACTATTTTCCATCTTTGGTTGTCTTTGCTTATTTGATAAGTGTGAGAAATGGTTTTACTTTTAATTTCTTTTATTATGAGTGATTTGATGTAATCTTTCATGTTGTTGATAGTTTGCAATTCTTTTAAAATTATTCAAATCCTTATACCTTTTATCTATTGGGAACAGCCTTTGGTCTTTTATTTTTGTGTCAATTCTCTACATCTTAAAAACACAAATTTTTTTTTCAGTAGTTTTTCTTCTTATTCAAGCTGCACTTATTTTATTTATGTAAGACATTTCAATTTTGTGTATCTGTTGGGATTCCTCTATCCCTTGATTAAGAATTTTTCCCCTACTTAGTTGTGAAAATTATCTCCAATTCTCCTCTCTGCAGTTTTTAATGATATGACTTTTTTATATTTAAGCCATTTATACCTTTAGAGCTTATCATGGCATTAGTGTAAAGATGTGGTCTAAACATACTAATTTTACATAAATATATAAACACATTTTTATGTCTCTATATTTATATAAAATAATATATGGAATGAAAGCAGGAAAGCTAGGAGGCAGAGAACATTTGAGGCATATTGTCTCTCCCTCCAGATTGTGACCTCCTTAAGATGAGGGATTGCTTTTCTGTCTGTCTCTCTCTCTCCATCCATCTATCTATCATCCATTTACTTATTTCTGTCTTTATGTATTTATTTTTGTGTTTATATCTTCAGTATTCAGCACAGTGCCTGGCACACATTGGATATTTTAAGAAGGTTAATTTACTGATTGTGGTCCATTGCTTCTGAGTTTTGCTTACATAATCTATGTTCTATTGACTCACCTTTTACTTTTGTAACCAGTGCCAAATAGGTCTGAAGCATTTGGTTTTATAATATAATTTGAAGATCTGATAACATTACACCCTCTTTATTTCTACTTTTACCATTTGGAGATTTTTTCCTTCCAAATTAAATTTTTTCTTATTTTTGTCTAATTGTATAAAGTATCACCTTAATATTTTGTTGCTTAAGCATAGAAGGTTATATAATCAGATGTTAACAGTCCTAGAAAGGATTGGACTGGCTACTCTTTGAAGGAAATTGTTACAATTATTTACATCTTCCTTCATTTCTGTAAAAAGTGTTTTGTAGTCATATTTATGCTAGTTCTGAGAGTTCTTGGAAGGTTAACTCTCAGATATTTTATGCATTTTTAATGATTTTCAATGTAATCTTTCTTACTCTTTTTTTCTCCTATTTTTTTATACTGTATAGAAATGTTAATGATTTTATGGGTTTATTTTGTATCCTGCTACTTTACTAAAGCTATTAATCATCTTGATTAGTTTCTTCACTGATTCTCTGGGGTTTTCTAAAGAAACCATCATGTCATCTGCAAATAGAGATAATTTTGGATCCTCTTCACTGATGCTGATACATTTAATTTCTCCCTCTTGTCTTATTGCTGTTGCTAGCATTTCTAGATCTGTGTCAAATAATAGTAGAGAAAGGGAACATTCTTGTTTTATCCCTCTTCCCCTGGGAAAGCTTTTAGGGTTTCTCCTTGTCTGCAATTAAAAAAATACATTTTATGAATATTTTTGCTTTTATATTGCCTTCAGTTTTCAGTGAACTTCCTCTCCTTCACTCAGATAGCTATCTCTTAAAATAAAAAATAAAGAGAACAAAATCAGCTCATCAAAACTAACCATCAAATAAAAAGAAAATCTATTATATGTAACATTCCATACTCAGTCCCCTACTCCTGCAAAAAAAAAAAAAAGTGGGAAGAAATAACATCATATTTCTTCTTTGTGGCTAAGCTTTGTTATTATAATTTCACAGTATTCAATTTCAATTGTTTTGTGGCTTTTATTCTTACTCATTACATTGCTGTAGTCATGTATATTGCTTTCCTAGTTCTGTTTTATGTGAGTTCATGTGAATTACCTTTGCGTCTCTGTATTTCATATTCATTGTTTCTTACAGAATAACAATATCTTGTTATTCATTTGCCAAAACTTGTTTAGTTGTCTTCCCAATCAATAGGCATTAACTTTATTTTCAGTTCTTAGCTTCTCCAAAAAGTGCTACTATCTTGGTCTATCTGTATTTTTTCTTTTTGCCATTGGTCTTCTTGTAATTAATTTTTAGAATTGGAGTCTCTGGGTCAGAGGGTATGATCATAGTAGCTAATTATTTTTAATATTTCCAAATTGTTTTCTAAAATGATTGGAAAATTCATAGTTTCACCAATATCATATAATTAATGTACCTATCTTTTCCCAACATCTCCAATATTGATTACATATATTACTAGCCACTTTCTTAGATACATGATCAAATCTTAAAGTTGATTTGATTATACTTATATCTCTTATTATTAGGGAATTTGGAGAATTCTTTCTCATTATTGTTATTAGTTTTCATTTCTTTTTAGAATGATTTGTTTTTTTCATATCCTTGAGGAATTATTTATTGGAGAATCCCCTTTGATTACATGTTTCTGTTAGTTGTCTCCCTATCTTGGATATCATACTCTTATTAGAATTATTTTATACTCCATGTGTTTTTAATGAAATTCATAGTTTGATAGTATTTTTCTAACTATTAGATATATTTTTCTTTTTTTGCATGTCTGATTTATTTTGCATTTTATTTTAAATTTTTACTGATATTTTGGTTTTTATATAACCTTCATTTATAAATATATCTAGTAAATCATCATTTTTGTAACAAGATTTTAAAATGGGGAGGGAAGCAAAGCAGCAAAGCTAACCAATACCTCATTTGAGTCTGACATTATGCTCAGTGTTCTCATAATTTTCCCTTCTCTGCAAAGAATTCCTTCTCAGGAAGTGGGGACACAATTGTTCATTAAAATTATATAGTATCCATTTTATTTTTTGTTCTTTTCATTTTTGTTGAATAATCATCAATTATGTAGTTTTCTTGATCCTGTTTACTTCACTCTAGCATGATTTCATCTCTCCTCATGTTTTTTTGCATTCTCCACATTATTTTTTTTGGGGGGAGTGATAATATCTCATTATATCCATGTAACACAATTTATTTAACCATTCTTTTAATTGATGGGCATCTACTTTGCATCCAGTTCTTTGCCACCACAGAAAGTGCCTCTATGAACACAAAGATATAGATCCAGATGGAGACTTATTAATGACAGTCTAAATAATGAGTGGATCAAAGGCCAAATGATAGAAACAGTAACTGTGCTAAAGTTAATGGAAAGCAGTAGTGGATTTGAAGTCAGAAAACCCTGCTTCAAATTCTTTGCCTGTGTGGTCTCGGTGAAATTGCTTCTTCTGACTGCCTCATTTCCCTCATCTATTAAATAAAAGAGAAGCATAAGAAAACCCCTTAAGGTCTCTTCCCTCTCTAAACCTTTAACTCTATGAAAGAAGGAGGTCAACTAATGCAGTCCTTTGTGGAAAAGCTATTATCTCTGGAAATATGTAGGGCAATTATGCAGGGTAGTGGATACAATGCCTACAGTCAGAAGACTCATCTTCCTGAGTTCAAATCTGACCTCAGAAATATATAATATATATAATATAATCTATATCAGATTGCTTGCCATCTTGAGGAGGGGAGAAAAGGAGGGTAGGAGGGAGGAAGGGAGAAAAAAATTGAAACTCAAATTTTTATTAAAAAAATGAATGTTGAAAACTATCTTCACATGTAATTAAAAAATAAAATCCTATTTACCAAAACAAAACAAAAGGCAAAAGCAAAATAAAATAAATAAATCTGGTCTCAGACATTTATTAGCTATGCAATCTTGGGCAAATCCCTTAACCCTATTTACCTCAATTTCTTATCTGTAAAATGAACTGGAGAAAGAAATACCAAATTACTTCAGTATCTGCAGTCACAGAGAGTCGAAATATATATTAACAAAATAGGAAAGGAAACGATTAAAGAATTAAATATCCAAAGATTGGACCCTCATGTGCACTTTTCTTCACCCAGTACCCTTGCTTTCTATCAATGTGAGGAACTTCACAGGCCTGGAAGATTTGACCTCTAGGAAGAATAAGAAAGAAATAGAAAAACACTATTTACTTCTGGATCCATTGAGTCTAAAACAGAGTAAAATGGTGCTTGTTTATTTCCCATAGAGTGCAGTAGCTTCTGACCAACATGGTACATATACCTTTGTTTAAACAAACATTGGGATAACATGTCCCATTCTATAGTCCTTTGTCACCCATTCTGTCCTCCATAGTCTTTCAGAGATCAATAGCAACATTTACTTCAGCTAGGTGGTGCCATGGTACACAGAGCAGTAGACCTAAAGTCAGGAAGACCTGAGTTCAAATATGCTCTCAGAGACTTGTTATGTGACTCTGGGCAAATTTCTTCTGCATGCCTCAGTTTCTACATCTATAAAATGGAAAAAAAAAGATTAGTGTGTACCTAGCAGGATTGTGAGAATAAAATGAAAAATATGTAAGTGCTTTGCAAACTTTAAAATGCTATGTAAATGCTATCATAATCATCATTATTATCAATTATCCATTAATTCTTAAATTTACCTACATTGTATCTGGGCCTAGTGGCTTGAATTCACCATGGGGCAGATGGGAAGTCTCTTACCAGTTCTTTACTTACTATGGGTTTCAACTCCTTGTTAAACATTTTGTTTTATTCTTTCAAATCCAAATGTCCCTCACATTGCTAGAGAAAAACAAAACAAAATAAAAGTCATAGTAATTTTTATAGTAAAAAGTAATTTTCTGTGAAGTACAATAGATATGGCATTGCCTCTAGCATCAGGAGGACTCAAATTCAAATCTGGTTTCAGACACTTTCTTTTTATATGACTCTGGGCAAGCCATTTAACCCTGTTTGCCCTGGTTCCTCATCTGTAAAATGTGCTGAAGAAGGAAATGGCCAACCATTCCTTTACCTTTGCCAAGAAAATCTCCAATGGGGTCACAGAGAATCAGACAACTGAAATGAGTTGACAATTTTCTTTGCTCTGTTATTATTATGTTATCTTTACCGAATAGCATTGTTTCCCTTTTTCTTTATTCTCTTCTATTTAAAACTCTTTTTTTCAAGAACTGGCAACTCAAGAGGTATATGGATACATACACATGCATATAAAGCCAAATGCATCTTTCTGTTTCCTTTATGAATGTTCCTAAGTCCCCAGATATTCCCTTAAACAGCAAGTAGAGCCAATATCAAGACTTTTCCCTCTCCCCGTAGCTGTATTTTTTCTCCTTTCCATTTCCACTTGCTTCTGGAGACATTATTGTCATCATTATCTGCTGCCACCTGAAACACCTTTTCCTCTAGCCACTGTCATTTCTTCTCCCTTGGACACAGTGTTGCTTGGTGCCAGGGTCCAGAGGATGAAAAAAATACTTTGTCCCATGACTGCACAACATTTTACTTAATATCCCAATTAAAGTTTCTGTCCCAGCTTCATTTGGATGGCAGAATCTTGTGAAAATGAAAAGAGTGAGAGAAGAAAAAGGGAAGATCCTGCTGTCTCTTCATCTGCTCCTCTCGCCTTTCTTCATCTAGTTCCATCCCTACAGCTCATCTTCCTTCCCTTATCCTACCAAACCCTCTAAAAAACTCAATTCTGTGTTTCAACCTTCTAGAGTCTTATTTGGAAGTCCCTTATCCTCTCTATCAGGCTTCATGCCCCATTTTCCATTTTGGTTCTTCCTCCAGAACTTCTTGGAGTTCTACATTATAGAATGTCAGCTTCTTGAGGGCTGGGAAGGTTTCCTTTTTATCACTCTCTGTTCATAGCATCTAGCACATTTTGAGAATTTATTAAGTATTTACTGAATTGAACTGAAATGCATCTTTGCTTTTACTTTCTGATAAGTGGTAGAATGGAAGGGCTAGGGTCCTAGTCCTGTTTTGTGCTTCAAAGTAGAGAGAAGTGGACTTTCTTTCTTTTTTTTTTTTTTTTTCTTTTTTGCTGAGGCAATTGGGGTGAAGTGACTTGCCCAGGGTCACACAGCTAGGGAATGTTAAGTGTCTGAGACCAGACTTGAACTCAGGTCCTCCTGACTTCAGGGCTGGTGCTCTATCCACTGCGCCACCTAGCTGCCCCCAGAGAAGTGGACTTTCTTTAGTATCACACTGGAATTCTGAATTCATTGTTTCCCATATAAACTTCTTTTAGAGAGATTTTTTTCTATAATATTATTAGTATTCTAGTCCATCTACATTATGGGTTAAAGAGATGTTTGCAGACTAACCTGAGAACCTATCCAGCATGTGTATAGTGTTGAGTAGGAAAATTCATTTTGGGGTCCAAATACCTGATTTAACAATAAAGATTTTGGAACACAGTCCATTTTGTAAGCCAAGTTCTGCTTGTGATTTTAGTACAATGTTTCTTTGCAGAGACCCAGAATTTCAATTCCATTATGAGATAAACAGGCTTTTATGGACCTGTCTGAGAACCTACCCAACATTTAAAAAATTGTTTCTGTGGGAAAGTGTATTTCAAGTTTCAAACTGACTTGTAACTTCTGAAACCTAAACTGTTTCTAAATTGAAGGCTGCCTGTATTACTCTCTCCCTGAAAACAGGTGCATCATGGAATATTTCCTGGAAAATAGTAACTTTTTCCTTGGCAAATAACTTCTTGTTTGTTTCTCTGCATTTGTCCAACATTATATGTGTCTGGGTTTCACAATCAACCATTCTTCACCTCTCTTGTACAAATGGCTAACACTGTTATCTTTTGCAGACTGCTTGCCAGATGCATGGACTTTGAACGGGAGCCCAGATCAAAACACCTTCAAAAAAGAGAACCCCAAAGTGACCCCAAAGGTAGCAGAACATATGATGAAAAATATGATAATCATTGTCCTAAATAATTGTTTTTAAAATCTGCCAGAAGCCTGTTTGCTTAGCTTGACAATATTGTTATTATTGAGACAGTTAGGAGATAGATTGAGTGATGGATTTGGAATTAGCAAGACGAGTTCATATACTGCCCCAGTCACTTACTAACAATGAGATCTTGAGAAGGTCACTTTACCACTCTCAAGCTCAATTTCTTCATCTGTAAAATGGGCTGATAATACCCCTAACTACTCAGAGCTTTTATGAGGATCAAATTATATAATATATGTAAAGTAATTTATAGGCATTAAAATTATAAATATCTCTACATCTGAGATGTTGTGGATGGAGATCTCCTTGTGGTATAGTTATTGGAGAACACTGTTTTATATGTGTTCTTGTTGTGGCACAAGGGGGCCAGTGACAAACTGTGTGAGGGGCCAGACTAAAGAGAGTCTTTATTCTTTCATTTGACCTGCCCCTTAAAAGAGAAGGTTATCCTCCTCTCAGTGAAATTAGTGATGATCATAGCTAGCACAGAACATAGCATAGAACTTAGCTAGCATAAAAGGATCATAGCTGGCATAGACAAGGTATGATTTATGTTGGTAATTCTTAGAGAAAACTGAAGAACAATACTAGCAATGGAAAGGCAATTAAAAAATAAAAATCTTATTTATAATTTTCTTTTATATCACTTTGATTTCCAAGTGTATCCTTCTTTTTCCTTCTCTTCTCCTCAAAAATCATCTCTTATGACAAAGTTTTTAAAAGAAGAGAAAAAACTAATGGCTAATAAAATATACCAGCATATTGGGAAAAGTCCGATATTATGTAGTGCTCCACCTAGCCCCCCACTTTTGCACAGATTACTTGGGTGACTCTGGGCAAATTACTTAACCCTATTTGCCTCAGTTTTCTCATTTGTAAAATGAGCTGGAGAAGGAAATGGCAAACCAATCTAGTGCTTTTGCTAAGAAATCCCCAAATGGGGTCATGAAGAGTTGGACATGACTGAACAAGAACAAACAAAATGTGAGGGTCTAGAAGGGGAATTTTTGTTATATCCTTTTATTGTGATCTGTCTTGAGTAGAGTCAATAAGAAGAATAGATAGAAGGCACAAATAATCTTCCCCTTCTTGCTGTGCTTCATTGTAGCTCCTTTTCTTGTTTGTTTTTGATACTGTGGCTGGACAGATTGCCTAGCCTCATCCAAATGTCTGTCCTTGTTTGCTTGGTTGATGATTTCTGATGATAATAATTGATGATTATTAAGTTTATGCATATATTTTTAAACTTGTTGGAGGATGGAGGCAGATTTTCCCAGAAGTTCATCTCTATCCCAGTTCTCACTAGTAGCACAACCTACCTCACCACTTTTCCCTTCCACCTATCCCCAAACCCCACCCTGTTCAAATTGTACCATTTTACTTTTCTGAAGGAGTGTTTTTAATGAATCCTAAAACAATTGTTGTTTGATTGTGTATAACTCTTCATGGCTCCATTTGGGGTTTTCTTGGCAAACATATTGGCAGTTTTCCATTTCCTTCTCTAGTTCCTTTTACAGATGGGGAAACTGAGGCAAACAGGATTACGTGACTTGCTTACAGTCACATAGGTAGGAAGTGTCCGAGCCTGGATTTGAACTCATGAAGAGGAGTCTTTCTGCATTCAGATCCTGACACTTTATCCACTGTCATAGCATAAAATAAATATGCCTTTGTCTCTTTCTCTGCCCTTTCTTTACAACCTCCTCTTAGTACCTTATCCTTTCTTTTCCTTTCAGCTCTCTATCTTTATACTAATTTAAACCTTCCTAACATGGTGTATTAGCTTGAAATCCTCCTCAGGCTCTGCAGTGTAGCATCCCCTTTGTATAGCATTCTTTCCCCTTGATAGGTTCCCACTCTTTTCAGTCTCCCATTCCATTTATCCCTCTATCACTCCAGACATCTAGGACAAGAGCCCAATTACCGCTTTTTATTTTCCTAATTCTTCAATCATAAAGATAGGAAGTACTGATTAGTAGTGATTAGAGTGCCCTACCAAAGTCCTCCTCCAATGCCTCATTCTACTATTGAAATTATCCTGGGCTCTTTAACAAAGTTCTAACTGGTTTTTCCATATTGGAAAGTCTTTGAGAATAGTCTTGTGAACAGACTTGAGTTTGTTGTCCAAGCATCAGCCTATGTAAGCATGGTTGCCACATTATAACTCTTTTCCCATGAAAATTAGGCCATTTTTTCCTTGAAAGGCATTGAAATCCTCCTTGAGATTTGATGATTAGCTCAGGGGTGTAAAAGTCTAGGGTGTTGACATTATTTCCTGGTCACCTGTGTTCTTGGAGGTCTTTGATCCTTGCTTAGCTGACAGACCCTAATGGACAATTCAGACCAGGGAGGTTTGTTCAGCTGGAATCAGCTTGAAGTGTCCTCAGTGTTTATCCTTGCTGAATATCCCCTTGCTATGGCTAAGTAAATCTCCTTTTGTTAATGGTTGAATAAACTATGAGTTTCTTTTTTGTTCCAATATTGAACATAAACCACCAACAGACTGGACTCTGACAAGTCCAATCCAGCACATTTAGAAGGGGGATGTTGACCACCAATCCTGCCATTAGGTAGGGAAATCTATAGCTATAGCAACTCATGAATCAAGAGGAATTGTTGGAGGTGGGAGAAGATGATAGAACCACTTGGTGGTTCTAAAATTCCTGCCTTGCTTTGTCATCAGTGATTAAGAATACAGAGACAATGTCACTGGGGATCTGTGGGAGGACCATAGAGGGAGGAAAGGAAACCATTCAAAGACCATAGACTAACACGAAAGGACTAACTTCTATTTTGTTATAAGGCATATTAATTAGAATAAATATCTTTGTAGAGCTTTATAGCATAAGACAAGTATTTTTTGTTTTAAACTATTTCAAAAATGACTTCTCCCTCCTCTAACTCCATAGCTTTTCATCTGTCCCCTTCTTATGCACTTGGCAATCTTAAATTTTTAAATTATGGTTGCTTGTACACCTCTGAACCCTTCTATGAAATTGTAAACTCACTGAGGGCAGGGACCATGCTTCTCCTTAATATATTACATATCTTAATCAAAATGGATGCTCGGTATATGTGTGTTGCATGAATAAATTCCCTTCCCCAATTTTCTCCTGTCCTTGTCAGGGTCTTTCAAAATCAGAAAGAAGCAGAGCATACCTACAGAGGTAGTTGATGGCATAATAGAGCATTAGCTCTAAACTGAGGAAGGCCTGAATTCAAATCTAGCTTCAGACGTTTACTAGATGTGTGACCCTGTGCAAATTCCTTAGATTCACTTTCCTCAACTGAGAAATGAAGATAATAATAGCACCTACCTCATAGAATTGTTGAGTTGGTCAATTAAGATATTTGTTAAGGAGAGAAAAAAAGCATTTGGCACATAGTAGATCTTATATAAATATTTAATCCCTTCCTGTTCACTTGCATGAAATTATGCCTTTTAAATTTCTCCTTGAAAAACAAACAAAATAAGACAAATGAGGAAGGCATCTGTGACTGGCTGATTCTCAGTCTCTTCCTCTACCCCTCAATCTACCTGATTTCCATTTGTTTATCCTGTTAGTAGTGAGATTATTAAAGCTCAGTGCCAGGGAAGAATGTTCTATGGTTACATCCTGTCTTTTTCTCATTTGAAGGGAGGTCAGGGCAAAAGTGAAAATAATTTATCTAATAGTTAATTATAAGTAGCATTATTGGTATCACTTCAGTTAAATCAGAATTATATGGCCTCTGCTATATCAAATAGTGCATTTTAAGAAAAACTCGTGATATATTTTGTTTCTTTTTTTATGCTCTAAGAAAGTTTTCAATAGCCCATCACAAAGGCAGAGGTCTGTCTGAGAACAGAGGACGTGAGTAAGGTGACATTGTGATTATGAGCATAATCTTTTCTATCCGGCTGTGGTAAAAAATAAAACAGTGAGTCACTGATAAATTTCACTGGATGTTTTAAAATAACATTAAGGGACATAGATCTAGTTACTCTGAGGTGAAGCAAGACTTTTTGATGTGTGGCAAGTGGGGAATTTTCTGATAAATACTGATGAATGTCATTCTAAATCAGGTGCCTTTTGGTTCCCATTCAGAGGTTTTAATTACTAATAAATATACCCAGGAAACTATTGTGAGCTTTGCCCACTAAGGTTTTCCAAGACATGAACCTCAAGACTTCATTATCATGAGCCACAAATATGTTTAGAATATGAAATCAACTTCTGAATATACCTCAAAAAAGCTAAATTTTCATCTAATTTCTAGACATTTTTAGAAAAACGGTTAGGTATAATTTTACTAGTAGACTCAGATTTTATATTTTCTAATTGAAGTTGTCTCATGGTTAGTATAATTCCACAACACTGGAGGAAATAAGAACACCCTCCTGGCTAATCACTTTTCTCTAATACTTTCTGACACTACTCTTTCCTGGTCCTACTACCCATTCAACCACTCTTTCTTGGCCTATTTTGCTGAATTCTTATCTATTTCAGACTCTTCTTTTTTCTCTTTATATTTTCTTTCTTGGCTAGCTTATTAACTCCCATGAATTTAATTATCATCTTTATGCAGACGATTTTATACGCAATTTTTATGTCTCTCCTGACCTTCAATTCCATATCCCCATCTACCTACTGGACATTTCAAATGCGATGTCCCATAGTTATCTTGAAATTAACATGTCTCCTAGTCCCCACCCGCTCCCACATACCTCTTCCAAATTCTGTTTCTTTCAATGGCACCACTATCCTGTTCAATATTCCAGCTTCTCATTCCTGGTCTCATCCTTGACTTCTCGCTCTCCAAAACACATGTGCAATCTATTGCCAAGTTTGGTCATTTCTAGCATAACAAATCTCTCCTCTCACACAGCAAGTAACTTAGATCCTGTCCCCATCATTCCTCATGTGGACTCTTGCAATTGCCAGCTAATTGTTCTCCCTATCCTAAGTTTTTCTCTCTCTCCAATTCATTCTACCAAATTTATTTCTAAGGTTGGTGCTGTTTCTGGCTTCTACTGAGTTGGTGGTTTAATCAGGGCTTCCTAAACTTTTTCCACTCATGACCTCTTTTCACCCAAGAAATTTTTATGCAATCATGGGTATATAAAATAGGCATACAAATGAAACATTTACTGATAATAAATCCTAAAAAAATTTTATTTTATTATTTATTTATTTGTAAGAAATTTACTTTAAAATTATTTGATATTGAAATATGTTTAGAAGAATTGCACATGTTTATCTTATATTGGATTTCTTGCTGTCTAAGGGAGGAAATGGGGAAGGGAAAGGGAAAAAATTTTGGAACACGAGGTTTTGCAAAGGTGAATGTTGAAAACTATTTTTGCATGTATTTAGAATAACAAAAATCTATTAAATACAATTCTTTAGTGGACATATAATTTTACCATTTGTTAAAGATGAAAGTGAACTTACTGAGATGGGTGTGCTTGTTTATTTTTACATAAAGAATTAAATCTTGGCAGAATATTTGATACCTTTTATTGTTGCCAGTTTTTTGTAACCCCCACATTCACATTATAGCTTGCTTGGTGTTCAACAAGTACTTAGCTTGATGTTTGAGTAGCCTTACTGAAACCACAAACAAAAAAAGGAAAGACAAAAGGAAATCATTTTCCTATTTCACAAGTTAACCCAAAGCATAGTGAGCTTCCCAGACTATATACAGATTTAGAACTTGGGTCAACTCCTTCACTCACAGACAAGAAAGCACCTATCCTGGATGAAAACTCACCCATGATTCTATTAGTGAATAAAAGCCATTCAGCTGGTATCTGGATAAAATTTTCTAAGTGCCCTTTTTGCTTGGGCACACCTTATTTTATTATTATTATTATTATTATTTTACTAAGGCAATTGGGGTTAAGTGACTTGCCCAAGGTCACACAGCTAGGAAGTGTTAAGTGTCTGAGGCCAAATTTGAACTCAGGTCTTCCTGACTTCAGGGCTGGTGCTCTATTCACTGTGCCATCTAGCTGCCCCGGGCACACCTTATTTTCTCTAATGGTCTCTTTGTCACAGGTGATCTTAAAGGTCCAAGCAAATTTTCTTTTAGTAAAGCAGCCAAAATTTTTCCCTATGGAGCACGGCTCCTGAAAGGTCAGTCCAAATTGAATCACAAACTCAGTCAATAAGATAAATACATTTATCATAAAAATAGCCAAAAAAGTTAAATGCTTGGTGTTTCTGGTCACATAGGCAAACTTTAACTTAGGCAGTTACAAGGCATACTAATCTCATAATAAAACAATAAGTCTAGTGCTGTTTATAGAAAAAAAAGATGAAAATTTCTCAGCTAGGCACCAGTATTTTAGTGATGTAAACTCCATATGTCTCATATTAGTCTATATAAATACTTATACAGTATTCAGGAACACAGTAAGTATCAGTATTTAAACACCCAAGTAATCAACAAATTTGACATTTGCAAAATTGCTTCAAATAAATTGACTCATGAGGGAACACATCCCAGAAAAAAATGACTGTATAATTAATTACAGCTTAAATTTTTTTGACCAATTTCTTTAAGACACAGCTTCTTAAGCTGTGGTGCATGACCACATGTGGGGTCTCATAACTGAATGTATGGGTGGCAAAATTATGACTTGATTTGTATATCTATTATATATGCCTAAAAATTTCTTGAGTAAAAAGGGGTCATGAATGGAAAAGTTAAGAAGCCCTGATTTAAAATACTGTAAAATCAGAGTATTCAAAATTAAGATCCTGAGTAAGAAATACTGAAGATGTCCCCCTTGCAACAGGAATTTTACCTTAGCTCAGGCCCTATTTATAACAAGGTTGACTGGTTCTAATTTCTCAGGGATAGGCCTGCTCTACATCAGACCCCCATTGCATATATGTACATATACACACATGTGGCCTCACTTAATAGAATTTAAGCTTTTTGAGAGCAGGAAGGTTTCATCTTTGTCTTTGAATGTTAAGGTCCTAGCACATTTCCTGGAACATAGTAAATGCTTGCTAATTGATAAGATTTACAAACTCTTTGTGTATATGTTACTTAAGCCTTCCACCAACCCAATAAGGTAGAGACTACAGATTTTATTATCTTCATTCTACAGATAAGAAAATGTGCTCCTGGACACTGGCCCAGTGAAAGACAAGCAAAGCTAGTTTTGGATGTAAACTTGGGGAGAACAATTCTTTTGGGAAACTTAGCTAAATTGTGAGCCTCCATTCATATCCTTATTCTTCAATTTAAGTGGCACAGGGATTTTTTTGCCCCTGAGATTATTTTTTAAAATTTAATGTTTAATTTTTCCCCAATAATATGTTAAAACAATTTTAAACATTTTTAAAAAAAGTTTTGAGTTCCAAATTCTGGCCTTCCCTTTCTTTTTCCCTTCCCCTCCCTAATACAGTAAGCAATTGGATAGAGATTATGCATGTGCAGTCAGATTATAAGGGAGGTAACTTGTAATATGGTTAAAATGAATATTCATTTGTAAAAACCAAAGTTGGGTGGTTAAATGGACTTGGTGTGCTGGTCTCTCGACTACTGCAATAGGTGAAGATTTAAGATAGCTTTAGAGGATGGATTAAGTTAGGTCCTTTCTGTGCTATATAAGAATCCTTAGTGGGGGAGGGCATTGCAAAGGGCCTGATCATGAGAAAATGTGTCCAGAGTCAACCACATATTGCATTTTCATCCCCAGCACTTAGCATAATGTTTAATACAAAGTAAGTGCTTAATAAATGATGGTTGATTCATCTATATCTTTCCTTAAGAAGAAAAAAAAAAGCAATGGACTTTATAACCACAAGTAACCTTTTGCCAGGAACTCAAATTGAAGCATAATTGAAGAATCTGAGCTCAGGAAAGGTCATTAGTGACCATAATAATAGTTATAATAGCTAGCATTTATATAGTGCTTTAAAGTTTGTAAAACACTTTTCAAATATTATCTCATTTTCCCCCTCAAAACAACCCTGGGAGGTAGTAGGTATTACTATTATCCCCATTTTATAGATGGGAAACTGAGGCAGACAGATTAAATGCTTTGCCCAGGATCACACAGATAGTATCTGAGGTCAGATTTGAACTTCCATCTTTTTGATTTCAGACTAGCACTCTAGATACTGTCCCACCTAGCTGCCTTGTAGATCCACCATCTCTTTTTCCAGATGGGGAAACTGAGGTCCAAAGGTTAAAATGACTTGCCTGAAGTCACTCAGCTGGGTCAATATGATGGGGCCTCATAAAATCAAACATATTATTGTGCATCTGACACGACCCAAGGAAGACTCTCTAGGCTATTTTCAAAAGGCGTCAGCCCTGTCTGGGAGAAAAAAAATCTTTGATTTACAGGAGTGATCCTTATAGTTATTGCCCCTTTCTTCTCAGCACTGGAAACTGAGCATTTCAGATAATAGCGGCGTGGAGGGAGAGTTAAGTCTTACCAGTAATGGAAGTAGATTGTACTAAATTGGATATCTGCTGGCAGCTTTATGAAGCATAAAAGTCAACATCTCAGCTTTCATTAACTCTAAAGGCCCTATCCAGGGTGCATACAGAGAACCAGTGGGAGAGGTTGGCAAAAAGAAATAGCACAAGAGAGACAGACACAGACACAAAGACGGACAGACCGAATGAATAAATGTCTGGGCCCTGGAGACAGGCAGACAAAAACTCACAGAAAAGCAGCCCTTTATTACTTGGTGCACAGTTTATTTTTGATAGAAATGACACCTTGTCCAAGTAATACCCTGAGGGCCACAAAGGATTCTGCTCTGGCAGAGAAATGTCACTGCTGCCTAAGACTCATCCTGCCTTCACAAGGTATAGGGCAAATCCTCCCATGATATGTTTCTGTATAGTAAAAGAAAAAAAGAGAGATTTCTCTGTATAATGAAAGAAATGAGTCTTCTAAGCCCTTGAGAATATCCCCCTGATGGGAGCCATATGCAATCAGCTAAAGTCTCATAATGATAAAATGCCATTACAAAAAGTACCAATTCTATAATTTGTTCTCAACATACACAACTAGGTTAAAATGGCATTGTTCTAGTATTCCTTGAAGAAATAGTACATTTGTCCTTCTCTAAGAAATTACTTGTGTGTATTTTGTATTTGTTTATTATGTACAGGTTAGGCAATTCTCTTTCCCCTAACTCACCCAAGAGCCTTAAAGAATGGTAGGATTTCCTAGCAGAGTGACATGTAGCAGAACCTTAAGAAATTCTCATTTAGGTGAATAGAATTGAATTTTCCCACTTACCAAATTTTGCCAGTGTCCTACTTAGGTCCAATATTAGTGCTGACCACCAACCCTCATCCCAACGCCATGCTCTTACCACATTTTTTTTCCTATTCTTTTTAAAGTAGAGCTTGTGTTTTTATCTTCTTGACTGTCTCCCATTGCATCAAGCACATAGGAGATAATTGTTAAGTGACTATAGGTCTCTCCTATAAATCTGAATAATTGGTAGTTTGTTAATGTGATCACAGTATGGGACTCTTGCTTATCTACCCTCTCCAGGCTGGATCAGGATAGACAATTAACAGTGAGAATTATAGTCATAGGCAGGGATTTTGCATTAATGAGGTCCTAGAAATAATTATGACACACACAAAAATCTGTTATTGTTGTGTCTGACTCTGTGACCTCATTTGGGATTCTCTTGGTGAAGATGTTGGAGTAGTTTGCCATCTCCTTCTCCAGCTTATTTTACAGATGAGGAAACTGCGGCAAATAGGGCTAAGTGACTTATCCAGAGTCACACAGCTTGTTAAGTGTCTGAGATCAGATTTGAACAATATAATGAATTTCCTTGAGTTCAGGTCTGGCACTTTATCCATTGGGCCACCTACTTGCTGACACAAAAATACAGGGCATGAAACACTGCTCCTTCGTCTTTTTACTGGTATTAAGTGACTGAGCTGTCACTCTGTATCATTCCAACTAGCCAAATGAATTGGTTATTATATTCTGTTGATGGGATTGATGCCATTGGTTGCATCTATAAAAATGCAAAAACAAACAAACAAAAAGGGTTTCTAAATAATTTCCACAGCCTCCTTCCCCCTTTGTTAAATGACTATAATGCAGGAAACATTTTACTACTTGAACAGACATCAACATTATTAGTTCAATGGGATATTTTTCTAGTACTTGTCTTCCCTACCACAAAGCTTTTGTCATGAAGATGTACACTGGTGGACAATCTTCCCCAGTGTCAGAGTAATTGAAATCCAATAATGCAACATAAGGTAAGCAGTTGTCAGGGTTCACCTATATAGGGGAATATGGCAGAATAGGTCAGAAATTTCCAGGCTGTCCATATTTCTTCCACAAACAGACAGAAAATCACCACAAAATGAAATTAGAGCAGCAAAAATAAAGGGTAAAGCATTGCCCTCCAAAGGCAACTTCACAAATTATCACCAATCAGATATACTATCTTTCCCAGCTGTGGAACAGCATAGCCCATAACAAACCAGGGAAAACACATACACACACACACACACACACACACACACAGAGTTTGTATTCCTAATTGCCATCTCTGTTAGTTTCCCAGCCACATCCCATGGCTCTTCCAAAGGAGGCAGAAAGGAAAACCCAGACTTCTCACAGCTAAGGCATTACACAGACTCTTTGAACCTTTACCAGATGTTCATTTCCTTAATTTCCTTTTATACTTCACTATGAAGTTTGAAAAAGTTGGGTCAGGATGACAATGATATAGTAGAACTAAAGGTATGGTGGTAGAGCTAGCTTAAATATTCTCTTTTTCTTAAGCCAGGAATTGGTGCAATCTTTAGCATTCATCTCTAACAGGAAACCTACTACAAATCTATTGCTCTATCTGCCTGAAGAACACATACCTTAGTTTTTTCTGAGGTTGGTCTTCAGAGGCAGTGATTTCCAGTGATTGAAGCAATGAAAGACTTATGAACTAATGGCACATCCTTTGAATAGTGCTACGTTTGCTGCATCATTTTTGAATTCATTCACATTTTTGGTCATTTGGTGTCCTACCACTGGGTAAAAGATAGTTTTCCCTATCCCCAATACTCTATCAATTCAAATAAAATCAAATCAATGTACATTTATTAAGAATTTATTATTTACCAGTCTTGCTTTGGGTACCAGAAATGCAAAGACAATGAACAATCGTTAGAATTTATAAAATGTTTTAGGATCTGAAAAGTACTTTACAAATAAATACCAACTCTTTATTCTCACAGCAACCCTGGATGTAGGTGCTCTTCTAATTTCACAGATAAGGAAACATCATGAAGTGACTTGTCCAGGGTCACTTAGATAAGGTGTATTAGAAGTAGATTTTTGAACTCAGGTCTTTCTTATTTAAAATCCAGTGCTAATTCCAATAGATGCTTGGTATTTTCCCCTTTTGATTTGATTTTTCTTGTACAGCATGATAAATGTGGAAATATTTTTAGAAGAATTGCACAAGTTTAACCTATATTGGATTGCTTGCTATCTTTTTAGAGGAAGGGAGGGAGAAAATTTTGGAACACAAGGTTTTCTAAGGATGAATGTTGAAAACTATCTTCACATGTATTTTGAAAAATAAAAAATTTTAAGTTCAGGGAAAAAGTCCAATTCTATACCCAGATTTCTGTTTTTAAGGAGCTTACATTTTCCTTTTTTCCATATATTCCTGACTTGGATCCTCAGGGGGGTACTAAATGAGAGAGTGTGGTTGAAGCAATTGAAAATTATAACTGTTCCTGGAAAACAGCGCAGACCTGCTGGTGGGAGGTAAAGAATACTTTCCTTATGTCAGGACAACAGAGCATCCTAATAAATTTTTTTTTTCTTACCAAAATACAAAGAGACTGAAGAGAATATAAGCTATTTAAGTACCTGGAAACTAAAAAAAGCTGAAAAGGATGGAAATGGCAAGAATGCTTTATTGGCCCATCTCACTTTGACAATTTCTTTCCTCAAATAAAGCTTCTTGCGAAAAGTTTGCCAGGGCCACCAGTGACCAGCTTGACTTAGCCCTGACACTCTTCTCAGAGGTCTGGGAATAAAATGACATTTGATGAGGCTGGGAAGAAGAACCTTCTTTTTTTTTTTTTTTTTTGTAATTTGATGGATAAGTTGGGAGCTAAAGTTGGTTTTAAAGTGAAAGAGTATTTATTTGCCTAGACCTCAGGAGACCAAGAGCTTGTTTTTGGTCATCAGCTGACTCTATAATCTTTTACTTTTTAAAAACAGGTATCAAAATATTTTATTTACAAAACAAATCCATAAATTCCAGATGAAGACCACTGCCTTAAGACTATAAGTTAAAGACACCAACACAGCTAGGGAATATTAAGCTGTCTGAGATCAGATTTGAACTCAGGTCCTCCTGATTTCAGGGCTGGTGCTCTATCCACTGCACCACCTAGCTGCCCTGAGAAAGATTTCAAAAAACAAACTTAAATGAAATGTCCAACCATAAGATATCAGAACTTAAAACAACTTTAAAAGTTACCTAGGTGGGGCAGCTAGGTGGTGCAGTGGATAGAGCACCAGCCCTGAAGTCAGGTAGACCTGAGTTCAAATTTGATCTCAGACACTTAACATTTCCTAGCTGTGTGAATGAAAAAGTTACCTAGGCTATTATTTTTATAGATTAAAAAAAATGGCCCCAAAACCTATTTAAACGACTTGTCTAAGGTCCCACAGGCCTTGGGCTTTAGGATTTAGAGCTAAAAGAGATTCTCTTTTAGTTTTAGCCCCTCTTAAGACAGATGAGGAAAATGAAGTTAAGAAAGGTTTATCCAAGTGCCTGAGACCACATAGATAGTAAATAGCAGGTCTAAGTTTTGAACTCTGGTCTTAGTATTTGAAATCCAATATTTTAAATCAAATTTTAAAGTTTTATTGATGAATTTTGTTTTCCACATTCATAGTCATTTCTAATAAATGCCCATTTCTCAGAATTACAAAATAATTTGGTCTGGCATCATATGAAGGAATGTGTTTTGTCACCTGCTCTCTAGGACCAATATTAATGGTTGAATTTAATCAGAATTTAGCTATCTTTTCTTTCTTTCTCTCTTCCTTTCTTCCTCCCCTCCTCCCTCCTTCCCTTCTTCCTTCCTTTCTTTATTCCTTTCTTCCTTCTTTCCTTCCTTCCTTCTCTCCTTTTTTTCCTTCCTTCCTTTCTTCCTTTTTTTTTTGCATTATTGAAGCCCTGTATATATTGCTCTTCTGGTTCTGCTTATTTCTATCTTCATCAGTTTGTATAGGTCTTCTCAGATCTCTCTGGCTTCATATGAAATGGATACTTTCAAATAATCTTTCTATGTCCATAAAGCATTTTATATAATTATCAAGCCTTAAATTTTGATATGAACTTTAAAACAAAAAAACTGTAAGCCCTCTGAATTGTTAAAAGGACTGTTATGCTAGGATCAGTGTTCTCATTGGCCTCTTATACTTGAAAGAAGCAGTAGCCTAATAAAAGGAAGACAAAATCAGGTTCTCACACCCTCTTTGGCCAACAACTACCTAGACGATTTTTCATGGTGATAAAGAATGTAAGGGAGGTAGGGATCAGTGCCAGTTCTGTAGACCATGCTGTCAATTTTTATTTTAATTCTTCTTTACTCACAGTTTGGTTTCTTTCAGACCTGGCCTAGCATCCCCATGCTCATTGGCATAGCTCCTTAGTTACTTTTTTGAAAAGAAAAGTCTGCCCTTGGATTCTCCTAGAGACTTTTGGCATCCATCTTAATTCAGTTTTCCTAGGCAATTCTCGAACAATATCAGCGTATGATGAGAATTATAATAATAGCTAGCTTTAAGGTTTAAGGTTTGCTTTAAGGTTTATAAAGTAGCTTACAAACATCCTCTCATTTAATCCTTACAACAACTCTGGCAGGTAAAATCTATTATTATCCCCATTTTATGAAGGAGGAAATTGAGACACAAAGATAAATGACTTGCCCAGGATCACATAACTAGTAAATCCCTGATTCTGGATTTAAACTCATATTTTCCTGATTGTATGTTCAACTTCTTGATCTACTTCACTTCCTAACTGCCTCTAAAGAAATGTGACTTATATGATTTCCAATAAGGATCCCAGTACCCACTTCTTTTTTGTTAATTTACTTATTTTTAACATTTAAAAAAAATTTTGAGTTCCAAATTTTTCTCTTCCCTCTCATTTCTCCTCCACCTACTGAGAAGAGAAACAAAATGATATCAATTATATATATGTGAAATCATGTAAAACATGTTTCTATATTAATCATATCACAAAATAAAGCAAAAAAGAATAAAGAAAGCAAGAAAATTATAATACAGTTTGTACTTAGAGTTTATCATTTGTCTCTCTGGAGGTGAAAAACATTTTTTTTATCATGAGTCCTTTGGAATTATATTAATCAGAATAGTCAAGTCTTTCACAGTTGGTCATCATTACAATAGTGATGTTACTATGTAGAATGATCTCCCAGTTCTTCTCACTTCATTTTGCATCAATTCATGTAGATCTTTCCACATTTGTTTTTTTTTTCCTGAAACCATTCCCCTCATCATTTACCACAGCACAATAGTACTTCATCACAATCATATATACAACTTGTTCAGCCATTCCCCAATTGATGATCATTCCCTTAATTTCTAAGTCTTTGCCACCACAAAAAGCTGCTATATATCAGAGTCCACTTCTTAAAGTATTAATTTAGATGTGAAGACTTTAATGCCAAACGCTAGATGAGCCAAAAAGTCTGCTCCCAGCACCCAAATCTCTTATTGAAAAATTCTGTCCTGTGAATGAGAATAAGATATTGGGATATCCCTATTTTGGAACCTTTTACTTTTCTTTTTAATTCTTCCTAGAGGCTACTACAGGATGGAAATGAATAGCAGAGTTCTTAGTATACCATTTGATATATACCTGGAGAATTGTTAAAAGTCAGTCCTTGGAAAAGCTCTGATTACAAGTAGTTGATAGGAATTTCTTCCCCAGTCATATAAAATTGAATTTCTGATTTTTCAATAAATACAACATAGAAATATGGTGAGAAAATCAAGATGGGATAAGTTCGACTCATCCATTTTGTTTCCATTCAGATCTAAGTTTGTCATCCTGTAATTATCAGAGATATTCTACAGCATGGAGAGAGCAATTTAAAGATTTTCTGGTCAACTGAAATTGAGAGAACTACCCATGAAAGATTTGGTGAAGATTTTGTTGTTCTTGTTGCTGTATTCCATTTAACAGGTGTAAACCTATGGGTTAGAGATACTATCTATAAGAACAATTTCTGACACTCCTACTGGAGGGATCATAGAGAAAGAATGAAGTCAGTAATAATCATTTCAGAAGGCAGGTCAGAATCCAAGGGCAAAAATAGAGTGATTAGCCCACGAAGGGAAGATTGGAAGCAAGGCAGCAGCTTCAGTGGAAGGTGTGATACATTGACAAGAATTGAGATTTCAGTTAAAGTCACAGGAGGAAACAAGTGCAATCAATGAAGGTAAACTGGGATTTTTGAATCGGAGAAAGGTTATAGACATACCAGATCACTGGAAATCACAGGTTTTGAGATAGAAAGGTACTTTATAGTTAAGATCAAGCTTTTCATTTTGCAGATGAAAAAACTGACAATTACTCAGGAAACTGAGGTCACTCAGTAAGTAGATGAGGCAAAATTGAAACTCAGACTCCAAGATCTATCCACTACATCCATCCTGCCTTCCAGGACCTTTTGATGAATAATCCTTTTTCCAATTATTTACCTTCCAGTGGGGTCCCATTATTATTTTATTATGTCCAACCTGAGGTATTAAAAACCTTTTAAAACAACTTATAGATTGAAAATACTCAGAGGTGAAAACCTGAATAGTCATAGAAGCCCAGACAAGAAAAATAGGTCAAATCAGCCTGCCAATATATGGACTGGGCTGGAAGCCAAAGTCCAAACAAGGATCATAGATCAACAATTTCAAAAGGCAGGAGGTTAGTTAGAATTCAAGGGCAAATCATGGAGAGACAAGCCAGGAAAGGGAAGATTGGGAGCAGGCAGCAGCTACAGTGAAAAGTACATTGACAAGAAGTGAGATTTCAGTTAAAGTCACAGCTCAGTCAGCTAACAAAAAGTATCACCTTGTTTAAATGACCAGCCCTGTGCGCCTCAGTCTCCTTATCTCTAAAATGGAGATAATATTTGCATTACTACCTCACTGAATTGCGGTTAGGATCAAACAAGATAATACCTGGGAAAGTGCCTTTAACTGTAACACTTCTAAGGCAGAGTATTATGACAGACAATAATAGGAAATTCAGAAACAGAGAAGGGAAGAGGAAAATGCTAAAACTTTTCATAAATAAGAGATTCCAAGATAGAAGTCATTTTATCCATTTTTACAGATGAAAAAAGTAGATTCAGATGATCAAAGTGACATGTTCAAAGGTAACACAGTAGGTGATAAAACCAGGCCAAGGACTTCTACCTTCTGTCAATTCAGTTTTCTAATTGTATTGAAACACCAGGAACCTAGCAGATCTCCATTTTATCTCAAATAAGAAACTTAATATTTCTTCCAGAGCCATCAGACTGAATGGGCAGTGACATGGGGAGAAACTTTATTTAAAGACTAGAAATGACATTAGGGAAATAGGAAAAATATTCCCCTCCCTCTATCACTCAATGATATGCCATTCCATAAATTTTAGTTTCATTCATTTGAGTCTTAAAGGCTTTAGTGGTTTCATTAAAATTAATTACTCTTAGCAGAGAAGCAGATCATATCATAGGCCCTTATCAACAAATGGAGCCTTAGTTATTAGTAAATACATGAGTAACAATGGATTTATAGGAAAGACACTTGCAAAAAGTAAGGGTCAACCTATCTATGGATTTCCATGGAAAATTCAGCCTATTCTTAGCCTGACCCTAAATATTCAGGAAATCTTGGGTTTCCAGTTGGTTTCAAACTTTACATCAGACTAAATAGGATTCACAGAAGAACCCTGGGCAAAGTCTTCCAAACCTGAAAATAAGTCAGGTCCTACTTAACTCTCAAGGTTGATGATGACAAGACTTAGGGAAGGAGGAGTCATTAAGATCTTCAATGTAGAAGAGGTACTGGATGTATTCCAGAAAAATGAACCAGGACCAGTGAATAGAAGTTATCAGGAGGCAGATTTGGGGCCATTCTTCCTAACAAAATTGCTTCAAGAGGTTATATATTGCCCATTTTGGAAATTTTTAAGCAAAACCCAGATCACTTTTTAAATTTTTTTTTAATTTTTAATTATCTTCTTTTTTTTATTAAAGCTTTTTATTTGTACAACATATGTATGGGTAGTTCCCCAGCATTGATCTTTACAAAGCTTTCCATTACAAATTTTACCCCCAGTCCCCTCCCCTCCCTTAGATGGCAGGAAGTCCACTACATGTTAATAATGTTGAAATGCTTGACAAGTTATGCAAGAAAAATCCTATCTACAAGAAAAAAAAAAGAATCAGAGAAAGGCAACACAATGCAAGCAAATGTCAATAGAGATCATGAAAATGTTAGGTTGTGGTCCATATTTCATATCCCTCTCTCTGGGTGTATATGGTTTTCTTCAGTGAACAATTGGAACTGGTTTGAGACAATTCTTTGTTGCAGAGAGCCATGTCCATCAGAATTGATCATCATGTAATATTGTTGCTGCCGTGTATAATGATCTCCTGGTTCTGCTCTTTCACTCAGCATCAGTTCATGCAAGTCCCTCCAAGCCTCTCTGAAATCACCCTGCTGGTTGTTTCTTACAGAACAATAATATTCCATAACATTCATATACCATAATTTATTCAGCCACTCTCCAATTGATGGGCATCCCTTCAGTTTCCAGTTTTTAGCCACTACAAAAAGGGCTACCACAAACATTCTTGCACATGTGGGTCCCTTTCCCTCCTCTAAGATCTCTTTGGGATATAGGCCCAGTAGAAACACTGCTGGGTCAAAGGGTATGCACAGTTTGACAACTTTTTGAGCATAGTTCCAAATTGCTCTCCAGAATGGTTGGATCTGTTCACAGTTCCACCAACAATGTATCAGTGTCCCAGTTTTCCCACACCCCCTCCAACATTCATCGTTATCTTTTCCTGTCATTTTAGCCAATCTGACAGGTGTGTAGTGGTAACTCAGAGTTGTCTTAATTTGCATTTCTCTGATCAATAGTGACTTGGAGCACCTTTTCATGTGACTAGAGATGGTTTTAATTTCATCATCTGAAAATTGTCTGTTCATATCCCTTGACCACTTATCTATTGAAGAGTGGCTTGAATTCTTATATATATGAGACAATTCTCTATATATTTTAGAAATGAGGCCTTTATCAGAACCATTAAATGTAAAGATGATTTCCCAATTTGATGCTTCCCTCCTAATCTTGTCTGCATTTGTTTTGTTTGTACAGAAACTTTTTAACTTAATATAATCAAAATTATCCATCTGGTGTTCAATTAGGAGTTCCAGGTCTTCTTTGGACATAAATTTATTCCATCTCCACAGGTCTGAGAGATAAACTATATTACATTCCTCTAACTTGCTTACAAAGTCCCTCTTTATATCTAGATCATGAACCCATTTAGATCTTATCTTGGTATGTGGTGTTAGGTATGGGTCAAGCCCTAATTTCTTCCACACTAGTTTCCAATTTTCCCAGCAGTTTTTGCCAAATAGAGAGTATTTATCCCAAAAGCTGGGGTCTTTGGGTTTATTGAACACTAGATTGTTAAGGTTAATGTCTAGGTTGTCCTGATAACCTATCCTGTGCCACTGATCGACTGCTCTATTTCTTAGCCAGTACCAAACGGTTTTGATGACCTCTGCTTTATAATATAGTTTTAGATCTGGTACAGCAAGGCCACCTTCATCTGCCTTTTTTTCATTAATCCCCTTGAAATCCTTGACCTTTTGTTCTTCCAAATGAACTTTGCTACTATTTTTTCTAGATCTGTAAAATAATTTCTTGGGAGTTTGATTGGTATGGCACTAAATAAGTAGATTAGTTTGGGTAGTATTGTCATTTTTATTATGTTCGCTCTGCCTACCCATGAGCACTTAATGTTTTTCCAATTGATTAGGCATGATTTTATTTGTGTGGAAAGTGTTTTGTAATTTAGTTCGTATACTTTCTGACTTTTCCTTGGCAGATAGATTCCCAAATATTTTATCCTATCATCTGCTATTTGGAATGGAATTTCTTTTTGTATCTCTTGCTGCTGAACATTGTTGGTAATACATAAAAATGCTGATGATTTATGTGGATTAATTTTGAATCCTGCCACTTTGCTAAAATTGTGAATTGTTTCTAGTAGTTTTTTAGTTGAGTCTCTAGGGTTCTCTAAGTATACCATCATGTCGTCTGCAAAGAGTGATAATTTGGTTTCTTCATTACCTACTCTGATTCCTTTTATCTCTTTTTCTTCTCTTATTGCTAAAGCTAACATTTCTAATACAATATTAAATAGTAATGGTGACAGTGGGCAGCCTTGTTTCACTCCTGATCTTATTGGGAATGGTTTTAGTTTGTCTCCATTACATATGATGCTTGCTGATGGTTTTAAATAGATGCTACTGATCATTTTAAGGAAAAGCCCATTTATTCCTATACTCTCTAGTGTTTTTAATAGGAAAGGGTGTTGGATTTTATCAAATGCTTTTTCTGCATCTATTGAGATAATCATATGGTTTTTGTTAGTTTGGTTATTAATATAATTAATTATGCTGATAGTTTTCCTAATATTGAACCAGCCCTGCATCCCTGGTATAAATCCTACTTGGTCATAGTGTACTATCCTGGGGATGACTTTCTGTAATCTCATTGCTAATATCTTATTTAAAATGTTTGCATCAATATTCATTAGGGAAATGGGTCTATAGTTTTCTTTCTCTGATTTCACCCTACCTGATTTAGCTATCAGCACCATATCGGTCTCATAGAAGGATTCTGGCAGTATACCTTCTGTCCCTATTTTCTCAAATAGTTTGTGTAGTATTGGAATTAATTGTTCTTTGAATGTTTGGTAGAATTCACATGTAAATTCATCTGACCCTGGAGATTTTTTCTTAGGGAGTTGGTTAATAGCTTGTTCTATTTCTTTTTCTGATATGGGGCTATTTAAATAATTTATATCCTCTTCTGTTAACCTGGGCAATCTATATTTTTGTAGATATTCCTCCATTTCATTTAGATTATCAAACTTCCTGGCATAAAGTTGGGCAAAGTAACTCCTAATTATTGCTTAATTTCCTCTTCATTGAAGGAAAGTTCTCCCTTATCATTCTTGAGACTAACAATTTGATTTTCCTCTTTCCTTTTTCTTATCAAATTAACTAAAGGCTTATCTATTTTGTTAGTTTTTTCATAGAACCAACTCTTAGTTTTATTTATTAACTCAATAGTTTTCTTATTTTCAATTTTATTAATTTCTCCTTTTACTTTTAGAATTTCCAATTTGGTATTTAATTGAGGGTTTTTAATTTGTTCTTTTTCTAGTTTTTTTTAATGATAAGCCCAATTCGTTGATCTTTTCTTTCTCTATTTTATGCAAGTAAGCATCTAGAGATATAAAATTGCCCCTTATAACCGTTTTGGTCGTATCCCACAAATTTTGGTATGTTGTCTCCTTATTGTCATTCTCCTGGATGAAATTATTGATTGTGTCTATGATTTGCTCTTTCACCCATTCATTCTTCAGGATTAGATTATTTAATTTCCAATTCACTTTTGGTTTATTTTCTCCTGGCCTTATATTGTATGTGATTTTTATTGCATCATGATCTGAAAAGGATGCATTTACTATTTCTGCCTTTCTGCATTTGATTTTGAGGTTTTTATGCCCTAACACATGGTCAATTTTTCTATAGGTTCCATGGACTGCTGAGAAAAAAGTAAACTCCCTACTGTCTCCATTCAACTTTCTCCACAGATCTATCATACCTAACTTTTCTAACAATTGGTTTATCTCCCTAGTTTCTTTCTTGTTTATTTTGTAGTTTGATTTATCTAATTCTGACAGAGCAAGGTTGAGATCCCCCACTAGTATCGTTTGGCTGTCTATTTCTTCTTACATCTCTCTTAATTTCTCCCCTAGGAATTTGTGTGCTATTGCACTTGGTGCATATATATTTAGTATAGATATTGCTACATTTTCTATGGTACCCTTTAATAAAATATAGTTTCCTTCCTTATCTCTTTTGATTAGATCTATCTTGGCTTTTACTTGATCTGAGATAAGGATTGCTACCCCTGCTTTTTTTTGTTCACCTGAAGCATAATATTTTCTGCTCCAACTGTTTACCTTCATCCTATATGTGTCACTATGTTTTAGATGTGTTTCTTGTAGACAACATATTGTGGGATTCTGGTTTTTAATCCAGTCTGATATCCGCTTCTGCTTTATGGGAGAGTTCATCCCATTCACATTCACAGTTAGAATAACTAATTCTTTATTTCCTGCCATCTTATTTACCCAAGTTGTTTTCCCCTTTCCTTTCCCCTTTCTCCCTTCCCCCCTCCTCAGTACTTTGCTTTTGATGACCCCTTCCCCCAAACAATACTTCACCCTTTAGATCCTCTCCCCCTGTTTTTACTCCTTTCCCCTGATTCTTCTATTTTCCCTTCTATTAGTTTGTCCCTTACTTTTCCTCCTTTCCCTCCCACTTCCCTCTAGCAACAGACAAGTTTCTATGTGAAATCAAATGTCTGATATACACTTTTAGAACCCAACTTGATGAGAGTAAGATTTACACAATGCTCATCTCCCTCCCCTCTTTCTCTTAATTATATTAGGTTTTCTTTGCCTCTTCAAATGATTTTACCTTGTTTTTACCTCCTTTTGTTTTAGATCTTATTTTACCACTTCTTCCCTCTTTTCCCCAATATGACAACCTTTTCCCCTCTAGTTTTCTTTTTCATATTATCAAAGTAATATCTAGTTAATTATACCCCAAAACTTTAAGTACCCCCCTAGTAAAAATAAAGTTCTCAAGAGTCCTTTCCTTTTTACCTTTTTATGCATCTCTTGAGTTCTGTGTTTGGGTGTCGAATTTTTTGTTCAGATCCTGTCTTTTCATTAGAAATAAGTGAAATTCACATATATCATTGAATGACCACCTTCTTCCCTGGAGGATAATGCTCATTCTAGCTGGATAGGTTATTCTTGGTTGTAATCCAAGTTCCTTTGCCCTTCAGAATATCTGGTTCCAGGCCCTTCGATCCTTCAGTGTGGAGGCTGACAGATCCTGTGTGATTCTAATTATTGATTCTTGGTATTTGAATTGTTTCTTTCTAGCTGCTAGCAGAATCTGTTCCTTAGTGCTATAGTCCTGAAATTTAGCCACGATATTCCTTGGGGTTTTAATTTTGGGGTCTCTTTCAGGAGGTGATCGGTGAATTCTTTCAATGGTGATTTTGCCTTCTGAGTCTACAATCTCAGGGCAGTTTTCTTTCAGGATTTCTTGGAAGATAGTGTTTAGATTCTTTTTTTCATCATGGCTTTCAGGAAGTCCAATAATCCTTAGTTTGTCTCTCCTAGATCTATTTTCCAAGTCAGTTGTTTTTCCTAGGAGATATTTCATATTTTCTTCTAATTTTTCATTTTTTTGTTTTTGTTTGACTGATTCTTGAAGTCTTTATTGAGTCATTCACTTGCATTTGCTCAATTCTTATTTTTAAAGTGTTGTTTTCTTCAGTTACCTTTTTAAGCTCCTTTTGTAACTGGCCAATTTGTTCATTGCATTCTTTTTCTACTTCACTAATTTTATTTTTCAATAAATTGGTGTCTTTTTCATATCTCTTTTGCAGGGCATCATATCCTTCTTGCAAGATATTGTATCCTTCTTGCACTGATTTCAGTTTATTTTCCCATTTATCCTACAGCTCTCTTTTGAGGTTCTTTATGCAATCTTCCAGAAAGGCCTTTTGAAAAAGTGACCAGTAATGGTCTTTAATACCTTCTTCTGGTATTTTGTCTAAAGGAACCTCAGGATCTGGGGTTAACGCTTCTTTGACTTGATAAAAGCTGTCTATGGTGAGAGCTCTCTTTTGCTTCTTCATTTTTTTAGACAGCATGGATATCTCTTTAAGGTAGGGGAAAAAAAAACGGCGGCTGAAAAGCTTTGCCCTGGGGCACTTTGGCAAATTAATTTAAGGTGCTTGGGCGGTGGGGGCTGGGACTAAGTCCGAATTATTCCTTAAACAAGGCAAGTCTGCCAGAACACCTGCCCCCAATCAGGGCAGAGTGTCTCGAGTGCCTCAGATAAACTCCAGGTGTTTGGAATTTGGAGTTTGGAATTTCTGCCAGGATGAGCTGAGCTGAGTCCCACCCTCACTTCCGGCCTGCACAGGGGTCGTCTATTTATCTCTTTGTCCGAGTCCGACTAACCTGATATGAAGTTATCCAGAGAGCCGTGCCCAAATATTTCTGAGTTCGTTGACTTGAAGATCAGTTCAGAGGCTTATTTTATTGTTGATTTGAAAGAAGATGGGAGGAGAGACAGAAAGTCACCTTTTTACTCTGCCATCTTGGCTCCGCCCCACCTAGATCACTTTTAAGCATATTGTAGAGTATAATTATGAATCGATATCCCTTCCAACTCTAGCTTCTACTGTTTGATGGCTCAAGCAATGCTACAATCCTTTGTAATTAAGAATGGTATCATTGTAAAGAACCTGTGAGGAAGGTAAAACCCAGCAGAGAATTGTATCCTGAACAATTTATATATTTCAGAAATCTTTCTCTAACAAGAAGTTCTACTCAAAAGTGAAAGCATGCATTTTACAACTTTCATTAAAAATAATATTTTCTGCAGGATTGTAGAGAAACCACATTAGTTACTGGATGGCTGGCCTGAGAATGCACTGGCTTTCCTTTCCCAAGTCCAAAGATAAGCTTCCTCTTCTTTTCTATTTTCCTTCTTTCCCCATTATCCCATGATCAAAGCCATTCTGGAGCCATTGGGAAGACACAGTTACTAATGCCTTGTTCGTTTATTTGTCCTTAATTCTCAAAGAGAAACCTGACATCAGGGAGGTGATGCCATGACATGCAATTTAACTGGATTTAAATGAGGAAGGGCTGTGCAAGGTCACCTGCCTCACTTTCCCCTCCAGAGCCATATGAGTCCAGTGACCAGAGGTAGATCAGGATGACTGGAAGTGGCCCTAGATGCTATGGGAGACCTTGGTCTTTTTAAGCTAAGGTCTTCAACAGGTCTCAGTTTGATTGAAGCTGCACCCATGCAGCAGATAGAACACTGAGCTTGAAGTTAGGAGGCCCTGAGTTTAATTCAGGTCTCAGATACACACTAACTGTGTGAACCTGAGCAAGTTACTTAACTTGTTTTCCTCAATTTCCTCACCTATAAAAAAAAAACCTATTAAAAAAGGCTTATTTCTTAAGGTTGTTGTGAGGATCAAATGAAATAGTTGTAAAGCACTTAGCACAATACCTGGAGCATAGTAGGTACCATATTAATACTTATTCCCTTCTTCTCAATGTATTATCTATTCCAAAATGTATTTTGTGCATGGTAGAGGTCAAAATGAGAATGGTGGTGTTTCAGGTATTAGAGAGAGCAGAAAGTCATGAAGGTCTTTCTAAGTCCCCAGAAATCCCACTCTCTTGGTGATAATTTCATCATCTTAGACGTGTCACTCTTGATCCCTGTGATCTATTTTCTATGGATCAGTTAAAGGAATTACACATTTCTCATTTACCAGCTGCTTACCACCTTCTTTATGATACTTGTATGATTAGAGCTTCTGATTTAAGGGGATATAAGGATTTAATCCACCTTCTGATTTAAGGGGAAAATCTACTTAAATGAAAATATTTGACTATCATTGATGGGGAGAATTTGCATCTCTTTGATAAAAGAGGTTGTTGTTAACTCTGACAAAGGAACCACAAATGACTGTCATAGAATGTGAGAAATGAGTGGGATGTTAGCAATGATTATATCCCTAAGCACCTTCCAAGCCATAGTGTTTGATGCAAAATGGATGACTCGTATGAGAAATTTTTTATATAAGTGATAATATTGTACTAAAAGGGAAAGTGTTTTAAAAGCCTTAAAGCATACACTGTTATTAATAGTTAACCATTATGGAACCATGAACTATGAAATTATGCATGCATAAAGTAATGCAACAATTTTCAGTATGAAAATAGATTTAATTTTCTTTACCTCATTCCTACCTTCCTTCGACCTCTATTTATCCCAGGTGTCATTAATACTCCTGGATCTATGATATATTCTGACAATATATTGTAAACCTCTGACTATAACATGATCAAATTAGTTAAGGCAATTAAAGCTGGACACCTAGGTGAAACGGTGACTAGAATGCAAGACTAGCATTAGAAAGAATTGAGTTCCAATTTCACTTTGGATACCTAGCTGTGTGAGTTGGGGCAAATCAGTTTGCTCATCTGGATAACAATAACACTTACCTCCCAGAGCTGTGAGAAGCCATTGAATTAACATATATAAAGCACTCTGTAAACTTCAAGTGTTACATAAATGATATTATTGTTAGTAGAGGGATCATAAGGACAGGGCTGGCACCTGAACTCAGCTTTCATAAGTCTAGGTATGTGCATTCTCCACTACAATGTGATAAAGCCTCAGAATCCAAGAACTGTAACATTTCTGACTTGACTTGGAGCTTCATGGATGGAATGAAACATGGATTTGTATATGGAGGTACCAATGAGGAGCACCTGTGCTAGACCGTATGTTAATTTGTTTGGAAATATTTATCTATGCATATATAGATGATACACTTGATGAGTAACTATATTTATGCTGCACTTACATGCATTTTCTATAATGCAATCAGTGCGTATTATAGTGACATGAATATGCAAATGTTGGATAAAGTTTGAAATTTTTAATTAAAAAAAAACTAGATCAGGGGAATTATAAGCATCCAATTTAACATTTTAAATGTGAAATGAAATGTTCACTCCTCCATTCCCATTCATGGTAGTGGATTTTTGTTGATACTCAGTTCAGAACTCGATTATCCTATCACTTTGTTGTTAAAGGAGAAAGCATAAGGCCATGCTGGGAGCAGAAGGGGAAGAATGAGGAAAAGAGAGAGAAAAATTACTCTTGAAGAAGATACCTTCTTTCTCCCTCTTGTTGATTTGGTTTGGCACAACAGCAGCTCATTTCTTGGGTTCTTTAAAAGAGTATCAGCACATAAATATGAAGCTGGGAATTAATTTTCCAAAAGAAAATAGTTTCCCACTCAATTTTCTCTTAATTCAGAAAAATTACTTTTAATTGGTTGCAATCCAGTAGTTTATAATGGCTATAGCATTCTATCCTAGAAATAAATGGAGACCTTTTCTCAGTTTATTTATTTATTTATTTATTTTGTGTGTGTGTGTGTGTATGTGTGTGTGTGTGTGTGTGTGTGTGTGAAGACTGAAGCAATCAGGATTAAGTGACTTACTTAGGGTCACATAACTAGTATCAGATATCTGAGGCTGGATTTGAATTGAGGTCCTCCTGACTCCAAGGGTGGTGCTCTATCCACTGTGCCACCTAGCTGCCCTCTTAGCTTATTTTCAAACTAATAAGCAAATACATCCTCCAGGACTGTGGCCTTCTAAGAGAGAGATAAAATATCCCTTATAGCCTGGGACTGGTCTCCCCATTGTAGTGTCTTTCTTTCCTACTAAGAATTTCTTTGGATAGGATGCTATACTGCCTGTAGTAATGCTATTAAATTGAAACTGTCTGGTCTTTGATGAATTTAAAGTAGCCAAAATGGAGGTGGTTGGTTGGCTCTGTAGAGTGCTGAATTAAGAGTCAGGTAGAACCAGAGTTCAAATCTGACCTCAGATGTTTGCTAGCAGGCAAGTTATGTAACTTCTGTTTGCCTGAATATACTGGAGAAGGAAATGACAAACTACTCCAGTATCTTTTCAAGAAAATCTCATGGACAGTATTGGTTTGCTATAGTACATGGTGTCATGAAAAATTGGGCAGAACTGAACAATAATGACTAAATGACATTATTGTGGCATTGATTAAATCACTTAGCCTGTCTGGTCCTCAATTTCCCCATCTATAAATATTGGCATTGAACTTAAATGCTTTGTAAGGTCTTATTCTGCTTTAAAAGTTAATAGTTCCCAATAGGTAAATTTATATTTCTAACATACTGCATAATTTGGCTTTAATTATCAGACCAAAGAGAGTAGGTATTTATTAAGTGCCTACTATATTCTAGGTACAAAATATTTTGCAAATAGTATTTCATTTGATCTTCACATCAATACTATATGACTACAAATAAGGAAACTGAGGCAGACGGCAGTTAAATGATTTACCCAAGATCACATAGCTAGAAGTATGTAAAATCAAATTTGAATTCAAGTCTTCCTAACTCAAGGTCCAGTATTCTCTCCACTGTACCACCTAGCTGCCATAATAATAGTAATAACAATAATAATGATGATGATGATGATGATGATGATGATGATGATAGATAAGACACGGCGAAACCAGAAAAGTAATTCGGGAGTCTCACTTCCCACATTTGGGAGGCCCATACTTTTCTGCTCCAAGTATGTTCAGAATTAAGATTAGCTTTGTACTGATATCAATTGGTTAGACCAATTCGTGGGAGATCTTTTTTTTTTTTCTGTAGGCCATTTTATCATGAGTCTTTTCAGTGGATATACTCTTTCAATAATGGAAGCACTGGAGTCTGAGAGGGGTTTACAGAAATAATGTCACTTTCAATAATAAACTTCATTTCCAAGTGAAAATGTGCATCTACAAATTACCTGAAAACATATTTTAACCAGTATCACAAGGAAACATATTAAAGGAAGATATGAATGCCAAGTTTGGATTCTAAGAGGATGAGAGTATATATCTTATGACCTATAGTAAAGGATTATTTTTATCTTAATAAATGGTGGTTCAGATGAACATTAGTAGGGTATTCTCTAAGCAAAAGATTAATCATAGAAGGTTGTTCATTGTAATTCTTAGTAGCCAGAACATTCATAGCAGAGAGAGTAATGACAACAATTCTGGGTTGGGAATAGGAGAAATTTGGGGAAAATGATGAAAACTTTGGTTCATAACCTAAATGTACTATTTGGCTAGTTGTGTGAATATGGAAAAGTTATTTAACCTTGAGAAGTGAGTATCAGTGTTCTCCCCTAAAAATGGGAATAATAATACTTTCATTGACTTAAGAATAAAGTTGTTACAAGACCTTAATTGGACAGTTCCATAAATCCATGATCTCCTTGACACAAATACCATCTTCCCCAGTGCTGATCATAAATCCTTCTAAACCTTCTTATCCCAAGGGATTCTTGTCCATTCCTTTTTATAAATCTTCCATAGAGGATCTACTCCATACTTTGGAGGTCTTCCTCCGATTCTTTTAATATTGTACAGCTACCAACACAATACTTAGGTCTTCTACCTATTACTATGGTCACAGAGCTGGCACACTTCTTTTCCAACAATATAGCATGTCTTAAAAGCTAATGAGGCTTAAAACTGCACCAAGACTTTTGAACCACCTTTTAAGCTAATAAGAATTAAAACTGCCCCAAGAGTTTTAGGACACTCTGTATATGTCTTCAGTAATATCTTTTACATCATTTCTCACCCACAGTTATTGTTGCTATAACTATAAGATGTCATGCAATCTTGATTCTTCAAAGGCAGTGGAATTCTGTGATTCACAGCCTTGCAGGATCATCAGTAGAAAGCTTGGAATTACTGAAAGTGCTATATAATTTCCCAAACTCAATCAAGTCTGCTCCCCTTTTATTCATTTCTGGACCCTCCTCCTTGTCCATTTATAGCATCTGTCCAAGAGATTTGTACTGATTGACTAACAGAGGACTACTCATTCAACTGTATTGTGAAGACTGAAAGAGATTAATGCCTGTGAAACTGATTTGTAACCATAAATCATCATAGGTATGTAAGCTATTATATGTTGTTACATTATTCCATAGAATATCAGAAGGAAACTTAGACTTTCCTCTTCACTGATTAAATACAGTATCACCCCACCAGTCATACCACTGAACTGTTTCAAACCCAATTTTTTTTTTCATTTCTTAAATGGAATAGGAGAGGCAGTGGGATGTAGATACAGCCTTGAGTTAGGGATGTTCAAGGTTTGCCTCCATCACAAAATGGGACTGTATGAACTGGCATAAGTCAGTTAATTTCTCAGTGCCTTGGGAGACTTTTTCTAAAACTTTCAAAATGGCAGAGCAGATGAAGATCTTCTTTAATAAAGTTTTTTCACTAAGAATTCCCTATATCAGTGAAAGTACAACTCCAGTAAAAGAAATAAAAATGAATAACAATATCAATCTCCTTTCTCAAACATACAAATAGATCTATATTTGCATTTATCTGAAAGTTGCTTCCAATAATATCATAACACAGTCATATCTGTGTATTAAATATGACCTATATTTGTATTCTCCAAAAAGTTCAATGTAAGCATTCCACATGATTCACAACTATATTAATAACAGCTAACATTATTTATATAGAGTCTTCTATGTGCCAGACACTGTGTTAAGGAATTTACAAATATTATCTCATTTGATTCTCTATCTTGGGAGGCAGATGTTATTGCTATCCCCATTTTATAGTTGAAGAAACTGAGGCAAAGATTAAAAGAACTCCCATATAGCTAATAAGTATCTGAAACTGTATTTGAATTCAAGTCCTCCTGATTCTAAGCCCAATATTCTAACCACTGAGTCACCCAATTTAAAATCAGGAGAAAGTAAGAAAGTTCTTCAGCTGATTGGGTAGCTCAGTGGTTAGAATGTTGGGTTTGGAGCTCTTGGGCTATCCACTTGTTATCCCTTGCTCTTTTCTTTCTATTACTTATCTGGAAAGTTTTTCTGATAAATATGATGTGACTCTAGGGAGTGTGGGTAAGCTTCATGTGTTTTGAAGGACTATCCCCTGACTGTAACATGGGGGATATTGTTGTATGGCTCAAATGAAGGAATAATGTACATCTCTAGTCTTTTCTTCTCCCATCCCTTTCTTCTCCAAGGGAACTTTAATTTCTTGCCAAGAGTGGAAGCAGGAATTGGAGGGGAAGAGGGAAAGGTCAGAGCTCCTCACAACAAGGGCACCAGGCTAGAATTATATCAGTCTATTCTCTTAAATTTTATTAATTTAGAGCATATGATTTTCAGGTTCAAGGTAACTTCTGATTTTGTTATTGGAGAAAAGGAAGTCCCCAAGCTTCATATTCAAGGCTTGACTCCTTTCCTACTGAATACCAGTTCTTCATTGAATACACAGCAATTAGCAGAAAAACCCATTTACCCAAATTAGTAGCAAAACAGAAATCAAAGAAAGTATATAGGAAAATTTATATGAGAAAATTCAAAGTTAAAGAGTTCTCTCACTGGCAGTAAGGTCACTGTGTGTGTGTGTGAGAGAGAGAGAGAAAGAGAGAGAGAGAGAGAGAGAGAGAGAGAGAGAGAGAGAGAGAGAGAGAGACAGAGAGAGAGAGAGAGACAGAGAGACAGAGAGACAGAGAGACAGAGAGAGACAGAGAGAGATAGATAAAGAGAGGAGAGAAGTAAGGAGGGAGGGAAGGAAGGAAAGAGGGAAAGAGGGAAGGAAGGAAAGAAAGAAGGAAGGAAGAGGAAAGAAGAAAGGAATGAAGGAAGGAAAGAAGAAAGGGAGGAAAGAAGGAGAGAAGGAAAGAGGGAGAGAAGGAAGGAGGGAGGTAAGGAAGACTTCAATAAAACTTAAGTTAACTGTTCAACCATAAGATGTTAGAACTTAAAACAATTCTATTCCACTGTGCCACAGAGTTACCTTACTCTTGGAGTGATTCTCAGGTTTTGGAATGGAAAGGTTGGAGCAAGCATGGTTGTCCTTACATAGTATTACCTCCAAGGAGCCAACCTGAAGCAACTCAAAATAACAGTTCCTTGAATTAAGGAGAGCTTAGAATCTGCCTTCGTGGAGGAAATACCCACAGTGGTGACCCTTTAGGATTACTCCTTCATTACTCTGAGCTCTAAACCCAATTCTTCAGACTTCTTTTTCCATCACAGTCCAAGAATCTTCTCACCCTGAAAGATCAATTTTTCCCAGTAACATTTGCACCTTTGGAAAATTACTTTGCCCCTGTGATTGGCCAATTCTTCCCAGCTCCTTCATTTTTAAGGAAAGTGACCAGGTCGGCCTTGATCACTCCTTCATTCCTCCCTCAGTTCCCCTCTTCTCTATATTTCTTTCCTTTCCTTTTATTACTTTGTTTGTGTTGTCTTTCCCCATTAGAATGTAAGAAGGCAGGGGCTGACTTTTTTGTTTGTATTTGTATTCTCAGTGCATAACACAGTGCTTGGCATCTAGTAAGCATTTAGTTAATTCTTGTTGATGTGAATTGAATTGAAATAACTTGACATATCATGTAATTCCTGATGACAATTCCTATTCTTCTTTGGAGTTGTTCACTGGCTAGATTTTGTAGCCTATTCTATTCACCATGTGCCTCTCTATTCTTCATTTTTAGGCTTCATTTTTAGTTGTTTGGAGGAAGAGGTATTGCATAAGTTGCTGTCATATAACTTTAAAAATATGGACTTCTGTTTTAAAGTGAATCTAGGGTTATAGAAAAAGAGTTTTGTAACTTCCAGAAATGAACCCAATCTATTCTCTTATTCCTGTTCAAATATGAGCCCAACTTGTTATGTACTTTAACTATCTATTCCAAATATATTTGCTAAGCTTTATAGCGAGTCCATTCACATATATATGCTAAAATCTGGACAATAGACATTCTTCATCCACTTGGTTTTTCCAGCGTGCATGGACAGGACAAACTCTCCTGAGTGAATATGAAGTTCTTCCTGAAAGCTCTGAAATGGATGGGCAATTGATCTAATTAGTGAGACATAAACCACAAAGAGATGTATCAGGAGGACCTTACTATTTATTGAATATTACTTTTAGATTTGGATTCTGTTTTGGAATTCTTCAATCATTGGCAAAGACTCTTGGCAAGTCATCTCTCCTTTTTATTCCTCACCTGTGTTTATTTTCACAGGTTCATTGAATAGGGTGGTTATTATCCTTTCTAACTCACAGAAATAGTATGAATGGAAAAAAAATCCTAATAGTTTTGGATCAAAGCTAGCACATGAATTGTGTAGTCTTCTATTATTACTAATCACAACTGACATTTACACAGAACTTTATTTACACAATTCTTTCCTCACAAATAACTGTGCTTACTAAGTAGTGTGACTATTAGCTCATTTTATAGATGAGAAACCTGGGACTCAGGACAAGTTTAAGTCACAGAGTTAATTGAAATGACAACCCAGCTAAAAATTATACCTCCTGATAACCAGTCCAGCACTTTTTTCTCTATCTCATCCTTCAGGGCAAAGTGGACATCAGGGGGAGAATCCACTGGCCACTGGAGGACAAGATGATTTTTAAAATACCCTTCTGCAACAGCCAACTCTGCATAGTACAGAATCTTCTGCTCTTCTGTGACTTTTAGGCACTTTAGCAAGATTACTATAAAGTAGACAATGAAGTTTTGTTCCTTCAGAGTAGCTTAAGCCATGTCTGTATTTAGGTGATTCCTAAACTATCTGGACAAAGCTGAAGTCGTGATTCACTGTCCACCACTGTAGTTAACATTTCAGGGCCAGTCTGTCCACTTGAATGGATCTCATAAGGTATAGACATAGAGGGCAATCTTTTCCACTAAATAGGCATGTTCCCCCTTCATGAATTTTGAGGGTCATTTTAGCTCTAGGAGGGAGCAGTTAGGTTCTGGAAGTGGAGGTCAATTTCTGTTTACCTTTCCTTCATCACATTGGGCATTCAGTAGTCTTGTGCTTAAATTTATTAATGTTGAAATCTAGTACTCTGAGAATTGGGCAAGGGTGACAGTTAATTTGCATATCAAACTTTAGGTCCTCCAATTATGTTATTTTTCCTTTTTAGTTCATAAGCTTCTTGACTGGTCATCTACCTCCATTGGCTTCCATCAGGACCATCATCTCAGTCTCTCCCCCTTGGAAAATTAGACTGTGCTCCAAGATTGTAGAGGATAGAACTTTTCCTTCCCTTGTCTGTATTTGTAACCCCAGTGCTTAGCATGGTTTTCAGCCTTTAGTAAGTACTTGATAAATCATTACTTCATATTCAATCAGGAATTCCTGATTTTAACTGAGCTATAGTTTAATAGGAAACGACTGATTTTTTGTGTTCATATGACATTGAATCTTAGGGGCAGATTTTTCTTGGGCAAGATCCAAAGTTTGGGCTTTTTTACCCTTATGCCCAGACTTCCTGTGGGTCCCTGAAAAATCTCATACTTGACATTCATTCCTTCTTCCCTGATAAGACAGCAAAGCTATGGGACAGAAGGCCTCTGCTTCTTGAAGACCTCACCCAAAAGAGAGCAGTAGCCTATGAGGCATTGAACTAACTACTTACCTAGATAGATAGATGAATGAACGAATGAAGAGATAAGTGGATAGATAAATGAATAAATAAAAGAAGGAAGGAGGGAGGGAGGAAAGAGAGGAAGGGAGAAAGGAAAAGAAGGAAGAAATGGAAGAAAAGAAGAAAATAGAAAGAAGGAAAGAGATAGAAAGAAAGAGAAAGAAAGAAAAGAAAAAGAAAGAAAGAAAGGAGGGAGGGAGAAAGGGAGGAAGAAAGGAAGGAAAGGAAAGGAAGGAAGGAGGCATGGACACTGATTTCAGATTAAAATATGTCTCACCAAATTGAGAGGAACATACTCTAATTTTGCTGCTCTCCCCAGTTCTGCCCTCCACTTGCTGCTCTGACTACTACTGAAAAGCAGCAGCACAAAAGATCAGTGGTTTCATCATTTTTAACCAATATGGTTTGACTTCTAACAAATTTTGGCATTATGGATACATGTATATGGATATAAGGGAAGTCCCTTCTCTGCCTTTTCATAAATAATTCTTTTTTTTTTTTGTACCATCAGACAATGGAGAGTACTGTTCAAAGAACATTTGTCATGTGGTGTCCAACTAATGGCATTGATGGATTTAGTTTTGAATGAGTGTTATTCTATTTAAGAAAGAACTCTGTGTTTTAGGGGGTTAGATTAAGCCAACATGGCTGTTGTTTCTGAGAGTACCCAACTAAAATTTTTTTTTGCCTTTTTGGAATATAAATGGAAATAAAATAGAATTTTAGAGCTGGAAGGGATGTTGTTACAAATGAGGAAACTGAGATAGGCAGGGTCAAATGACTCTCCTATAGTCACACAGTTAGGGAATCTCTGAGTATGATTTGAACCCTATCCATTGTGCCACCTAGCTGATATTAGAGATCATTTAATCCAAGTTATGACAGCGGTTGAATTTGTAATCAAATCAGGAGTGTAATAATTTACAAACTATAAAATATATAACTTAGATTATATGAAATAAGAAAAGTTTTATAAGAAAAATAATCCAGTTAGGATAACAAAAACAGTACTTTTTATGAGAAATCTTTCTATGAAAATCTTCCTATGAAATATCTCTAACAAAGACCTGAAATCCAACTAACAGCAATGCAGAAAACCAAAGCCCATTTCCCAATTAAGTGGTAAGAGAAGAACAGTTTTTCAGAATAATTTCAATTTCTCTGGGCCTCAGTTTACTTAAAACAAGAGATTTGGACTAGGTTGACTTTTCTAGCTGCTAATCTCTGATCCTGTAAAGATGAGAAAGTAGGCTTATGTGTCATACACATCTTCCCTTCCTTGATATAGCTTATCTTACAATGCTTTTGACACCCTATCACCTCCAGCTGTGTATTAATTGGTGTTTATTTATTCTGGTTCACATGCTCTTCCTAACTTGATTTCCTTCAATACCATTTCAACTTTTTATAGTGGTCATAGAGCTAAAGTGTTCGGGCCCTACTGTGCTACTTTCTTTGCCACCAATGAGGAAAATAGATTGCTATAGAAACATTGACAAATCTATTCCACTTTCCAAACTTTTATAGGTTTTCTGCCAGTTTTATCTATGAATTCTCTTGGGATAATGTGGTTCAATTTAGAGCCATGCTAAGCTTTCTCCAGAATTGGTTTTTGATTTCATCAATTTTGGCTACTTCATGTGATTGTTTTCTACCATCTTTCTTGATAGGTTTTTACAAAGGAGTCTGTGTTTTGCCCTTGGTTGCTATGTCTCTTCTCTGAGCAAAGAGACCAAGTATTTGCTGGCCAAGATAGCTTCTTAGATTTTAGTTTCCTGTTCTGTCAACTGTTTTTTATCCAAAAATAGTTCATCAGAAATCACTTACAGCAGAAAAGGGTTATAATCAAAATCTTAGTCTTTTTTTCCATTTTCTAGCATTGACAACTTAAGTTGAAGTTGTCACAATTATTTACAATAACTTCTCATCTTTTTTCTTCTAATTTGATATTGATTTTGATTTTTGCTCTAGTACAGCGATGCACACGAATGGCTGTGATATTCAATTTCATTTAACAAGTGCTTATTATTTACTTATTAGGTACTAGGTGCTGTTCTAGGTATTGGGGGAGGGGAAGACAAAACTGAAAATAGTTTCCGACCCCTAGGGCATGTCACTAAGTAAATACAAAATGTGAACAATTAGGGAAGGTTACAAAAGCTTCTGGGAATGTAGGTCTTCAGCTAACAGAGCTTTAACAGAGCTAGGGATTTCAGAAAGTGAAAATAAGGAGCTAGAATATTCTAGGCATAGGGAACTGTCTGTAAAAGAACAGAAGAGAAAAACAGAATATTGTGTATATCAGAAACAACAAGCAGGATACTTTGATTGGATAATAGAGTACATAAGGGAGAATATTGCGAAATAAATTTGGATAGATAATATGGGACCAGCTTGTGAAAGACTTCTAATGATAAATGGGAATCTTTATTTTATCCTAGAGGCAATATGGAACCACTAAACCTTTTTTGCCTTCTGATTCTTTTACGCATAACTAAACTTTTCCTAGATGTTAAGGTACGGTTAATTTCAATTATTTTGTGTCTGATGTTGTTTAGTGTTCACTATGTCTAGCATCTTTGAATCTCTTCTGGAAAAAAATATTCACAGTATATAAACATGAAACTTCTGATTGGTGTCCACTCCTTTGACCTTTGTTCCTCAGTGTCATTTTGGTCAATATATCTTCAATATCTTCTTCTGTACCCATTCTCTCCCTGAAGTCATTGAATATCAAAGTATATGTTGAATTTTTTGGAAGACCATGTCAAGTTGGCAAAATTTCTCTACTTCATGCTTACAACAGTTGATGCATAAACTACTGCTATCACCAGAGTAGTCTTTTTAAATTTTCAGCATAAAAACTGTTAGAAGAGAGAACTATTCCTTGAATCCATGTTTTTTTTTGTTACCTTTAAGCAGAATTCAACCATCTTCTTTGCTTCTCTGAGGAGAATCTACTAATCATTCTTGTCATGAGTTATGACATCGTTAGTTTTCAATACTGAATATTCAATACTCAATTCTCCTAATAGTATATTGGTTTGTTAGTTACAATAAGTTCACATTTAGAATATCTATAGTTAGATTAATATTTAGAGGTGATTTGAAAACAGTGACTCAGAATTCTCTGCCCTATATTGTACTACTCAGTACAATAAAAAAAAAAAATCTAAGTACACCTAACTGAGGGCCATTTAAAATGTTTTGTTTCCTGGATTACCATTTAATTCAATTGAATCCACTGAGCATTTATTAAATACTTATTATGTGATAAATGCAGGAGATACAAAGAAAAAATAAATTAACCCTCCCCACAAGGAACTTACATTCTTAGTAGTCAAAGAATTCATTTGATACTCATAACAGTCCTGGGAAGTAGATGCTATTATTATCTCCATTACAGATAAGGAAACAGGGTCATATAACTAGTATCTGAAGCCAGTTTTTAACTTGTCTCCCTGATTCCAGGCTCTGCAACCTATCTATTGGACTCTGTGGCTGCCTTTAATTCTTTGAGAATAAAGGCTTACCCTCATAAAAAAATGAGGCATGAAGTGGGACTTTGTAGAGTTTGAAATAATGATTAAGGTGTATATAGTGCACTGAAGTTTACCAAGTCCTTCATATACATAATTACATTTGATTCTCACAATTCTAATTGATACTCCAGATATTATCCTGATTTGGCAGATGAGGACCATTTTTTAGGTCCAGATCTGAGATTTCATCAATGCAGAAAATTCTTGTTGTGTAAATTCCCTCTACCCATTGGGACAGGCAACTCCTCTATAATTTATAGTCTCAGTGTTGCCTGAAGAGCAGTGAAAGGTTAAGTGATTTGTCTTTGGTCATGTAGTTACTATGGATCAGGTCATCCTGACCTTAAGCAGGCCCTTTATCCACATATCATTGTTCTCATTTTCTTTGCACACTTTTTGTTTTTGTTTTTGTTTTTTTGGATTGGACCCTGCTTTAATAGTATATAATAGGTATATATTCTTGATTATATTATATGTAATTATATATTATGCTATAATTAGATTGTATTATTATTATATATAATATAATAGCTATATACTCCTAGTTATAGACAGCTAGGTGACTGAGTATAAAGGAATGGGCCTGGAATCCAGAAGACCTATGTTAAAATCTGGCCTCAGATACTCACTAGCAATGTGACCCTAGACAAGTCATCTAATAGGTCTGCCTTAGTTTTCTCATCTGTAAAATGGGGATGATAATAGCATCCACCTCCCAGGGTTATTATAAAGATTAAATTAAATTATATTTGTAAAATACTTAGGACAATGCCTGTTTAATAGGCATTTAATAAATACTTATCCTTCTAATACCTGGTGAGGAAACTCCCTTTACAATACAGATTTGGACTTGTTCTTCAATTGGTAGTCTTTTATGAGAGTTACCTAGAGCTTTGAGCTGTAATCATTCAAGGCTTCTTGACTCTAAGGCCAACTCTATCCACTGTCATGATTATCTCTTTATCTTGTATATAATAATAATAGGTGTTTAATAAGCCTGTGTTCATTTGATACCAAATTCTTTCTTCTTTCTTTCCTTCCTTTCTATTAACTCCCTTCCTCATTTCTTTATTTCTTCTGTTCTTTCTTTCCTTGACAATCTCTCCCTCTTCCTGTTCCCCCTTGACTTCTCTCCATCATCCTCCAAACTATCATAAACTAGGTTTATCGTTATTTTGTTTTGCGTGTGTATGTACACATATGTATTTATTTATATAGATTTCAAATATATATATATATAGTTTGTGTATGCACATATATATTTATTTATATATTTCATATACACATGAAATATATAATATATGCATATATACATACATATATATGAAAGAAGCTTTCTTTGCCTCCAGTGGCATACACTCACCCTTAAATGTCCTATTGATTTACTCTTAAAAAAGCCTGTTTCTTTAAATGGTAAAATTTAGGACATGGTGGACTTCCCACTCCTTTGTTCAAAAATGGGGAAGATGTCAAGGTGTCCAGTCTTTGCTGTGAGAGTCTGGAGTCGGTGAAACGTAGCTGACGGCTCTTTGCCTCGAGGGATGTTTCCCGGATCCCGTCCCCTTTGCGCTTCCTGGAAATCAGGGCATGTCATCGGGCAGTCTGCGTGGGTGTCCCTCGGGCACAGGTATAGGGCAAATGAACCGAGAGATCCGTCCTGCCAGCCTAACCACGTTTCCTCCGTGCCCAGCCTGAGCATCTTCCTACAACAACTGCTATCTTGGAGGCATTTCCCTGAGCACCCGCGCCCCCGGAATCCGTTAGTGCCTGGCCGGGCAGATGGAGGTTAGGAAACGGAGCAGATGCGGGGGAGCTAATCAGGCGCAGGCTCAGCAGGGAACGAGGAGGAGCTCGCATTCCTAACCCTTCATGGAGCTTAATTAAGGAGCTTTGAGCCTCCTTTTGTTTTATCTGTTGCCAGTGTTTTGTCTCCTATTGTGTCAGTTCTTTTAAATAACCATCAATTTGCTGTGATAATCTATGAGGAGCCAGGACTAAGGAATGATGCGATGCGGAGGTGTCTCAGGAAAAGAGACAGAGACTGTGGGTGCCAAAGAGTTAAAGAGCCCAAGCGCTGCATTTGTTGCTAGCCATCCGCCCACTGAAGTCCGCCCCCTGCCCCCACCCCCCAGCGAGGAAGCGAGGAACCAGTGAGCTGAGGAATAGTGGGGGAAAGGAGGAAAGAAAGAGGAGGGAAGGAAAAAGAGGGAAAGGGGGGCAGGAGGGGAAAGAGAGGAGAAGAAAAGGGAAAGGAGGAGGAACGAGGGGAGGGTGAAAGAAAGAGGGAAAGGAAAGGGGAGTGAAGGAGAAGAAGAAACGAGGGGAAAAGGGATGAAGAAGGGATGGGGCGAGAGGAAAGGAGGAGAGAGTGAAGAAGGGTCAAAGAGAAAAGAGTAGGATGAGCGAAAGGAGGGTGAAAGGAGGAAATAGAATGAAGGAAGGTGAAGAGAAAGAGGAGACGTCAAGAGAATGAGAAGACGAGAGACGGGAGGGGGGGGGGGGATGGAATCCTGAACATCCACAGCCCTCATCTCTGAGCTGTCTTACGTGACAGCAGCCAAATTTCCTTGAGGGAAAGATAACTAAATTATTGAACAGGCCATTAGCAGTAGGGAAGTGGATCGGGCATCTGCGGATTTCTACTTTGCACCTCAGTAATAAGGGGGGGGGAAGGGGGAAGGGGGAAGGAAAGAAACCAGTCCTAGCCCTGATACTGAGGGGACAGACAGGGATCCTTCAGCCCAGGAGTCTTGAGGAAAAAGCAGAAAACTCAGTCAATATGCCATTTTCAACAAGGGAAGGGCATTGGTAATGTTGAGGATTATACCAGCACCTATAAATAACCAGGCTTCCAGCAGCTGAGGGATTAAAGATGAGGAAAAATTCAGTTCCTGGGAATCAAGTATTAAAAGCTCGTCTCAATCCTGGCTCTTAGAACGTTTGTGGTGGTAGCATCTCTAGCCTTTGGTATGTCACAGAATAGCCTATGTAACCCAGAGGTTTTCACAAAGAGTCTTTGTGATGAAAATAATATTAGCCAGTATTATTATGATGCTTTAAATTTTGGGAAGGATTTTACACGCTCTCTCATTTGTTCCAAAAACCTCATGTGCCTTGTTTGAAAACAATTGAATTGGCTATAGTACTAGAAGGAGTGTAATTAATACTGGCACTCATCGTTCAATTCAATTCCACCAACTTTTATTAATTGCCTACTATGTACCAGGTACGGTGCAGGTGCTGAGAAAACAAAGAAAAATATTCCCTGCCTGCCCCTAAGGAACATATTTTGCTGAGAGTTACCACAAGTAAACAGATGAGTAAATACAAGACAATTTGAACACACAGTTAAAGGGATTTTTACACAGTTTACATAATGCACATGAACATGCTTTGGAAAGTATGAAAAGTATAAAGTCATATTGAAATGGACTGTTATATTAATCCTTCTAACTTGTGGCCCAGAGCCCCTGCTCTACATTTACATATTGATATTCAATCTTGAGAATGTCCCAGAAATGGCTCTATTTGACTTGTCTCCATCCAGGATTTCCCTAGGGAACACCAGAATATGGTTCATATTTGAATCTGGTGTAAACAAAGAGCAAAGTCCAGGCTTGCTTCTCTATAATATATGGCATATTTGTCTTCCTGCTTCTCTGTTCCAACTTTTGCTCCTGCTTGGTCCTGCTAGCATTGCTCTCAGAAATCGAAATGAGAAGGGACTACTAAACATTATGAATTTCAAATAAATAAGCCAGTAAAAACTGCCATAGTTTTATAACACTAAAAATCTGGGAATCTAGAGTATAATCCACCATATACTCTAGAATCATAGAGTTAGGGGGACATTACAATTTTGGATAGCTCTGTTAGGAAAATTTTTCCTACATCTACTCTGAATTGTCTCCCTAGCAACTCCTATTTATTGTTACTACTAGTTCTTCCTTTAAGGTCATGAAAAACTATTCTAGTGCCTCTTCCACTTGATAGCCTCCTACTACTCAGAGAGAGCTCTTATAATCCTGCACTATTTCCCCCACTATTACTCTGAGGGCTCTCAATATAGCTTCCTATTCAGCTAAAATACTGTTTGGCATCTCTGACAGGTGGTTCATCCAGCTTCTATTTTCAGTTATAGGAAGCTCACTACTTCTTGATATATCCTATTGCATTTTTTGAAAGTTATAATTATAAAGAACTAATTCCTTATATGGAGCTGAAATCTCTCCTTTCAATTTCTACCCCTGGGTCCTAATTTTATTCTTTGAAGTTATAAAGAATAAATTTTCTCCCTCTTCCAAGTTCCAATCTTTCACATCTTTGAAGACAGTCATCATGTCCCCCCAAAGACATCTCTTTTTTCTAGGTAAACATAATTCCTTAAAAATTCTAAGTATCATATGGTTTAGTTTCTAGATCCTTTATTTCTTTAGCAACTTGATGTTCCTTCATTTTGCCAATGTTTTTCTTAAAGTGTGATAGCCAGAATTTATAAATGTTCTAGGTACCACATATGACAGGCTACCAACAGCAACTGCAAATGACATAAGCATTCTTCACTTTCCATAAGAATTGTAGAAAGAACCAAAAATGGTACCTACCAGCCTCAGACCAATCATAATTATATATATATATATATACACACACATACATACACACATTTCATATGTATATACATACATATATATATATTCAAATCTTCTTTATTTTCAAATCAGTTATCTATTCAGAGCTTTTTTGGGGGGTGGGAAGGAGTGTGCTGTTTTATTGTGAGCACTTATTATTATTGTTACTTATGTGCTACATTTCTTTTTTTTCCTTTTTCCTTGCCTTTACAAAGCAGTTCCATTCCTGGAATGCACTTTCTCCTAAATTGCACTTTTTCAAATCCTTAGCTTTCTTCAAGACTCAGCTTAATCACCACCTTCTACATACAACCCTTCTAGATGCTCTCAGTGGCTAGTGCCTTTCCCCCCAAATTATCTTAAATCTATTTTACATCCATTATGTGCAGTTTCCCTCTGCTAGACTATAAGCCTCTTTGGTATAGTGCATATACTTTTTTATGTATTCCCAGCATTTGGCACCATGCCTGGCATAAAGCCTGCATTTATGGACAAATTGGTTACTTTGTCAAATTTTATTTCAGTTATGACTGTTGTTATTGTCTAGACCTATGATTTCTTTGGTGGAGAGAACCCTCAGGGAAGAAATTTGTAACAATGCTATTTTCAACTATTCTTCAAAATTACAGTGCTTAGAGAATAGCCTGGGAGCACTAAGATGTTAAGTGATATATGACAAAGGCAGAATTTGAACCTTGCTCTTCCTGATTAATGCTTGTATATATATATATATATGTATATATATATAATAGTATCATTACTGTTGTTATTAGCTTATCTACTTTGAAACAATATCATTTTCCCTGAATTAAGAAAAGACTATAATTCTCTCTTTCATATCTAAGGGTAAGAGTTTCAGAGAATCCCTTCCCCTATCTCAAAAATCCTCCCTTCCTTTGTGCCAGAGAAGTCTGAATTATTGTCTAAAAAATAAAATATGCTGATAATATATAATACTATATAAATATTTTATGCATTTTTGAGTTTCTAAACTTTTTCTGTGTCATCTACTGCCCTTTGGGTATTATCTGCAGTGTCTACAAAACTCTTCCAAAATTCTCATTTAATGTATTATGCTGATCCTCAATATATCAAAACTATGATGGGGAAAGTTATGATATAGAAGGGATAACTATTTGCATACCCATCCCCAAAGAATCCAGTGTCTTCATACTATATATCCTGTGTGTACTGGAACCCTCAATGCAACATCCCACTGGAACCAGGGGCACATGCTACAGAGCTTTCTTCTCCCAACTATTCTTCTATTCTCAAAATCAAAAGTCCCTGTGTTTTATATCCTCACGGGATCATATTCTTTGCTAAATATCAAATGGTACCAAGTGACTGATCTGAAAACCTAAATTATATTAACAAATGTTAATAAATATGTGTAACTTTAAAGCAAAGGACTAATTTAACCCAGAAATGTTTTCAGAAAGCTTCTAAGGATTTACTCCAATGTGAATAGGTGCCATGTGGAATCTTAATACTTTTAATTAGATGGGACAACTCTGCCCAAATATAAGGCAATTCTACTTTAAGATCAGGGTCCTGAAGAGTCACAGATAACTGAAATGACTGAACAATGAGAATAACAATTGCAGATCAAAAATTTATTTCTATCAATTTCAATCGAATTAATGATAGAAATGTATCTTCAATATTCTGGTTATATTAATTTACAATTATACCCTTGAGTTTATAATACCCACCTTAACCTTCCCACCTTAGTTTTTTCAGGTAAGCCAGACAGCAGTTCATCTATAAAAGACCCTAAGAGTTTCAGTGGATTGAAAGCTCAAGATGAGTCAAAAGTATAATGTGGTAATCAAGAAATTTAATGTAATCTTAGGCTACATTGAGAGACATACAGTATTAGAGAAGTAAGAGAACCATTATACTCTGCCCCATTAGACCACATCTGGAGTATTATGTTCACTTTTGGCTACCACATTTCAAGAAGGCCATGGTAAGCAGAAGATTATTTAGTAGAGGGTAACCAAGATGGTGGAGGGCTTACAACCCATGGCATATGAGGGTTACTTGAAGGAAATGAGATTGTTTATTTAGCCTACAGAAGTAAAGACTGAGAAGATATGATAGCTACTTTCGAGTATTTAGTGGGCTGTCATTTGAAAGAGGGAATAGAAATGTTCTGCCTGACCCCAAAGGAAAGAACTACTAACAATGGATCAAAATTTTAGGGGGGAAAATTTGGGCAAAGGTAATAAAAAACTTCCTTAACAAAGCTCTTCAAAATTGGAATGTGCATCTCAATGGAGGTATTCAAGCAAAGGCTGGATGACATCTTCTATATTATTGTAATCCTTGATGGGGGCATATAAAGGCTATATATATATATATATATATATATATATATATATATATATACATATATATATATATATATATATATATATATATATATATATATAATACCTAATTCCTGTTCTCAAGTAGCTTATAATGTAGTAGAGGCAGATAAAAAATATGGATGGGGGAGTATGGGGAATAGTGTGACTCATATATACAACATGGAAGCAACTAAATCACAAAATAAATTGTGATAACTGCTTAAGAAAATTATGACTTGTTATAATATAGAAACATTATTGATAGCTGAGGAATCAAGGAAGGCTTCATGAAGGAGATGACATTTGACATGGGTTTGGATGGGAGAATAGCCAGCCTTGTGATAGAATTATTTGTGTTTCTAGTCTTGACCATTTGTGTTCTTCGAAGGATAAAGAATTGGTTTAGTTCCTTCTTCTATAAAATTTTTTGCCTCTTAGTTCTCTAAAATTATAAACATGATTTATTGTTTATTAGCTATTGGTAACTTATAAATCACAGAAAATAGGCTCATAAATGATATACTGCTAGCCCTGTAGGTATTTTTATACCTAGTTGTTTGGTCAGGATTGCATCTGGGAAACTGAGAAGTGTTTTGAAAGACCCATAGATACTTCTTAGCACAAATATCCATCTTTCAATACCAATTTTGTTCTTGTGATTCTGTGAATTGGAGAATGCTATGATCTCTACAAGTATAGGGTCAGTAAGTCTAGGGGATGGAAGAAGAATCATGCTTCCCTGCATGGTGATTGACTTAAAATCTAGAAAGAATTATAGATTTTTGGATATGACCAATGTGGAAATTTGTTTTGCTGGATCATTTGTATTACTTGTGCATTTTGAAAGAACTATTCAGTTGGGAGCAAAAAATTTGCTAAAATAAACAATTAAAAAAAAGAATAGGAAAAAAAATGAGGGACCCAAAGGGCAATGGAGAGGTAGTGGAGGAGGGGAAGATAAAGAGGCTGCAATGCATTACCAAATATGACTCATACAAAAGAAGTGGCATAAAAGACATTATCAAAGCTCTAGATGACCATAAAAAGAGATGGCTGGTCATGCAGCTTGAATGAAGGATAACAGACAGCCCTGGTGTGGAATTGCTGTGCTCAGAATATTAAAACAAACAAACCAAACCTTTAGTAAGACCTCTTAGGCATTAGACCTTTTATGGAAGATTTATCAAAAGTTATAGAGAAGAATTACACAGGATAAGAAGGCACATGTGGATTACATTTTCTTCCAGTGGAGAGATTGTACACTTTGATAAGATTATGGATCTATCAGTGTATTTATTTGGATTTCTAATGAAAACTATATATGGATTGCATATCTCTTTTGTGGTCTACTTTGCTGCATCATCATATAGACCTTGAAACTGTAGATGTACTTTAAGTTGAAGTCCTGAAACTTTTTCTCTTATCCTTTTATCCTTTCTTCGTTGGTGACCTCATTAGCTCACATGAGTTTACTTATCATCTCTATGCTAATGCATTATAAATCCCTTTTCTCCTGACTGCAGTCTTAGTGTCCTATGACTAACTACCTTTTCAATTGGATGCTCTTTAGTTACCTTATTGTCATATCTCCAAAACAGAAGTCAATATTTGCCTTCAAATCTACCCCTCTTCAAATTTTTCTATTTCTGTTCATTATACCAACATTCTAATCCTTCTAGTCTTTCAGTTATCAATACCAATTCCTGGTTCTTATTCATGTGACCTAACCAATCATTTGCCAAATCTAATTATTCTGTTTCTAAATTGTCTCACACATGTCTCCCTTTTCTGTATTTTACCACCATTTCTAGTTCAGGCTTGCTTTTGTCATCACTCACCTGGGCTCTTCTATTATACTAATTGATCTCTGTGTATGAAGTCTCTCCACCCACTCCAGTTTATCCTCCCTACAGTTGCCAAAGTAATTTTCCTTGAGTTCAAATCTGTCCACATTACTCCCTTTCTCGTGAACTCATGAACCCTTATTTATTACATCCAAGAAATAGCACCACATAGATTTGGGAATTCTAGGACCATCCTTAAAATGTGACTAGATTTCAGCAGTCTAGTAGATTTTGTTGAAGTCTCTGGAATGGCTACACTGTCTCTGATCTCAGACCTTATCTCTTGAGCAAATGTATTCTATTATACCTCTCTACTTTTAAACTTCTTATTCACAATCAGATTGAATACAAGAAATCTTCTGAAGGTTCCCTGTGCATTTTAACAAAACCCCAGGTTGTTAACCAAAGTAAGGAAAGGATAAAATATTTCTTTCAAATTAATTCTTTAAAAAAAAAAAACAAACTCTAGAGGTCCTTGATATGTTAGCGTACAAATTCTCATTAAGCTGAGTATATATAATTGTATCAGTTGGAATTTGGTTTTTTTTTTTTAGTATTCAGGTTTGTCAGTGAGCTGGAGAGACCAAAAAGATGGCAAAGGTATTTCGAACTAAAGCTCTGGAAAATTCCATAAGGTTACTTCAGGAAGGAGAGATGCTATTTGGCTGCTAATAGGAAGGGGCTAGCACAGTTGCTTTCTATATAGATATATTTGTGATTTAAATGCTATTGGTCTAATGAGAAAATGGTTTTACTTTATTGCACCTGGGGGAAGCATTAATAGGCACTTCTCTTGACCTTAGTAAGCTCTTTTACTGTATTAGATCAGTCCATTGCATGGGATGTTTTGTATTAATCTGATTATCCCTATTTTACAGATGAATAAACTGAGGCTCAGAAGGGGGTGAAATGATATGCCCATAGTCACACTAAGTGTTAGAGACAGGGTCCAAACCCAAGCCTCCACTAACTTCATGGCTTCTTTCACACTGACTCAATACTGGAACACTATTCAGTCATTCTGAATCCAAAGCCTTCTGTTGACCTTTTTCTTCCAAAGTACAGAAACATATTGGTCATTGCCGGGCAAACCATTTGAATATGGGATTTATTCTAAGTGAAGTCTTTGGCACAGAGCCTGAGTTTGGGGGAAAGTGACGTCCACGAACATAGTAAGGATGGGATGAGATTATCTGGAAGTTCTGCAGTGAGAGTGCAGCTGCGTGTATAACTGATGTTTTCCCATGAAGCTCTGGGATGGGCACATGTGCAAGGGTGAGGGAATAAGAAGATGACTACTGAGCCATTTCAGATAAATTAACCCTTCTGATCAATGGGGTGACAGATGTCACAGCCAGATCACCCTCATTTCTGGTCTGTGTGCCATGATTACAAGGACACCTGCTTCTCCCCTCCAAGACTCTCCGGGGACAGGTCCAGATGGGCTACTCCAGGGAGAGTCCAGCCCTTTTATAAGAAGGGGAGGGGATATTGACCTCAGATGGTGCCTGAAGACTGGGGGCAGGGCACACTGAATGAGGGGTGGGCCATGATCAGTTCTCAATACTTTATAATTTTACCTAGAGCCTTGGGACATAACCTTTGAAGACTTCCCATAACATGACCTTTCCTGTTTGCAAAGTTAGAAATATCTCATCTGGCTGAACCCAATCTGACCAATTATTTATTTGTCTTCTTTCTTAACTAGGCTAAGTGGCAATTAGAACTTTATTTTTCTGACTTAAAGGGTCAAGACTGTTACTGTTGACATGACTCCAGCTAAATCACAGAAGGGTAGAATTTTTTCTTAAGGTTATTACCATAGTTCTCTGGTTTGCCAAACTTCTGGTAAATCTGCTTCTTTTAAGAGTGATCTGTTCATAGAATTTTGGCTTTATGCTTACACTTGGCTTGTCCACTGCTATAAAAATTAGCTGCTAATTATTGCTTCTAAGAAAATTTATTGATGTAAGTAAAAAGCAAGAGAGAATGTTGGTAACACGTCCTTCCTTGAGCTGTAACTCGACATTTTTTCCACCTTCCAAGAAAAAAAATGATAATATAGGAAAAGGACAATGGTAGCAGCCTGACCGTGGAAGTAAGAAGAAAGGGCAGCTCTTAATGAAGGGAGAGGGATGCCACAGTAATAAGACTCAGAGGGTGGCAATTGCACCATGTGGTAGAATAGACCAAGTGGTGATTTCAAAATGAGGTGGTAGGATGGTGGTCTCTGCAGGGAGGAAACTATGGATATTGATACTCTGGAACAAAGCCCCATGTTAGTTATGGCTCCTTTTCTCTCTCTTTTCTTCTTTCCTACCTTTCCCTCTCCTTCTCTACCAGCCCAATTTAATGCTACAACTTGAGGAAGAATAAATATTGCACAAATTCTCAATATTATTAGAATAAAGTAGAGGATTGCCCAGAGGAATTTGCCATACTTTTGATTAATTCATGCCCAGCTGGGAAGCATGATTGGTGCACTCCCTTTGGTAAATATAGTAGATGATGTGAAGTCTCAGGACAATTTTTTGATAGCTTTCTTAGACTATTTGCTTCTCCTATTCATTGGATTTTATTTATCTCAAGGTCAAACAGTTCAGTGGCATTCTATTTAAGGATAGTAGGAAGAAATTATAAAATATGTGTCTCTTGCAATACTAGCATTTAGTCTCACACAATGCATTCAAGTTCCCTGTTTACTAATGCATGATGTTTGACTTTTCAAATCATTTTATTTTAAAAATATGTATATTAGATGCATTTAAAAGAGTTATGTGAAGTCCATTTTCTCAATTCACATATCTCTATCTAGAGTGAGGAGTATATGGTAACTGTCATAATAAGTTTTAAAATGTATAGTTAAGAAATGCAAAAAGCAAAATCACCATACTTCCCCAGAGAGAAATATAGTATGCTGTACTATGTAAACTGGCTTGAGAGTAATCTAAAACATTATGACCATTGGAAAATTTCTATTTAGAGTTTCTCAATGAAACAAGAATGTTGAAGATATTTATTGATAGCCACACATATACCTCACATAGACCTAAGGTTCTTAAACTGGGATTCATGAATAAATTCCAGGGGGTCCTTAAATTTGGGAAAAATAGCATCTTTATCTCAATATAATTGTTTTACTTTACTTATCATTTTCTTTTATACCTTCAAGAACATTATTCTGAGAAGAAACCAATAAGCTTCACCATATTAACAAAATAGTCAGTTCTACAAAGAAGGTTTAGAACTCCTGCTTTAGATTAATATTAGTGTTTCCCCCTGCTCTACCCTCCACCCTAACAAAGGGAAGGAGTCAGTGAGTGAATGATAATCAGCTGCCCTAAATCTTCTGAAAGGACCAAGCAGTTGGCAATGCTCACTGGTAATAACATTAATAAGTGGTGTCCAGCTTCAAAGTGAGAGGAAACCCAGCATCTTGTGGGGCAGCCTGTACAACTTCTGGACATCTCTAGTTGTTAGACAATTTCTCCATGAATCAAATATCCCCACTGTCTATTATATTGCCCAGCAAATACTAGCACTTAATAAATTTATTGGAATATGTTGAATTTGAATTATCAAAATCTTTTATCTGCATAGTACCTTATACTTTTCAAAATATACATATAATCTCATTTGATCCTTACAGTAATCTTGTTGGGTAGAAAGGGTAGCTATTATTGATTGGAAACTCAGAGTTACTTGTTCCAGGTTATACAGCTAATTTACAGATGTAGAACAAATATGAAAAAAACCTTCAACTCCAAAGAGAATACTCTAAAAAGACACAGCAAACAGAAAATCTAGAAAGCAGAACATAATTGATCTAAATGAGGGCACCTCTTATCTGACCAAGGCTTCAGGTTTGTAGCCAACTAGTAACTTCTGAGTCGGAATCAGAGTTTCTGATGACATGATGACTTGGTGAGTATATGAGACTGCCATAGCAACCTGTTTAATGTGATTCAAAGTTTGGAAAATTCTTACTTGTTGTAAGAATTGTCTAGATAGTTTTGTGAGCTTAGTTTAAAAAAATAAATACACCAGCCAGGATTTCCTTCCAGGAGTCCAAGCAGAATGGAAATAGCCATGCCAGATTGAAATTAGGGATAGTAGTATTCTACCAGAATGGTAGAAAGGGTAGAATTCTATCACTTTTTTTTCAAGACTATCAAACTAGAGACTTGTTTCTCTCATGCCTTGACAGAAAGTTTTCTTTTGGTTCTTCCAAGGTTAGATAGATAGAGCACCTCCTAGTTTCTACACTCAAATCCAAGGAAGAAATAATATTAAGAAAGGATTAGTTATTTTCTATGTTTCCTATTTACTGAACTGTGTAATATGGTTTGCATTAAGAAAAGACTTCTCTAAATAGCGTGAAAGGTATTTAAAACAATGCCCTGAATTTTATAAAATAGAACCCTTTGGCTACATACAGGTCCTCAAGTTGCTTATGAGAGCCATATTGTAAAATGATCCTTCACTTGTCTAGATCTTAATGGAGAATTAAAATGAATCTGCATTTTTAAAATGGCACACTACTCTATATGAAGACTGAGATTTTCTTTCTAGCCTCATATAGAAGGAAGTTAGAGTAACTAAAAGTAAGTACATATCATGGAAGTGGTGAAATATTAGCTATCTTAGACTATAGGTTCATGAAGCTAGTTTGGTGATTATAATTAACACTAATTCTCTCTCTTCGATTCTGTCCCTGCCTGTCTTTGCCTCTCTCTGTTTGTTTCTCTGTCTTTGACCCTCCCTCTGTTTTTTTCTCTCTTCATCTCCATTCTTCCCTCTCCCTCCCTTCTGTCTCTGTCTCTCTCCGTGTCTCTGTCTCTCTCTTTGTTTTTTCTGTCTCTATTTCTCTTCTTTCCCCACCATTCACTTTTATTGAAGCTTCTTGTTTTTATTTTTGTTTTTGTTTTTTTACTCAAGTCATATTCATTTCTGAATATAGTGCTTCCCACTTGGTCTTCCCTTGCAACACAGAGAATTATTTTTTTAAGTCTAGCAAAAAAATAGATGATATCTATTAATTCAGTTCTCCTTCAGTGCTTTACAAACATGGTGAAAAGAGTGCTCACTGATAAAATGGAGTCAAAGATGTAGAAGTTGTACCTTGACAATAATTGATGTGAAAACCACACTGGAATTTCAGTGCTGTAAAACCAGCAAGTTATCTGGCAGAAGTTCAGGTCAATTCAATATGCATTTATTAAACACCTAAAAAGCAATGAATGTACCAAGGTAAAACCAAAAAAGACTCTTTGCCCTCAAAGAAGGAAGGAAAGAGGTCATGGTCTCAATTCCAAACAAAAATGTGGCACAAAAAAGTAAATATGTTAGAGATTTTAAATAAAAATAATAGTAACTATTATTATGTACATCTCTTTTATTCCATTTTGTACTTGAATATTTGTATTTAATTCAAGAGATTCTCAACCAGACACTGAAAACCCTCCCCAGTCTGGCTGTATAGTATATTTTTCCAGTTACAGTACTCCCCTTCACATGCCAATTAAATTGATCTGCTGGCTGTTCCCAATAAATAGCATTTATAAGCATTATTTAATACAATTCAACAATATTTATTAATAGTTTTAATACTTGTAATAGACCTGTGGAAAAATGGAATTTAGGTAAGACACAGCTTTTGCCCTTCTCATAAACTCAGTTACAATAAGCCACATTTTATAAGTAAGGAAAATGAAGTGCAGAAAGGCCTCCATAAAGCTATATAGTTAAGAAGACTAGTATTTGCACCCAGGTCTCCTTCCAAATGTAGTGGATTTTCTATTACAACTGGGATTCTTAACCTTTGTTGTGTCATAGAACTCCTTCCAGTCTCATAGCCTTTGTTCCCATTCTCAGATTAGTGTGTGTGTATGTATCTTTTTAATTCATAAAGGAAATGCTCAACTTCAGGTATAGATTAGTGAAAATGAAGATGTGATTTGTTTTCGCCTTTTCAATTAAGAGACTTCCTGAAATTTTCCATAACCAGCAAAAGGCTCCATGGAGTAGGAGAACCTGTATCAGTCCCTTAAAATTTGTCTTTTGTAGCATGGAAGATTTAGTATCAAGGAAGCTAGGAGGACCAAAAGAATGGGAAAGTTGGGATTCATCCAGTATTGTCCTGTAAGAATGCTCCCCATAGCTAGCCAAGGCTATATGGGGAATGATAAAATGCTTAGATTAATCCAAGATTCTATTCCTGAATCCATGAAAACTATTGGGGAGGGAAGAACATTTTGTGCTGCTAGTTACCTTTTCATTTTCATGTCTTCTTTGAGGACTTTTTTGTTTTTGTTTTTTTGTTTTATTTTGCTGAGGCAATTGGGGTTAAGTGACTTGCCCAGGGTCACACAGCTAGGGAATGTTAAGTGTCTGAGATCAGATTTGAACTCAGGTCCTCCTGACATCAGGGCTGGTGCTCTATCCACTGCGCTATCTAGCTGTCCCCTCTTTGAGGACTTTTGAGACTTAAAGGCTTTCATAAGAGAGGTCAAAAGGCCCATGATGCTAAAACCATTAGGCCTTTTAACATTTTAATAATTCAAGACATCCTGGGATGAGGAAGCAGATAACAGGCTAAAGAATTGGTTGAGGGCCAAAAAATATTCAGGTCATAGAGACAAGACAAGGTTATAAACAGGTTTCAGCTATGGGAAAAGAAGGGGGAAGGTTATAATCACTGGGCATCAGGTGTAACACTCTTTGGGCTACAGTAAGGGGAAGAAGTGGGTAAATAATCCTTACCTCTGGATTTGATATTCCCAGGTTCCTCCAAGCTTTCATCCTTTACATAATGTAAGGATGCCTGTATTTTGTCTTCACACTTCAGAGCTGCTTTGACTACAAGCAATGGCCAAAAGATTTAGAAGAAGGGGCAAAGTCTCATATGTACATATGATTATTTTTCTCCCACATCTGATATCACAAGAAGGGAAATTCTGGAGAGTAGTCAGTAGTCAGGAGTGACTCCCACTGTCACTTATAGGGGGCATTTCCATCCTGAAAGGAACCAGATATTGAAAGTTTTAGAAGGATATTGAAGGGAAGGCAGTAAGAGATAACAATGTCTAGAGCAGAAGTCTTTTGTACACAATTCATAAAGAGAGGGCTCCTGAAAACCAGAGATTTTTTTTGTTATATCATATCCTGTCTCCTCAAGTATCAGCTTTCTGAGGAGAGGGATTTTATGTCTTTTTGTGTTGCACATACTAGGTGCAATAAATGTTTGCAGATGGATTGATTGATTATTACTACTAGGCTCAGGGTTGACAACTTATAGGTGAAATAGATTAGTAGGACGAGGCAAAATGGATCAGTGGCAGGCTAAATCAGAAATATAGAATTATAGAGCAAGATGTTAACCCCTTCTTTTACAGATGAGGAAACTGAGCAAGGAAAGATTGAGTCATTTAGACAAGACAACATAGCTAAGTTGACTGAGTAGAGTCCTAACAAACTAAGAGTAGAACTCAGCTTTCTTGCTTCTTGGTCTAATCCTTCTCTCTATAAGCATTCTCTTTTTCTATTGCCTAAAATTTTCACCATTAGAGATATAGTTCAAGTTAAAGCATTCTTTGTCTATGTTGTGCCTTTATTCAATAAAATGATTTCTTTTTTTATTGTAGTAAATTTATTTATTTTTAATACACATTGCTTTATGAATCATGTTGGGAGAGAAAAATCAGAGCAAAAGAGAAAAATCATAGGAGAGATGAAAAAAACAGAACAAAGAAGTGAACATAGCATGTATTGATTTATATTCAGTCTCTTTAGTTCTTTTTCTGGATATAAATGGCATTTTTTGTCCAAAGTCTATTTGGATTGTTTTGGATCACTGAACTACTGAGAAGATTCAAGTCTTTCATAGTTGATCATTGCATATTCTTGCTGTTATTGTATATAATGTTTTCCTGGTTCTGCTTGTTTTGCTCAGCATCAGTTCATGTAAATCTTTCCAGGACTTTCTATAATCAGCTTGTTCATCATTTTTATAGAACAATAATATTCAATTATCTTCATATAATTCCCCATTTGTTGGGCATCCACTCATTTTCCAGTTCTTTGCTACCACAAAAACAGCTGCTGCAAACATTTTTGTACATGTGGGTCCTTTTCCCTTTTTTATGATTTCATCAAGAAACGGGTCCAATAATGGCACAATAAAATTATTTCTAATGGAATCATCTTTTTTAAAGGCAAGCAGAAGAAAGTTTTACATTATCACTTAATATGTGATTAATATGCTCATAAGAATTATTTCATCAAATAAATAAATTACTTATGTATGTGCTGAGGAAAGAAAAGATGCAGAATATGCAAATTTGAAATTGGGAGAGCAAAATAGTCAGACCCATACATAGATTTAGAGCCAGAAAGCATTTTAAAGAGCATGGAATCAAATCAAACTCCCTCATGTTATAGATGAAAAATCAGAATTTCTAGAGCACGTTGAGGGTTGAGGATACTGGTACATTTGGGAAACAGTAAAAGGGGTAGGTATGAGAAAAGAGGAAGTGTTACAGAAAAGGGATATAAGGAATTTAGAAAAAAGAAATGGCAAACAAAAACCAACTTTATCAATTTTATTTGGGCTGAGAGTATGTTTCTCAGAAATACCATCACCATCAGCTTTTCTTCTACTTTATCTCTTCCTGGCTCTAATTAGCAAATGGTTATTCATACTAGGCAGGGCTTATTTAGATGTTTCTCCTTTGCTAATAACACTATCTCTGATTCTCTGACTTCTTGTGCAGTTATACCTTCCACATCACAGGTGTTAGGGAAGAGGCACCCCATGACCTAGAAAATCCCTGTAAGATTTTTTGGCCTTCTCTTTGTACCAGAAAAGAAATCTGATTTCCTTTTCCTTTTTTCTTTTATGGTTATTGTAAAATTTGGATTAAACATTTGGTCATAGGTGATATATAGATAAATGTTAAGTAAAAATATTTTTTCTGTATTGTCTGCTGGCCTTCACATATTATCTGCAGCTTCTGTAAAACTGCCCCCCTCCCAATTTCACTTAATTTCTTATGGTGACCTATGATATATTGAAACCAAGTAGGGAAAGTCTACATGTGGAAGTGATATCTGTGTTCTGAATCCCATTTTTTCCTGCCCTAATTTACTCCTGTGAAACTCGATGTCATATACGTATGTGTGAATATATGAGCACATATACAAATCTACATTAATTATAATAATTTCTTTGCAGTTCTGCATAATCCTCCTAGAAATCCACAATTAGCCTTTCTAACCTGTAACATTTGCCAATACTCTTCCTATCCCCAATCTTCACTTGACTCTCTCCCAGTTCTGGTCTTGTCCTATGGCTATCTCCCTAAGTCACAGTCCTATTTTAGATTTGAATCATCTCTTTTGAGTAGGATTTTTCTTCTCTGAAAATCTGTTGAAAGTATACACATTTTGGATCCTAAAAATCAGATTGTGACATTGGGATTCTGTGTTTCACTCTTCTGGAATTCACTCTTTTGATCCTCTTCCCCAACAAATAAAATTATGTTGGAAAGCATTTTGTAAACCCTAAAGGACTATGCAAATGCCAGCTGTTGTTACTGCTTGTCTATTATTATTATCCTCCAAGCACAGTTTCATTTATAGAAAAATTCCTTTTCAAGTTCAGTAGAAAGCTTTAAGGTTTATAAATGATTCCCCTCAAAGAAAACCTTTGAGGTAGATAATATATCACCCCCATTTTACAGACTGGAAAACTGAAACTCAGTTCCCTGAGGAGGGTTTCTAGGGAAATCAGAGAGACTTGACATGAGACTTGTCACTTTTTAATACTGTGTGGGAGACTGAGGCAATATCTGAGGATCTAATCCCTAAGCTTATACCCAGTCCCACAACCCCTGTTTTTTTAAGCTATAGTTCATATGAATTTCATATGTCCTCTAGCAGTGTGCTAGAGATATCAGTCTCTCACAGAGAGCAGACAAGAATTTAATCTCTTAATAATTTCACCCGGGGCTTCAACAGAGCATAGTGTTTCTATGTGGTCGCCTGCCTGATAAAGGTCAAGATGAGCTGAGACCACCAAACCCATTTCAGGGAAGATATTAGATCTCACTGGGATCAGCCTCCCAAAAGTGAGTTATTAGTGTTTTGTTTACTATGCCCTCTGGCTTCCTCCTTAATTAGGTGGAACTGATAAGGTTGATAAATTCTGAACTATTGCTTTCTCTTTGCCAATAACAAAGGGATGTTAGTTATTTTTATGGGAACTATTAAACTTCTGCTCTTTTCCTGAAGATTCAGGCTATTTCTATGTCAGGAAAAGAAAGACTTTTTTTTGAACTTGGATTCCAATCCTAGTCATGGCACTGATTACCTCTGTGACCTTGAACAAGTCTCCTTGGATCTCTATTTGTAAAGGGAGTCTGTTTCCACTCTGAATTTAATATCTTATAAACCTATTTAATTCATTAAAATGACATGGTGACTAATTTATGAAACTCACAGATTCAATTCTGAATCTCCCTTTCTTCCATTTCCACCTCTCTAGATTTCTAGGATCACCCTTTCTACTAGACTGAATCCAGCATTATAAAGGAACTAACATAATTTTTTCCTCAGATTTGATTAGCATATTCTTTGTTTCATGATGTAAAAGTAAGTGAGGAGTAAGGTTCAGATATCAGTCAATAATCTATGTTCTAACTTGTAATAATAATACCATTTATACAGTACTTTGAAAACATGCAAAGTTATCTAACTTGTTTTATCTATCTGTTTGTCTATATCTATCTATCATCTATCTATTGGTCTATTGATTAGCCTATCTATGTATTAGTCTATATTGATAGGTCTGTCTATCCATCATCTATCTGTAATCTTATTTGATCTTTATAATAACTTTGTAGGGGCAGCTAGATGGCACAAAGGATAGAGCACCAGCCCTGTAGAAGCAGGAATTGAACGCGTCTTCTCGATTTTAAATCATTTTAAATTTTAAGTCAGATACTCTTATTCATTGGGCTACCTCTCTATTTCATTCTCTATGACCCTCTTATCTAACACCTTTCCCAAGCAGATCTCAAGACATGTTCATGAACACTGCAGAAACATGCACACATGCATTTATAGAACAATATTCCTATCGGACATACCAAGTCTGAAATTCTTTCTTTTCTATATCACCTCTTTATATCTAGATCAGGTCCCATGCTCCTAGAAGAATAATTTGATGGCTATCACTTTGTCTGCCATACAATAGGGTTTTAAAGATAGGCATACTGATATCAAGTGATGATGGTATTCAGGATCTGTAGTTGTGTTAGCATAATTCCATACTATAAGAAAAAAAATTATGCTGATATTTTTGGGGAAACAACACAATCATTTACCTTTATATTGTTCACATTAAACCTTCCTTTGTGACACATAAAAACATTTCAGCAAAACTGAATGATGAAGCAATTTTACCTGACAACAGATGTTATATTTTGTAAATGTGGTCTTTCATTTCATAATTGAGAAGAAGGGACTGTTTCATTACCTGTTCTTTGGAACCCTGCTACTCCTAATTAATGTGAGGTAACTGTCTTTTAACATTTTCATCTGCATAATTATAGTTGCTATGAACAGTTCTTACTTTGCTTTGCATCAGCTCATATCTTCCCATATTTCTCTGAATTCATACCCAGAATTTCTTTTAGTGTGAAAAGTATTCCATTACATTCCAAAGCCTCAATTTTTTCAACCAAATGGAGAAGCACATTTTTTTTTTTGGCATAAGAGCTATATGCTCTTTCCAAGTTTCTTTTCTACTTCAAAAAGGATTCTTACAAATATTTCAATATTCCTAGTGCCCTTTTTTCTGACTTGGATCCTCTTGGAGTATGTACTTAGTAGTGAGCTCTATGCTCTGATGATCCTTTCATATTTGGGTCATAGTCCCTTTTTAACAAATAACTTCAGGGATCTCTCCAGAAACATGGAAGGCCAGAATAACTTCTTCTTCTGGTCCATTTCCAGTAGTTCCAGTAGATCTGCTGCCTCTGGCCTATTCAACAAGTAAGTCCAGCTGGTCAAGATTGGAGCTTCTGATACTAATTTGATTGCACAATGGAATGGCCTATATGGAAGTCAGCATCTGCTTTGAATATGCTAACTATACATCAATCTTTCAGATATGAGGGAGGAAATGTCAATTTTGGAATTGGCTGGAAGCTACAGCTGGAAGTGATAGTCAGCTCTTCAATGTGTTCAATATATGTGAGGCCACAAGAGCTCTTGCCTGTTTTTTTTTTTTTTTTCCAAAGTGATTCTGTCCAAGGATAATTTGGGTTTGATGAAATTCCTTCTAACTCAAAGTTTCTGTGATTGTCAGTCAAACCTGCAAGGGTCACATGGATAATCCTTTTTTTGATCAAACTACAACTGATCAAAAAACAACTGTAGTCCTCTTAAAAAGGACTACAGATTTAGAGCTGAAAGGGGCAATGGAGATTATTGAGTCTCACCCCCTTCATTTTACAGAAAAGGAAACTGAGGGCTAGGAAAAAAGTCACCTGAGATCGCATAGTTTTAAAGTCAGGTATGTAACTCTACATTCAGCCTATTTTTCATTATGCCTTTCTATAGAAGGATTCCCACCATTTCTATACCAGGTTTCTAAAATCTTAAACTGGAAGTTACTCTTGAGAGAACCCCCAAATAATCTTCTTTCTCCGACTTCATGGCTATGTTGTAGGGCTAAGAGAGTTTTATTCACTGGCCAGAAGGAGATTCTTGAACTACAGAACCTGAAATGCTGGCATTGTCCAAGCAATTCCCTTTCTCAATCTAGGTTAAATTCCAGGATCATACTGCTTAAGAAATAAAAAAATTCATTTTCTATATCCATTGGGGTTCAAGAATATCATTTTAAACTCCTTGTAGAATAAGCAAGCACATGTTGCTTCTGTCATGGGGTTCTACAGGAACTCTGCTACTGCCATGGTACTAACATTTCCTAAGGTTGGGTTTTCAGGGAATCCAGCAGTTTTTAAATGATCTCTGCTTGATTTGTGTTCTTGATTAAGTTTATATGTTAGGTATCATATGTATCTTTCTGCTTTTTCCATTTTTTTATTTTGTTCTAATATTTCTTACTGTCTCATGGAATTATTGATTTCTTTTGTCTAGTTTGTCTATTACTTGAGTAATGTACAATCTGGCATTTTCTTTTTAAAAATCTATCTATTTTCCTTGTAATTCTTTCTTCCAGAGTCTTACTTAATTTTTATCTTTTGTTTAACTTGTTATTAATGCAATATGTGTGGAAAATTCTTTTTTTTTTTTGCAATGCTCCTTGTAGTCATTAGAGAGTTTCTTATTCCTTTTTGGGTATCTTCAAATCTACCATAAAAAAAAGCACTAGTTGGTATTTTCTTTAATTTGCTCTTTTTTTTAGCTTTAGTTCCTAAATTGGAACTTTGTGCCAGGGCCTAATTCTGTCCCCTACTACACTTTTTATAGGGTGGTTGGTCCTGCCTGATCTCACTTTAAGACCACGTTTTCTACCTTCTAGAATTAGGTGTTTTGTATCTTTGCAATTCAGAGCAAAAAACATTCAGGGTTCTTGATGGCATTTCAGAATGAAATGCTGAGGTTCCTCTGGGCCATGACTCAACAAGACTTCCAACATCCCCATCCTGAGACTTTCTGACAATTCTGCAATTCCACGGGGATTTCTGAGTCCTTCACTTTTGTTACTTCTAGACAAGAACATTACAAACTGGTCTCTGACTCATAGCTGGTCATACCGGTAGGCTTATTTGCCTATACTGGTGCTGGATTTGCTGGTAGCACCCTTTCCCCTTGTCAGTGGCTTTCTGCTTGACTTTTTGTACAGTTCTGGGATAGAAGATTATATGTGTCTGCACTGGTTGGACTCATTTTAAAAAAAAAAAGTTTGAAAAGCTGGAAAGTAGTCAGTGGAGGGCAAACAAGACAGTGAGAAGCAGTGGGTAGAAGTTGCAGAGAGACAAATTTCAGTTTATATAAAGGAAAAATCTTCCTAACAGGGCTGTCCAAAAGTAGAAATATCTGCCTGGGTTGTTGCTGAGTTTCCCATCAGTGAATGAATACGTAAGTGGTAGGTGGATGATGACTTGCCTGGGATGATATGGAAGGGAATCTTACTTGGGTATGGGTTAGATTAAAAAACTTCCCAGATACTCTCCAACTCTTAAGATTCCCTAGTGTTGTTCAATTTAGAAAGTATTACTTAAAAAAAGATTTTAGCATCCTATCTTTATACATAGAAAGTTCTACAACCAAAAAGATATATACTAGAAACTAGCTTGAGAAAATAATGTCAAAGATCATCCCTGTGAATGTTTATATCATGTCTGAGTCTAGCAGGGTCAGAATATTCCACTGGTTCCTGGCCATTTGGCAAACAAATGCATGGAGGAGAGGCAAATGGAAGGAATGATGGAAGAAAAGAGTGAAAAGGATGTGTGGGAAGGATCATGATAGAAACATTTATAAATTAGCATTTCTGTGCCAGTTTCCTTTCTTTTACTGTCTCTTAAATTTTTTTGCATATACATACTATAGTCAACTCATGATTTGTAGAAAGGGGTATAGCTGACTAATAGGACTTAACAATCTTTTAAGTAATTGATGATTGTGGAACAAATTGAATTCCTATATCTGTCTTCTGCAGACACTATTTGGAACACATCCCCAGTATTCTGAATGTTACACTGAGATACTTTGACCATTCTGTATTTTGCAAATAGATTTTAGTGAAGTCAGGATATTTTTAATACCAGAGGAAAATATGTCTAGTGGCTCATTCGTGGTTCACTTAGATTCAAAGCACCTCTAAAGACAAGGAATTGCTTTGAGGATAATGACTTTAATGTAGTCGTTCTGTGAGGGGAAAAGGAAGAAGGGAGAAAATTCAGCACTCAAAAAATTTGAAAAATTAATGTTAAAATTGTCTTTACTTGTAAGTGGGAAAAAATTAGGTTTTTTTTAAAAATATGTCAAAGATGCAGCTTTAACTGATTTTTTAATGAAATCATAAATGCTTAACTCTATCATTGCCTCTATTCTCAGGATCTCAGGTAGCTTGTTTAGTGGGTATACAAGTTTTTTTCAAGGGACAAATGCAACAGAGAAAATTGCAAAGTACAAAGTAAGTCACCTACAAACATAAAACAGTAGATCCACACTCTTCTGACCTGAATTCATTTGGCTTTATTATTTTTTATCTTTGTAAGAAAATCAGCTGTTCAAGGCCCTCCTTGCTTTTATTTATTGCTTGTAACTACCTAAGAGTGGGAAAGAAATATGCCTCCATTAAGGGTATTAGCAGTAGTCACTGCCTTTCTTCAACTTTAGAATATTTGCCTTGCCTCTCTAATGGCACTGACATCTGAAGAAGTTGTATGGAACTTTAGGAATAAACTTTTCACTAAGATTAAATGGGCTTCATTATACTTTCCACTTGGAAACAACACAATAACAATAAAAAACAAAACAATACAACATCATGTCAATGAATGGTTAGGTATTGATAGTGACCTTTCTCATTCATCTCTTTTGAATTCTACATTAAGCTGAATGTTTGTCAAGCTCATCTGAGTGATTAGAATAAATACCACGCATAGTTGCTAGTTGTTGGTATAAGGGGACTTCTTGAGTACTTGTGCTATTATCTGCAAAAAATGATAATTGTATTTTCTTTTTGATGATGCTTATTTCCTTCAGTCATTCTTTATATCTTAAGCAACCCTTTGAAACAACTATCAAATGTCAAATGATTATATCAACATATGGAGAAAAATCTTTGGATAAAATGAAACACACATTTATATTAAAACATAAAAAAGTAAAGGAACAAACGGACCTTTCCCTAACATTGTAAATAATATCTGTCTAAGACCAAGACTTAGTATTATCTGTAATGAAGAAGTTTTTTCCAGTAATATTAAGGGTAAAACATAAATGCCTATGATCACCACTATTGTTTCTTATGTTTATAAAAATGCTCCTATTGTAATGTGATAAGAAAATTAAATTGGACAATAAGCATAATGAAAAAGAAAATAAAATTATCACTTTTCAGATGATATGAAGGTCTGCTTAGGAAGCCCTAAAAAGTCAAATAACAATTAATTGAAACAATAATTTTAGTGGTGTGTTTCTTACCTCAACTTCAAAAGCCACTGACCCATGAGATCCCTAGAGCACAGCTGGTTATATCTCTCTATGAAGATTCTGGAGGTACCCCTGAGGGGCTGAGTATTCTTCTAATTGTATCAGTTCAAATACCCATATTGGTTTATTTCTCCTCAATAAAAATGACTCACAGCCAGTGATTAGTGTCATAATAAAATTTAACTCTACATTTATCCTTTCTACTTCACGACTTTCCCCACTGTGGCTTTGATATATTGCTGGTTGGCATAGAAAACTAAATGGGAATTTTATAGAAACTACATATGGACCCATGAAGGCTAGCAGATGACACAGAGTTTATGACCAAATACTTAATTCAAAATTTACAATCAGGTACTGTAAACACCGCATAAAATAAAAAGAAAAAAAATCAAATTTTTTCTCTGGTATGAAGGGATAAGCATTGATTAAACACCTACTATATATTAAGCACTGTGCTAAATGCTTTATAATACATATTAAAATAATAGCATTTATAAAACACGTTAGAGTTTGTAAAACACTTCAAAAATATCATTTTATTTTATACTTACAACAATCTTGTGAAGCATGGTCAAATAAAGACTTAACCACAGCAAATAAGTGTCTGGGCCTGGACTTTGAGTTGTCCTGACTCTGGATCCTGTCTTCTGTCCCTATGTTACCTATTTGCTTCTGTATATGAGAGAAAGCAGGAGGCTACTTCTTGCTGCAGCAATGATATAGGGCAAATCTGTATAACACACTCCCTTTCATCCCTCAGGTAGCATGTCGTGCATCCCAAGTGGGCCAAAAACAGATAAAAAAGATAATTAAGAAATATTAAACAAAATAAAAATATAATAGAACATAGGTGATGTAAATATGTGGCCCTAGTCAATATGTGGAACATAGAGGTAAGCAATCTCAGAGAGAAAATAGACCAGGAAAAGTCTCTTGCAAATATTAGGATTTTAGTGATATTTGCAAAGTTCATAACAATAAAAAGGAGGCTATATAGTAGATAAATTACTCATACATACATATTGAGAGTTGAGTATGAAAAATATGGTTTACTTTTCACCACACATTTACCTCTGAACCTACTTAAGTACCCTTCTTTCCCTCTTTTTGCTTAGATCTTCTTCCTTCTTTTTCTCTCTTCCTCTTTTTTTCCTTTCTTCCTCCTTCTCCTCCTCCTCCTCCTTCTTCTCTCTTTCTCTTTCTCTTTTCTCTTCCCACATAAAACACATAAATTCATAAGACACACTACATATGTATATACTCAATATATGCACACATGTTATATACAGGATAATTTATTTATTGAATATTTTTATCTTCTTTTTAATTATAAAAGTAGATGAGTTGTTTTATATTTCTCTCTGCTCCCAAATGTAATTGTTTTTAAATTGTGCCTGGCTTTTAACTAGGTTTAGTGTAGATCAGTGGTTCTAGTTTAAAAATCAACAACAAAAAATCACTTGAGTGGGATCATATACTGAAATGATCCAGTAGAGGAGCTAATTAGAAGAATAAAATAAAAGGAAATGTCTTTTATGAGAGTACTAAGGTTGAGGATGGGAAGAGAAATGGGAACCAAGAGAGGGAATATCCTTGTGATTCTCTCCTAAGGCACTATACACTACTCCCAGCCTATCCCCAATTTTTGCAGGACTGCCAGGCCAGAACCAATATTTCAAAAATAAAGAGTTTTTACCAATTAGAGTCTGGATTTGCTCTCACCAGGAGCCTGCTTTTTCAGAAGCTATGTGACTTGAAAGTACAGGCCATGGTGCCTGAGAACCTTCCCCATATAGTGCTTCCACTCTCTCTTGTCATTGTAAATGAACCAGAAAATACTCCAAAGTGACAGGAGTGAGCATGATAAACGCTTGATTTCTTTTGTGTGCATGTGGGGTGTTATGCATAAGAAATCACATTTTCCCTAAGACTAGCTACACTTTCTTTCCTTTTTTACAACAAAACTCTAAATTTAATTATTTGACCATAGCTATTTAATTAAAAAATCTTGCTCAGCTTTAGAAGCTTCTTTTTAAAATCTCAGAAATTAGGATTACACATGGCATGTCATTTCTTTTTTTTATATCAGTGCTCTATAGGGTTTCTATAATGATAGAAAAATGAATTACCTCAATAGTAAGAGCTAATCATATTCGGTATTTCTCCCCCAATATTGCCAGATTACATTAATCATAAATGTCAGCAGTGTCTCCAGATGACTTCTTGACTTTTGACAAAAAGCCTTCATCTCAGCCCTTTAAATTCCAAGGTCAAGGAGAATGTAACAGCCAGAATAATTATTAGCATTATTTTACCTTGACATTTCAGCCCTGCTTCCAGTTTAACATTCCACCCAGGCAATGAAGACGAATGTCATCTATCGATTCACTGGAGGGAATTGCCCCAATTAAACCTGACTTTAAGAATATTTGAAATGCTGTATTAATTTGCTGTCCTCTTTTAAAGTCAAAAATACTTCATGGAGGAGAAGAATTTTCATTAAAAGCATTAAGGATTTACCGTGACAAGAACAAGCCATTTTTGAATTAAATTGTGTTTTTTTTCTCTCCGGGCTAGAATAATCATCAGGGTGCCTCTGTCAGCCCAGAGTCCCCTTGTCAGTGAGTCTCTGAGGTTCCTAGGAGCACAGTTAGAATTTTGTCATATCAGGAATTATTAGAGCTATCTTTTGGAAATTATACCCTGCTAAACTCATGGACTAGACCTTATCCCAATAAAAATCACTCATATACAACAATATTTCTTTGAACTGTCTTTTTTTAATTCCAGGCCAGGTAAGTTGGGATATCCTAAATAGCCTAAAATACTACATATGAATGAATGAGTATTTTTTAAAAAAATGTATTAAGCCTTTACTCAGTGCTAGGTCCTAGGGCCTACCCTAAGCACTGTATATACAAATACAAGCAAGCATAATAGTCCCTGTCCTCAAGAACTTGCATTCTTTTTTTTTCAAATAATAATAGTATTTTTTAAAAATGAAATTAAATTGACAATCATTCCTTCTATATTGAAACTTTTCCCATCACAGTTTTGATATATCACAGGTTGGCATAAGAAATTAAATGGGAAATTCAGCAGATGACACAGAAAAAGTATTTTTACTTAACACTGACTTATAATAACCTTTGACCCACTTAACCCAATTTTTAATGTAATTTACTGTACACAACCTATAAAAGAAAAGAAAAGAAAATCAGAATTCTTCTCTGGTAGGAAGGGAGGACCAAAAATTTTACAGAGATTTTCCAGATTACAAGTGCCATGTTCTACCCCCCCTTTCCCTCCCCCAGCAACCCTCAAATGTGGAAGAGATAACTGTATTTTAAGTTCTGAATTTTCTCCCTCCCTCCCTCCTCATCTCAGTAGAGAAGGTCACCATTTGACAGATTTATAATATGTGTAAAAGAGCTTACATTTTAATAGATGATTTTAATACATAAAGGGGAGAATGAGTTGGGAAAGGGAGGGTATGAACGATCACTTATCAGATCCCAGCATTTCAGAGACAGAATCCATATTTCAGAAGGAGAGTAAGGAGGATAGACTTCAGGTATATCTTTACTAAAGGGGGTACTGGTTATTCTATCTGCATGTTTTAGGAAACCCAAAGCTCTAGTACTCTCTAGTATTTCCTGAGACACAACAATATTAAATTTAATAACCCTACAATGGCCTCTAATTATTCAAGTGAAAGGAAGAGTCAACCTAAGTGGCAAACTTCATTGTCATTTCATTTCAAGAAATTACAACAGCTATCCCCACTTTCAGCAATCACCATCTATATCAGTCAGCAGCATCAACACCAAGGCAAAATCCTCTACCACTAAAAAGGTTATGATGAAGGTTTAAATGATTTTTTTTAGCAATAAAGTATTGTTCTTTCTTCTTTTTTTAATGAAAGCTTTTTTATTTTTAAAATACACTCACCCTTGCAAAATCTTGTGTTCCAAATTTTCCCCTCCCTCCCCTTGATAGCAAGTAATCCAATATGTGTTAAACATTTGCAATTCTTTTATACACATTTCCACAAATATGCTGCACAAGAAAAATCAGATCAAAAAGGAAAAAAATGAGAAAGAAAACAAAATGCAAGCAAACAACAAAAAGAATGAAAATGCTATGTTGTGGTCCACTCTCAGTTCCCACAGTCCTCTCTTTGGGTGCAAATGGCTCTCTTCATCACAAAATAACTGGCCTGAATAATCTCATTGTTGAAGAAAGCCATGTCCATCAGAATTTAACATTGTATAATCTTGCTGTTGCCATATATAATGATCTGTTTTTGCTCATTTCACTTAGTTTCAGTTCATGAAAGTCTCTCCAAGCCTCCCTGAAATCATCCTGCTGATCGTTTCTTACAGAACAATAATATTCCATAATATTCGTATACCATAACTTATTCAGCCATTCTTCAACTGATGGATATCCACTCAGTTTCCAGTTTCTTGTCACTACAAAAAGGTCTGTCAGAAATATTTTTGCACACATGAGTCCTTTTGCTTCCTTTATGATCTCTTTGGGATATAAACCCAGTAGAAATACTGCTGAATCAAAGGGTATGCACAGTTTGATAGTCCTTTGGGCATATTTCCAAATTGCTCTCTAGAATGCGTTGAATTAGTTCACAACTCCACCAGCAATGTATTAGTGTCCCAGTTTTCCCATATTCTCTCCAACATTAATCATTATATTTTCCTGTCATCTTAGCCATTCTGAGAGAGAGTTGTCTTAATTTGCATTTCTTGGTTCAATAGTGATTTAGAGCACCTTTTCATATGATTAGAAATGATTTTAATTTTTTTATCTGAAAATTGTCTGTTCATATCCTTTGACCATTTATCAATTGGAGAATGGCTTGAATTCTTATAAATTTAATTCAATTCTCTATTAATTAGATTAAAATTAAGCAATATTTGTGTCATATTCTGAAATATATATTTTGTTTTGCTCCTAAGGTCAAAATATATGTAGCAAAGTTTTGATGACCTACCTCATAGAGAGAGAAAAAGGAAAACATATGCTTCAGGATGTAAGAACTGGAATCTTTTTCCCTAAAGGTAGCAAGGCATAGCTGTTATTAGAAGGTTAATCTTGGTATCAGGAAGACTTGGATTCAAATGATGTTCCTAGCATACCACCAATAAGCATATATTTTAGAAATGAGACCTTTATCAGAACCCTTAAATGTAAAATTTTTCTCCCAATTTAAGCAATAAAATGTTTTTAACTAGGATATGTACACTGCTTTTTAAAAAAATACTATTATTGCACACCTATTAGACTACAGTATATCACAAACAACTTTTATATGCACTAGGAAACAAAAAAACCTTGTATGATTCACTTTTGTGGTGATCTGGAACTAAGCCTATGATTCTATTAAGTCATTTAACCTCATTTTCCTCGTATTTAAAACAGGGAATAATATTTCTTACTTTGTCAGAATTGTGATGATCAAGCGAGACACTATATGTAATGTTCTTTATGATCATAAATTGTTATTTAAATATCAGCTATTATTAACTCCATAACAAGCTGGTCAATGAAAGAAAAACTCTAACAATAAGTTCAATAAGACTTTTTAAAAATGTATTGTTTTCCTTTACAATATTGTATACATTTTCCTGGTTCTGCTTTTTGTGCCCCGTATTAGTTCCTTTAAGTTTTGCCAGGTTTCCCTGAATCTGTTGCTTAAGTAATTTCTTATAGTACAAAAATATTTATATACTATATATTTATTAATATATTATGTTAACATATATAATTTTATTATTATATTTATATACAATAATTTTCATTATATTCATACATCATAATTTTTCAGAATTCCCCACTTGATTCCACTTTGTTTCCTTTTTTCTATAACAAAAAGCATTGAAATAAATAGTTTTGTAAGTATGACTTCTTGTATAAGTATCTGATTTATTTAGGTTTTGTTGAGACAAAGAGTGTGCCCTGTACTGTAATTCATTTAGGACTTTTTAAGGTTTAGTTTTAAATTGCATTGTAGAATGATTTTTTGGACCAATTTGCAGCTTCATCCAGTACATTAGTTTTCCTGTTTTTCCATAGCTCCTCCAATAACTGTTATTTCCCTTTTTGTCATCTGGGATAGAAACTCAAAGATGCATTTCTTTTCTCATCACTAATTATATGGAGCATTAAAAACTATTCTTGATAATTTGCATGTTTTTTAAAAAAACTACATGGTCATCATATTATTTGACCATTAATCTATTGGGGAATATTCTTATTCTTATATATTTATCAATTTTCTTCTATATTAGGTCTTTATCAGAGAAATTTGGCATAAAGATTTCCCCTTTAATAACTGTTTACCTTTGGTTTCTAACTTCATTGAATTTGTTTGTATAAAACTTTTCAATTTTATGTAAAGGATATTGTCCATTTTTATCTTTAGTGATCAGATATTATTTAAACCATTTATTAGTGCCTTTTGTTTTCATAATAGTCATTTCCTATTGACACTCCCCACCCATCCTGAGCCACTGAACCCTTCCTTGCAACAAAGAAAACATTAAGCATAGACAAGCAACATAGTAACCATTTCTGGCAGCATATACTGTATTCCACATCCCTAGTCACCACCTCTCTATTAAAGAAGGCATGTTTTCCAGGATGGAGATTGTACATCCCAATCCATTTAGAGTTCAACTGCTTTTTGGTATTACCAATTATTTAATTAGTCATGAGTTTGTTGTCCACTTGGTTCTTTCATCCTAGGAATATTATTAAAGCATGTTTGAGAGATGTCTGAGAGAAGGAGGAAGAGGAGGAGAAGGAGAAGAAAGAGAAGACAAAGAAAGAGGAGGAGAAAAAGGAAGAAGAATGAAGAAGAAAAAAATTGCTAAATGATATCACTCAATATTTTTGGACATTCTTGTGTCTGTATTATATTCCTTATTATGTTGTACCATCTATTGTAACCAAGGCAATGCTGAATATAGCCCAGGTGCTAATGCCTAAAATATATGGAAAATTTTTTAATCACTTGCTATTCTTTTCCTGAAATCCTTCAGGAAATTATATGGCTTTTTACAAAATGTAGGAACAAAAAACCCCTACTAAAAATAAGCAATATTTGTGTCATATTCTGAAGTATATATTTTGTTTTGCTCCTAAGGTCAAAATATATGTAGCAAAGTTTTGATGACCTACCTCATGGAGAGAGAAAAAGGAAAACATATGCCTCAGGATGTAAGAACTAGAATTTTTTTCCTTAAAGGTAGCAAGGCATAGCTGTGATTAGAAGGCTAATCTTGGTATCAGGAAGACTTGGATTCAAATGATGTTCCTAGCATACCACTAATAAGCATCTATTAAGTTCCCAATGTGTTCCAGGCACTGAGAATACAAGTGTAGCATTATATAAAGCACATTTCATGGCTGAGTAAAAAGAACCTATAGCACTCTGAAACTTACAGAGGGTTGCCTGAAAAGTGGTGATTTATTCAGGGTGTCACAACCAATTTGAGTCAGAAATAGAACTTGAATAGAGATCTTCCTGGTTTCAAGGCCATATCTCATACTATTCTATTCTCTAAATGTGGGTAATACAAATACAAGATAAAAAATAGTGGAGAAAGGCACTAATAACTGGGGAAAATCAGGAAAGGTTTCTTCAAGGAGGTAGAATGGTAGCTGAGCTTTTCAGGGAATCCCAAGATTTCGAAGGAGGGAGACCATTCTCTACATCCTTAGACAAGTAAGTAACTAGGTTAGAAAGTTGAGGATGTTTCTTTCCTTCATGGCACTGAGAGGAAAATAGGGGAAACTATAAGCAGCTTTTTCTCAAGGGTTGCTATTTTAGATAAAACCTTTTAATATTTTTCTGATATTTTATGTCCCAATTCAAAGTTGATGAAATTACATGGGGGAGTCCCTTGGTGGAGTGAGGAAGAGTTGAATGATGGATCTGTATGGGCATGTTCTATGTGGGCAAGTAGAAGCTCTCCCACAGACACAAGTCAGAATTTGGGCACAAATCTGGAAAAGCTTGTAAAAGCAGAGATTTTCCTCAGTTCTTCCACACTTGTCATTTTAATGGGATCTTACATCTGATGGCAGTAAACAAGCACACTGTGGTAAAATAGTTCTCATCATGGGAATTTCATTTTGGATTTTGAATCTGTCTTACTACTTCAGACAGCCTGGGTTCTTTTAGACCTCTCTTAATCACTTCAGGCTTTGGCATTGATGCTCATTTGCATGGTTCACTTTGAAAAGCTGAAGCTCCTATGAGGCCTTGAATAATCACAGCTGAACCCTGAAATTGATTTGCTCTGAGTCACCAGTTTTGAGCAGTGATTATATGCAGCCAAGAGATAAAGGCACTCAGAGAGAGGGGCCTATGAGCAGGCCTGAGATTGCCTTCATAAATTCTCAGAATGCTAGGCAAGGTTTCCAGGGACTGCAGACTATGGCTGCTCCTGACCCCTGCTTTCCAGATGGTCTAGCTGATTTCCTCCTGGGATATAATGGCAGGCAGCAATCTGCATGAATTTATCAGTTTTGCAATATTCTATAAGTCAGTTCCATTTAATAAGCATTCATTGTGCCTGGTACTGTGCTAGGTGCCGGACATACAAAAATATGATGAAAAACAGCCCCTTTCCCTCAAAGGTCTTACATTCTGCTCTGAGATACTACATTTACACAGATAAGTACCTGATAATTTCAAGGGGAAAGGAACAGTAAGAGAAATCAAGAAAAATATCCTATAGGACAGTGTATCTTAAAATGTGGTCCAGAGAATCTTGGGAGTCCTCTGAAGCCCTTTCATAGGCCTATAAATTAAAAATTAGTTTTTAATTTTTAACATAGTAAATATCTATAAATGTAATTCAAATAAAAACTCTTTAGAAGATCCTTAATAATTTTAATAGTATAAAAGATCCAGAGAGCAAAAGTTTGAGAACCGCTGCTATGGAAGATAGCATCTGAGTTGAAACTTGAAGAAAGTTAAGTATTTTAGGAGATGGAAATGATGAGATGAAGATCCACTCCAAGAAATTATATTACTATCAAGTTAGAAACATTTAAAGCCAGAAAGTATAATTTGCATTGTCAAATAAATATTTAGATAAAAGAAGGCAGAGATTATCTCTTTATAAAGGAATGAATATGTGTGAACCTAAGACAAATTTGTTGAAGAGAAAGACTCATAATACTGGTCAGAGGACCTTAGTGACTAGTGAGTCAATGCCTTCATTTTGAAAAGGAAGAAAATTTGAAAGGAAGGTTCAGGGAGGATAAATGATTAGTTGTTATACAACTAGTTAATGGCAAAGCTAGAATTAGAATCTCAGTGTCCTAATAAGCTAATTTGTGGAATCAGAACAGGGATCCCAGGTTTCACTTGTCTCCTATTGCTCTATACTATCCTATCAGCATGTTGATGCTGTATGTTATTTCATTCCTAGGTATTTTCTGGATTCAATTTTCTTTTAGAGAATCATTATAATTCTTTATCATGTCAGGGGAAAATGGGCTATTTTAGGGTCAGGACCCTTCTTAAAATGAAAGACTTTTTAAGTAAATCCTAGTCATCTTAAAAGACAAATGAATCTTGGTCATAGCAAAATATAACAACCAAGCCAAAATAGTAAGGCCCTATCTCAGGGCCAGTCCAACTCAATAAGCTATTCTAGAAAATGTTTTTCAATAGTTGTCTCAAAGGATTCTGGCAAAAGTAATCTCTCTTCCTTGGGAAATTATAAAAATGCCCTTTCTATATTGCAAATTGTCAAGACTATCAGTTATGTTAAAATGTAATATGAAATGCTACATTTTCTTTACAAACTTTAAAGCACCACATAAATAATAGCTCTTATTACTGTTTTTGTTTTTGTTATTATTGTTATTATTTGGAATATTATTTTATAATAATAGCTTTTTATTTTTCAAAATACATGCAAAAGTAGTTTTCATCATTCACCCTTGTAAAACCTTGTGTTCCAAATTTTTCTCTCTCCTTCCCTCCTCTCCTTCCCTACATAGCAAGTAATCCAATATAGGTGCAATTATTCTAAACATATTTCCACATTTGTCATGCTGTGCAAAAAAAAATCAGCTCCAAAGGGGAAAAAACATGAGAAAGAAAAAAAACAAGCAAATAAACATCAAAAAATGATAAAAAATATTATGCTTTGATACACATTCAGTCTACATAGCTCTCTCTCCAGATGTGAATGGCTCTTTCCATTACAAGCCTACTGGAACTGCATTGAATCACTTCATTGTTGAAAAGAGCCAAGTCCATTACAGTTAATCATCACATAATCTTGTTGCTGTGTACAATAATCTCTTGACTCTACTCACTTCACTTATCATCAGTTCATATAAGTCGGTACAGGTTTTTCTGAAATCGACCTGCTCATCATTTCTTACTGAATAATATGGATTACTGTTTTTGATAAAAGTTGGATAATACAGTAAAAAATTGGTTTTATTGGGGAAAGCCTGTAATTTTATATATGAGAATGGTGTACCAAGGGGATGTTGATAAGCATATAAAAACTGCTCCTCTGAGGGAAAAATATGTATGACAAACTTTAATTTGATTATTAATATTTTCTCCATCACTATTTTAATTCTGGACAATCAACAGAATAATAAGTCAAGTGATGATTTGTAGCATTTGCCAATGAAAGAAGTATAAATGCTCACACTGAAAATTTAACAATCAATTCTCATGAGTCAGTTTGAATTGGCACCATCATGTGGCTATAGCCTGATCTCATCTTTGGGGAATAAATGACTTTGGAAGAGGAAGACTTGACAAAGGAGAGTTCAAGATAGTTATTGTCACTGAATTTTAAGGATCATTTCAAACCAAGAAGACTTTTTGGAGGGGGAATTAATGCTTAAATTATTTAATTAAATTAAATTAACGTTTAAAATATTTTTAAACAACACAAACATGGACATTTACAAATACAAAGAAAAAATGGAAAAAAGATTTTATGTAACATTATTATTTACAGTATTTTTTTAAGGTTTTATTAAATTGACCACTTCCTTGTTTGTACTCATTTTTGAATTTCCTTTTGCTTTCTTCTATAGATTTTTAAATGTTTCTGTTATTTTATTTTCTTGTTTTTTTCTTTTGCTATCACTATCACTATCATATCCTTCCCCATAATTTTTCTGACTCCACAAGATTTCTGACTCCACAAGATTAAGAGCCTTGTCTTACAATAAAAACATAGTCAAGCAAAACAGATCCATATATTGGCATTGTCTGAAAATGTACTTTTCATTATTTACTTTTAGTTTGTTGCCTCTGGTCTAAGAGGTGAGAAACATGATTCATCATTAGTATCTTGGAGTTTTAATTGGTCATACCAAATTGCTTAATTTGTTTTTTTCTCTTTTGTTGGGGAAAATATTTAGAAATAAAAAATTTCACCTTAGGATTGTTTTGGCTGAAAATGTTTTTGATATGTTGTCTTATTGCTGTCTTTTTTTTTCTTTTTCTTCTTCATTTTTATCTTCTTGTAGGAGCAATAATAGTAGTAATTTACATATATACATAATAGTGTTTTAAGATGTGTAAAATGTTAACATATACTAATCTGTTTGATCTTTTTTTTTTTTTTTTTTTTTTTTTTGCTTTTTGCTGAGGCAATTGGGGTTAAGTGACTTGCCCAGGGTCACACAGCTAGGAAGTGTCTGAGACCAGATTTGAACTCAGGTCTTCCTGACTTCAGGGCTGGTGCTCTAACCACTGCGCCACCTAGCTGCCCTTCTGTTTGATCTTTTAAATGAAATTATCTCTTATTTCTGTGGGTTTTTCTTTGATTCATATATTCTTTAGGATGAAATTATTTAGTCTCCATTTGAATTTGAATCTTTTCTTCAAATACTCTTATTGTTTAGATTTTTACAGAATATTGAGCAGTAAGTACAGTAAGTATTGTTCAAACCTATCCCATTATTACTTTTCTGCATTTGTTTATGAAGTGTTTAATGCCCTAGTGCATCATGAGTTTTTATAAAGGTACCATATACACCTGAATAATATACATATTTTTCCTATTTCCATTCAGTAATTGGCAGTGATCTATGATGTTGAAATTTTTAAAAATTCTTTTAAGATCTTAACTTCTTTCATTTTACCTTTTGATTAGTTTGGTCTTGGTTGGAAAGAGCACATTGAATTCCCCAACTATTGCAAATTCTATTAACTTTTTCATTAAATATTTGGATTCTATTACCTTCTGTCCATATATATTAAATACTGTTGTTATTTTATTTTCTGTGGTACCTTTGAGCATAATGTAATTTCTTTGATTATTTTTTAGAACCTTGAGTGTTTTTACTGTTGCCTTGTCTGACATGAAGATTGCTATAGCTGCTTTTAAAATTTTTTCCCGAAGTTTAGATAAATTCAATTTCATCTACTCATTTTAGCTCTGTGTTAATCTTTGTTTTAAATGTTCTTATTATTTAAAAAATTGTATTTTGCTTTTTAATCCATGTTAATTGCTCTCTTCTGTTTTATTTTGTGTTCATTCAATTTGTATTCACAATTATGATGATTATTGATCTATTTCCTTTCATTATATTCTTTCATATTTTCCTTCTTTCCTGTCCCATTTTCTCTTTTCAAAGAAGGGGATAGGGAAAAAAGATATAATTTGATAAACATTAGTAATCCAAAACTGAAGTAATTTTTCCTATTCTTCTGCTCCTCCACTCTAAAAACCAAATCCAGTCAAGGGCAGAATTTGTATTGAAGTTTTCCTGTCTTTAGGATAACTCTCTTTACCATGACTATTATCTGCCCCATGTACCTCACAGGATTATTATGAGGAGCAAAGAGAATGATGAGTGAAAGAGCATTTTGAAAAGAGTGTCACAATAGGAAAAACTCTGTGGTTGGAACTAGAGGATATTAATTCTGGCTTTGCTCTTTGTTACTTGTGCAGCTTTAGATAAAGCATGTTTCCTCTCTGTCCCTCAGTTTCCTCATCTGGAAAATACAGGGTTTGCACTAAGTCCTTTTAACTTCTGAATCCTAATATGTTCAACATGAAATGCTTTACAAATGTAAGGGATTAATAAAATAAGAGAGAATCCAAATATGAGCCCAGGACTCCAATTTTCTCCTTTTCTGTCCTCTCTCTAGACTTAGGTCCAGGTGATTTTCACTCACATTGTTACCTCACTAGGTTTAACCAAGTTCAAGAGACTGGATTGCACTTCCAATGGCTAGGAGAGTGAGGAACTGGATGAGATGAAGACAGCACTGAAGGAATTCCTGGCAAAGATTCTTGATTTCTAGAACTTTCCAGGGCTGGCAGGTGTGAGGATATGCAGTTATCCGAGAGCTTTGCCAAGAAGATTCAGTGCTAACGGCTGAACATGCAAGGGAAAGTCCCTTGGTGGGCTGTGTGTGCTGAGCCGGGCAAGTACAGAGTAGGGTACAATAAACATTGGTTCCAGAAACACTTTGCAAGCTATGAAGACTGGCCAATTTTGGAGTCTGAGTGTCTTGGCTAACTCTGAAGTGTGGAAAAAATTGAAAAGGCAAAACTTGTATCCTAGCACCCTTTTTATGTTACATTGTGTGTACCAAGTATCTCACAAGTCAGAATTAAAATGAATAGAAAGAAACCAAAAAAAAAAAGACCCATAGAAAGAGGTTGAAAGATGGAAACAGAGGGACAGAAAGAAAGAGAGAAGGGAGACACAGAGAAGTAGAGACAAAGATATAGAGAGGGAATCACACAGAGAGAAGAGACAGGTCTTGAATGGTCCTCAGGCCATCTGAGGGTATATTCTCTCCTTCCTCCAGCATCCATCAAAAATGTGGGAAGGTGATTCAATTTGAGATCCTTTCAAATCCTACCATATTTAAATATTAAGTTTTTATTTAGTGAAAAGTGAACAAAATGGGAAGAGTTGAAAATCTGCTTCTAAAATCTTCCCAGTCCCTGGTCTTTCTTTGCAATGAAACAATAGAGCATCTTACATGCTGCGTTGTACATTTGTCATTCATTTCATATGGTGAGTCAATGTCATTCCACCCAAGTGACAGAGAGTGAATCAGAAAGTGTTAATGCTGTGATGAATAGTCAAGTCAAAATAAGATTACCAAGGAGTTCTAAATTTTCAGGTAAAAATTTTTCCTGACTGCCCACAATATTATCTTCTTCTATCCTTCCTCATTTGATATTTGTTCAGTGTTCCAGTCAAATTAGTCCATTTTCTATTCTTTAAGTACAACATTCCATCTCTCGCCTTGGCATAGATTGTCCCCCCAAATCTAGAATGCTATCTTTTCTTACTTCTGCTTCAGAGAATCCTCATATCCTTTCAAACGACACATACTTTTCAGTAGTCCTTTCCTGATGCTTTCAGTGACTCTCCCTTCTCCTAAATTGCCTTGTTTTTATGAGGTATATATTTTTTATTCAATGATTTATTATATATTCATTTTCCCTTGCTAAAGGCATATTCCTTTGTAGATGTTGTTCAGTTGTTTTTCAGTCATGTCCAATTCTTCATAAACCCATTTGGGGTTTTCCTTGGCAAAGATACTGGAGTAGTAGGGACATCTAGGTGGCACAGTTGATAGAGTAACAGCCCTGAATACAAGAGGACCTGAGTTAAAATCTGGTCTCAAGACACTTAACATTCCCTAGCTGTGTGACCCTGGGCAAGTCACTTAACCTCAATTGCCTCAGCAAAAAAAAAAAATAGATACTGGAGTAGCTTGCCATTTCCTTCTCCAGCTCATTTTACAGATGAGGAAACTGAGGCACACAGAATTAAGTGACTTGCCCAGGGTTATACAGCTAGTAAATATCTGAGGCCAAATGTGAATTTATGTAGAGTAGTCTTCCTGACTCCAGGACTGGACCAAGGCTCAGTTCCTGCCTCTAGCATGTGCTACCTGTGAGACTGGATTTAAGTCACTTGTTGCCTTAAACAAACCGAGTCCAGAGAAAGACCTTAATTTAGAAGGGCCAAGGTTACTCAATGCATCCTGGGCTATCACCAGTTATCTTGACCTTTGTCTTGCTGTTGAACTTAGAAAACTCTGGGGGAGAGAGAGACAGAAGACTATGCACATCTCTGCTTCACTTATATTCAATTCATGAGAAGTCAAGACATCATCCTTGTGATCAGTCCTCTTTAAAACAGAAAGACAAACACAACTTGTGAGACTTTAGGAAAGGAAGGAAATAAACATTTCTAAAGCTCCTAAAATGTACTAGGTATCCTGCAAATGTTATTTGATTCTCAAAAAAAATATGAGAAATGCTATTATTATCCCATTTTATAGTTGAGAAAATTGAAGTAAGCAAAGGTTAAATGACTTAGCCACTAACTGGTAAGTACTTGAGGCCAGGATTTGTTTTTCTGGTCTTCAGGCACAACTCTATTTCCAGTCAGTTACTAATTGCATTTATGTAAGTCCAATTTACCTGTCTAGGCCTCTATTTTTTAATCTGTAAAATAAAAGGGTTGGATTAAGTGAGCAATAAGCTCCTTTCCAACTCTATTAAATGATCTCTAAAGTTCTTTCCATATCAAAAATATCATTAATCCTATGAATCTTTTCATTTCAGTAGAAAAAGTAAAGATATTCTAAAGTACAGAGCTGACATCCTTTCCCCCCTGGGAGCAGAATGGAAGCCAAAAGGAGGCTGAGAGGTGAGACTTCTCTACTGTATGTTGGTTCACAGAATTTAAGAGTGGGGCAATTCTCCATCGTGGGTGAACTACATTCCCTTCAGGAAATGCCAAACTAATCTCTTCAGCCTTATTTGGAGAGAAAAAGCTTAATATTATGTTGGTTTTGGCCCCATTTCCAGTGAGCAAAGGTTTTTCTAAAACTTCTCACACTTTTCCCTAGAGAATTCAAGCTTCCTGGGCAGAACACTGAGGAGGAGGAGGAGGAAGAAGAGGAGGAGACCTGGCTTTTACTCCCACATCTGCCACTCCCTGGCTATGTAAGCATGGGCAAGTCACCTCTTTAGTGGTCTCTGTAGGGTACTTAAAAGGTCAATGCCATGGTCTCTTGGGGCTTGAGGACTATTACAATGTGTCAAGTCTTGGGCCAACTTCCTTTCTGCTTCACCCTTTGGACTCAGAGCCAGGAATACCTAGATTCAATTTTGCCCTATATACATACTAGTTTTGTTGCTCTGGGAAAATCACCTAGCTTCTCAGTTTCCTCAACTGCAAAATAAGAGGGTTGGACTCAATAATTTCCAAGGTTTCTTTCAACTGTAATCCTATGGTTCTACAAGTCTATGATCTTTTTATGAGGAAGCATCTTTTAGAGAGGCAGTTTCCTAATGAATGTCTTAATAATATACAATAACAATAACAGTAATAACACTTCTTAGTAATAAAAAATAACAATAGTATTAACAGTAGTTAGCACTTAAATAGAACTTTAAAGTTTGCAAAGCATGTCATATATCATCTGATTTGAAACTCACAACAACCTTGTGAAATATTATATCCATTTTACAGATGAAGAAATTGAGGCTGAGAGAAGTGATCTGCCCAGGATAACATAGTATTTGATTTTGGGTTTTTCTGATTCCAGGTCCAGCACTCTGCCATCTAGCTGAAAGATATGCAGAGAATGGAAAATTATGAAATCTTGCTTTGGGATGTTACTTGCTAGAAATCAGGAAGTGGGGTTGTTGTGAGGATCATATTATCTCAAATGAGATAAAATATATAAAGTACTTAGCTCAATGCCTGGCACTATTTAAATGCTTCTTTCCTTTTCTCTCCTAAATTCTAGTCTTCGCTTTCCCAGGAAATGTCTGGCTCCATGGTCGTGGACAAACCATTGAACTTCAGTTTCCTAATACCTCACAGAGTGAAGATTAAATAAATTAATGGATATTCATTGCTGAAATAAATAACAGCTGTTAATATTTACCACTTGTGATTATAAGGGAAGTCCTTTTTAGGGTCACACAGCTATTAAGTGTCCACAATATGATTTTTTCCTCCTGTTTTTCATGTGGGAAGAAAAATGTGCTTGATGGGTGATTATATATAACTTCAAAGGACTATTGGTTTTTCTCTTGGAAAGGACATTAGACACAGGAATTCTTAACCTGGGAGATATAGACTTGTTTTAAAAAATGTTTTGATAATTTTCTTCCTACCTTTCTTTCTCTTTTTTCCCTTCCTCCCTCCCTTCTCCTTTTTTCTTTCCTTCTCTCTCTTTCCTTCTCTCCTCCCTCCCTTCCTTCTTTCCTCCCTTCCTTCTTTCCTTCCTTTCTTCCTTCCTCCCTCCCTCCCTTCCTCCCTTCTTTTTTTCCTTTCTTCCTCCCTCCCTCCCTTTCTTCCTTACTTTCTTCCTTCCTTCCTTCCTTCCTTCCTTCCTTCCTTCCTTTCTTCCTTCCTTCCTTCCTTCCTTCCTTCCTTCCTTCCTTCCTTCCTT
>JAJPUD010000780.1:181550-236788 GCA_023553655.1 Myrmecobius fasciatus | reverse complement strand
TCCTTCCTTCCTTCCTTCCTTCCTTCCTTCCTTCCTTCCTTCCTTCCATCCTTCTTTCCTTCCTTCTCTCCTTCCCATATTGATGCCAGTTTTAGTGTGGTGGACATCCAATCAGCTTTAGCTCACTGCAGCTTACAGACATGTACCAATATACCTGGGTACAACTATATTTTTGATAGAATTGGTTTCTTTTATAATCTTATGTATTTCATTTTATGCATTTAAAAGCATAATTCTAAAAAGGAATTCATAGGCTTTGCCAAATGGGTCCATGATACAACTGGCCAAATTCTCTCCTCAAGGCATCCCTAAGTAGATGGCCAAAAACCCCTTCTATTTGTTATATATACCAGGGGAAATGAAAGGCACTAATGATGTTCTGAAAAACGTGCATATCTCTTTAAGGACCCTGAATACTAACAAACAATGTGTTATTGACAGATCTGGGTCAATAAAAAATATTTCCTGGTTGCATTAAAAAGTCTATACTACCAGTGGACTGGTCTGTAGAACACATTCAGTTAGGTCTCTTAAGTATATACAGAACCAAACTCTTCCCCTTCCCCTATATTGCTGTTATAAATAGTGATGCTAATTATAATTCTTTTAATAGGTCACTCATGGGAGGAAGTGAGAAAAATACAAAATCTCTATTTGGCAAAAAGCTTTTTAAAAAATCTTCCTTTCCTAAGCCTGCATCTCCAAGGCTCCCTACACAACCAGACCATTTCATCTCTTCCTACTGTTGACAAACAACAGGCATTTACATAATCGAGATAATTAAGGGTAGTGCCAGGTAGTGTTATCTTCCAGGCTCCTGGAATTCAGGGGCTGCCAATTTCCTCTCCCCTCTTACCCTGGAGGTGTGGAGATTAACACCTACAAAATGTGGTGGCTTGAATATAGATGAGTGGCGAGAGACAGGCTGGTTTCTTTGATTAAAACATTAGAAGAATAATTATTACAATGGGGAAGTGTCTTCAGCCTTCTGCTAAGACATCCCCCAATTTACTAAGTGTCTCCCAAACTTTTTTCACTCCTCCATATGGCAAATTACTGTCATCGAAAACCTTGTGCTCGAAGTTGAGAACATTTGGGGATGGAGTGAGCTGGTGGCCCCAAAGCCTGGGTAATTATCCTTGTTGCTGAGGAGAGAGAATATTATTTCTGGAAACCCAGCAGGCATTTTATTAAACAATTGTACCAGCTGGAAACAAATGATTGCCTTTATATGAAACATTTAGAATGGGAATGCTTTCATTGCAATGGGAAACAAATGTTGAGAAAGATTAGGGTTCCCCTGCCAGCATGGGTCTTAGCAGGGCATCCTAGCCTTAAAGAGTTATCTAATTCAGTGTTACTGGCCTTTGTTTTAAGGCCCAAACTGTGATTACATAGAAGTGAAAAAACTTGTCCCACTGTTATTCCTTTCTCCGAATATGGCTCTGGAATATAAACGGGGACAAGTAACACATCTTTAAAATATGGAAGGTTGGTAGCCAGATCTGTCCATGTCCACAATGAGATAAAGATTATGAATGAATGAATGAATCATGAAGTGCTTTCCATGTATAAAATTCTGTGCTAAAGCACTTGCTTTACCACAGAAGAATTTATTATGCCCTCTGAAACACATGGCTATTCTTCTTCCTGGTGAGGAGAAGAAAATGGTAGTTGCCAACATTTTCCCAATGGCCAAGAAATGAACTCTAGACAGTTGAACATTACTAGGAAGGTTGTACAACCTACTAAGAAAGAGGAAAAGGACCCAAATGTAAAAAAAAAAAAAGTATAGCAGTTATTTTTGTAGTAGGAAAGCAACTAGGTGGTAGAGTGGATAGATTGCTGACCCTGAAATCAGTCTTATCTTTGTGATGTTAAATCCAGCCTCAGACACTTACATGCTGTGTCACCCGAGGCAAGTCACTTATTCCACTTTGCCTTAGATTCCTCGTCTGTAAAATGAGCTGGAGAAAGAAATAACAAACTACTCCAGTATCTTTGCCAAGAAAACTCCAAAATAGGGCCATAAAGAGTCTAACACTACTGAAGAGTGAAACTATTGAACATCAACAAAAGATATGCAAACCAAGAAGATTACCACCAATTTAAGAATGGTTAAAGAAATTATAGTATATAAATGTGATATCCCTGTTTGGTATTTAGTAAGACTTCAGAAGGTGTTCAAGGGAGGCAGGTGACATTGCACAGCCCTTCCTCACTTAAATCCAATTCATTTGCATGCCATGGCATCACCTTTTTGAAGTCATGGTTCTCTTCAAGAACTATGGACAAACCACAACCTCTCTGAGTAAAACTGGCCTGGAATTGGCCAGTTGGAAGACTCTTTCCTTCCTCTCTCCCTCCCTCCTTCCTTCCTTCCCTCCTTCCCTCCCTCTCTTCTTTCCTTCTTTCCTCCCTCCCTTCCTCTTTTCCTTCCTTCCTTCTCTTTCTTTCCTTCTTTTCTTCCTTCCTTCTCTTCATCCTTCCTTCCCTTTCTCTATCCACATAGAGTATCATATCCTTACTTACAGAGGCTCTTAAAAGCTTTTTTTTTTCTCTTTTGCACCTCTGAACCTTTCCAAGATACTTTGGGGTTGCTAGATTTCTTTCTTAAGGATCAGTCCTAAAACCAAGCTTATCTCATATATAATGCTTAATAAATATATATTAGCTAATTGACTGACAGCAGTGAAGTTCAACTGGGAGGCTGGAGAGGGAGAAATGCAAAATAGCTCTCTTTGATACAATTTTGGTACAATTGATCTGTCCTGGTACCAACTTTTAGTCTCTCACTTTTTTTCCCCCTTTTTAGTCCACTTGTGTATTCTTTTTGAAATGGAAAAATACAGTGTTAGACCCTGAAAAGTTGAGAAGTGACCTCTGGGAACATTTCAGTAGGAACTCTGCCTATTCTTTTCCTGCCATAGACTTTTGTCTGTTGGGCATTTCCAGCTGGATACCTGTTCATTAGAAAAAAAACAAATGCCTTCCTGTCTAATGTCTAATTAAACTTTTCTGAGTCCTGAGGGGTTCGGGCAGGGAAAGGGAAGGTGTTTGTGGGAAAAGACGTATTTCCTGACCCTGTTCACTTCATCACTAAGAACCTGCTGCCCTGACACTCCCTGTCTGACCTGATTAGGTCCCTTCCTATGGTTCCCCCACTCCCATAAAGGAAAGCTGTCCCCAAACTAAAGTGAGTCGGGAGCCTAAAAAACTTTCCCAATTAACTCAATCAAAAGGTCCTTTGGATACCAGTCTTACCTGGAAATCCAAGGGGAAAGATATCAGCTTTGGATAAAACATTTCTTCCCCCCCCCCAAAAAAAAGGAAATGGAAAAGAAAATGAAAGCACTCTAATGGGTGAAATTTAGATGCAATTCATAACTTGGAAGTTTATTTTTTTAAATGTTACATTAAGAAGAGAACTCCTGGGAAACTGAAAATTTCTTCAGTAATTCTAAGGCTAATATCATTACTGAGGTGTTTCCATTGGTTTCAGCAGGGTAGGGGGAAGGATACAAGACTCATAGCAATTCCTGGGATATGTCAAAGTGGAAGTACATTAATGAACATAGTGTCCCTTCTCCCTTTTAGTTTGCTTGGTTCAAATTCAGTAAATATATATGGAGCCTTTCTCCTATGAAAGACACTGTGCTGACAACAGGTTGGCATATTCCTAAACATGTCTTGATACATTTAACCCCACACAGCTAATAAATGTCTGAGGCCAGATTTAAACTCAGGTCCCCCTGACTCCAGAGTCAGCACTAGCCACTGTGCCACCCAGCTGCCAAATTCTATCAGAGACACGCGCGCGCGCGCGCGCGTGTGTGTGTGTGTGTCTGTGTGTGTGTGTAGTTTAAATTCTGGGGACAATTTCATTTTATTACATGAATAAACATATATATGTATATGTATATAAATATATACATATATGGGTACACAACCATACATGTGTGTATAAGTATCTATAAACTAAGTGCATAAATACAAGAGAATTTGGTTTATGGCAGGAGAGATCATTAGCAGCTAGAGAAATGAGAACAAGGAATGATTTTTGCTTCATTTTGTATCCCACTACTCAGCATAGTGCTTGGTATATAATGGGCAGTTAACAAATGTTCACTGATTATTGACTGAAAATGTCTCAGATTGAATGTGATGCTTGAGCTAAGTTAGAAGGAAGCTAGAGATGCCAGAAAATGGAGACAGGCAATGCAAAGGTACAGAGATGGAAATGGAGTGTTGTGTGTGAGGGACAACAAGAAGCAGTTTAACTGGACCACAGAGCTTAGGAGAAAGAGTTGTTTAATCCTGATATACACACACACACACACACACACGTGTATTTGTATAAGAGTGTAAGTATGTGTATATATGTGTATATACATATGCGCTTGTATATAATTAAGCCATATATATGACTTAAGCTTAAATTCTGAGTATACATATTTGTAACTTAATTTTTATCACAAGAAATTATATAGGGTTTTTATTATATTAATATTCTTTGATAGAATTTAAAGGGTGTGTGTGTGTGTGTGTGTGTGTGTGTGTGTGTGTGTGTGGTCCTCTGATAGTATTTAAGTTATTCAAGGAAAGGGACAGTTTTATTTTTGTCTTTATACTCCCAGTTCTTAGAACACAATAGGTGATTAATGAACACTTTATTGATTTAATTATTTAATCAACCTAGATAAGAGGCAGATAGTAGGAGGCTAGGAATCTCCTTGAAATCCATACAGGCAACAATAAATTTACTACCTAAGGTCGAAGAGATAAGTAGTGATTCTTCCTAGGGGCTTCCAGGAATTACTGTTTGTCAAGAACCAGTCCTCAGAATATGAATAATTTATGTCATCAATAGCCTATAGGTAACTTTTGCATCTGAGATTCTTATAACATAAAGGACTCAACCTTCAAAGACCCTAATTCAGGCTCTAGCAAAACTGACCTACACATTGTTTTATGAATTTGACATTCCATCTCCTGATGAACTCATAGTTCTGATAAATCACAACAAATATAAAGATATATAGATATATATTGATAGCTATACATCTATCTATACATATATGTAGATATACAAGCATATCTATAAATGATTTATATATATATAATAAAGATGTACATGAACATACACATACATATGTGTATGTATGAATAGATACACATATATAGATATAGATAGATAAATAGATAGAAATATTTTCTTATTGGTGAGCATGTTGTAAGCTTCAAGTAGAATGTAAGCTCCACAGATACAGGAAAAATCTTCATTATCTTCACTTATTTATTTGTTTTCTGGCATAGAGTAAGCAATTAATAAAAACTTGTTGAATTGAATTGAATTGTTTATTGGCTTATCACCAATTACTTGTTTCATGTTTGTTCAGAGTTCTGTCAAGGTGTCTTGTTTTCTTTTAAGGTCATGTCTCCATCACATTTTCACTCCCAGACCAACAGAAAGACTTGAAACCCTGAGCTCTGACATCTATGTATCCCAGGATTAAAAAACTCTGCACCTCCTAATTTGAGCAAGAATGCCAATAACGAGGGGCAGCTCTAATGGCCAGTTCCTGGAAGAAGGAATGTTTTCAGCCTAAGAGATGAGCAAGTGATGTGATAAGAGACTCAATGTCAATTATGATAGGACATTAAGAAGTCTATTTCTGTTTGCCTCGGTCAGGAGACACTATCAGCATCTGGCATTTCAAGCCTTTCTATGAAGAATGTTGATCTGGGAGGCTATTTGTGGAGCCTCTCTGTTAGTGTACACTTAAGGCATCTCATACATTTCAAACCTTCTTCCTGTCAGTGTCTGGGCGATATCTGTGATGATATATATGACTAGGAAGAGTAGAACATTTGGGAGAGGCAGGGATTGCCCATGAATACTCTCTCTCTTTATTTTTAGAATTGTATTAATAAGTAAATGTTCTTCTCTTACCATTTGGGATTTTAGAAAATAAGAAAGAGAAAATCGGAATCCTAACCTTGGCAAAGTAGCTGTGTATCATTTTGTCTGCACCCTGACAAACTTACCCCAGTGACTAAGAGACTAATGAAGTCTTCTACCTGGTTTTCAAAATCCTCCATAATCTTCCCTCTTTTGTTTTTATCCAGCCTTACTCCTCCATCCCATTCACTCCCAGATAAGACCTATTATTTTAATATTATAGGTAATTATTTTTCATTATGGAGGGGAACATTATCTCTATAAATTAAGGTCTTGGAGAATTGCCTAGGACAGAGTGGCTTTAAGTGGCTTACCCAAGGTCACCTATCCAATAAGTGTTAGGGGTAGGACTTGTAACCAGTGTTTCCTGTATTCTAGGCTAGGTCTCTATCCCTTTTGTGAGGCTACCTCTCCTCTTAACCATATTTCCCATTATTCCTCCAGCACACTCTTTTGCTCAGATCAGGATGGTCCCTCACTGTCCCACAAGCCCATGTTGCTCCTCTCATTTCCTTTCATTCTTTTTATTCTAAATTGAAATATTCTCCTCTGTCACCATTTTCCTCATGTCCTTCTTTAGTGAAGACTTCTTCAAATCCTCAATGATCTCTCCTGGTGACTCATATCAAACTTATTTCCTCTCTCACAATTTTGCCCTTCGCTGTATTCATACTCTATAAGCTTGTCTTAGAGAAAAAGAGCACTCCCAGCATTCTCTTTGTACCTCCATACAAATCTTCTTTTCCTTGAAACCCCTACTTTTGAAGGTTTCCAAGATTCAGTTCCTACTCAACGCTGCCACTGAGGCATCTCTGATGGTAACTATGGATGAGGATTCTTTTCCTTCTTCTCCTCCCAAGTCCCACTGCTGCAGGTATCTGACTGACCCTACTGCCTACCCTTGCTTCCTGTTTTGGTTTCCACTTCTTTGTTCAACTTGTTAGCAGGCTATTAAAGCTCAACTCTGCCTCCAATCCCCATATTCCCACCCTCTCCATTTAATAGTGAAAAAAAATAATAAAATGGACATTGGGTTTCAAATTAGTGAATCTGAATTTGAATCTTGGCTTTGACAGTTCCTAACTGTGTGATGATCATCATCCTTTATTTTCTTATCCATAATGAAAGTTAGATTAAATATTCTTTAAAATTCCTTTCCAGTTCTAAATCTTATGATTTTTTAATTAGAAAGGAAGCAGTCAGGTAGAGACTAGGATTCCTTCCTGAAATGAGATTGCTTACTCACCTTGACTTGCTCAAAATGTTCTCACTCACTCTTTGGGATCAAGTCCTTTTCATCTTCTTTGCCAAATTCCACTGGTTTGTCTTAGGAATCAGATTATGATCAATCTGATCATATGATCAGACCTATGATCAAGGTGCAACTTAAGTTCCCAGTTCCCCACATGTATCATACTATAATGACAGTAAATTATTTAACTTGAAAAAGCTGCAAGTCATGACTAAAGTGGAAGAAAACTTGGTGCATGATTTTTTTGTTCACAGATGATAGTGCATTTAATGCAGCTCCTGAGGTTGAGATGCAACAAAAAATGGATTGATTGTCACTTCTTCTAATTTTGGCCTAATGATTAATACAAAAAATACACAGGTTCTCTACCAGTTAGGATCCCATCACCCATACACAGGACCATTAGTTATATTGCAAATGGAAAAATATTGAATGCTGTGGAGAAATTTACTTACCTTGGCAATGCACTTTCCAGGGATGTATAAGGATGGATTATAAGGTTGGTGCATGCGTTGTCAGAGTTAATTCAGCATTTGGGAGGCTTCAAAAGAAAGTGTGGGAGAGAAGTGGTATTAGACTGCCAACCAAACTGAAAGTCTCCAGAGACAATGTGCTGACTTCATTATTGTGTGCCTGTGAAACCTGAACAGTCAACCATTACCATGCCAAGAAATTGAATCCCTTCCATTTGAATTGATTTAGGAAGATTCTTAGGATAAGGCAAGATAAGGTACAGGATGCTGAGTTCCTTTCTCCAGGCAAATTACCAAGTATTCAAATTCTACTGCATAAAGTGCAACCCTTTTGGGCTGGCCGTGTCATTTGAACACCAAAATATACGTTTGTTTAAAAGATTATTTTATGGAGAACTCACACAAAGCAATCATTTACATGGAGGTTAGAAGATGCAATAAAGAATACTCTCAAATTTCTCTGAAGAACTTTGGAATCGATTGTAAGACATGGAGACACAGGCACAAGACCTCCCAGCATAGAGTGCTTGCATCGAAGGTCATGTGCTTTGTGAGCCATGCAGAATTGCAAAACGAGGGATGTACAAATGGAGAGACATCTCCACTCCAGTTGTTTAGGTAGACTATTTGTGCCTCACCTGTGGGAGAACATTCCTAGATTGTATTGGCTTAATCAGCCATGATTCAGATGACTTAACTCCAACCAAATGTCATTTTGGTCTTCTTCAAGAATGAAGGACAAAGGCTACCAATTATTAGCTGAACAAGTCACTTAATCTTGTTGTCTGAAGTTCCCTCAACCGTAAAAAGGAGCTGGAGAAGGAAATAGCAAACCATTCCAGTATCTTTGCCAAGAAAACCCCAAAGGGGATCATGAATATCTGGACATAACTGAAAAACAAACAAATAAAAAAAAAAGGGTTGACTCCCTAACTTTAGGTCAAGCCTTCTATCCACTCCACCACCTAGCTATATCACCTACTTGACTATTAATTCCTTTATGGACATGGTCTCTGTCATTTTTTTATCTCTATAGCTTCAGTTCCTAACTCAGAGCACTAACACATAGCAAACATAGATGTACATGAAATTTAACAGAACTGAGATCTCCATACAGATAACCTATGGTTCTTTTGAAATAGTTCTGTATCAAGAATCCTATGAGCCTTTACCCACTCCCATCCTCTCCATGTCTGAGATGGTGGGATGGGAGGGATCCTGGTAGGATCCTGACAGAAGAGGTAAAGACCCAGAGAACTGGGAGACCTATATGCTATTTCTTCCCCAATTTTGTGTGACTATGAGTGAGTCACTTCACTTTGGTAAAACAGAAGTCATCCTTATGGGAATCAGTACCCTGTGCTAGATCTGGAATTAGAGAACCAGGGTTCAAATACTAATCCTGGTATTTGCTGCCTGTGTGACCTAGGTAAGTCATCTGAATTAAGGAGACTGGAATAGATGGCTCCTGAGACCTGTTCTGGCTCTAAATCTATGTTCCTAATTTTTTTCATATAAGAAATGGGGTTGATAACACCTCCACTGAGGATCAACTGAAACGACATGTCAAGTGCTCTGTAATCCATAAAGACCTACAAGAATGAGTCTATTATTAATTCCATTTTTGACACTCACTGGGACATTGGGTAAGCCAATTCACTTCTTTCTCTGTTACATAATTGACTTGACTTGATTACATGACTTCTAAGGTCCCTTTCAGTACTGTGTGATACAGTAAGTTCAGCCTCAAGAAACTCTGAGTTTGTGTCCAGCCTCTGACACTACCTCTATGACCCTGGGCAAGTCAGCCAACCTGATTGCCTCGGTTCCCTCAATTGTTAAATGGAAATAATGATCTATCTTGAAGGGTTATGAAGAGGATCAAATGAGATTATATTTGTAAAGTGCTTAGCACAATGCTTAATAAATACTAGAAATTATTATAATTTTTGAATATATGTTCCTAGTAAAGCAAGGAAGGTAGTATCAACCTCATGCTATAAATGAGTAAACCAGGCTTTAGAGAAATTAAGTGACTTGCTAAGTGTCAGATAGCTAGAAAATGTTGGGATATAGAATAAAATTCATCATTTTAATCTAGGCTTTTCAGAACAAATTTACAAGGAATTAGGGACGAAAGAAATTCAAGTTTCCTCTGCCTTGTTTCAGTGACCCTTGTTTTCCCCCATGGCTTCTGGTCCTTTCCCTAATGTTGGCATTGCAGTAGAATTGTATGGTCAGACTCCTTATTGGCTTAAAAGTGCAGTGGATAGAACTCTGAGTTTGCAATCAAATAGACCTGGGTTAAAATCCAGCCTGAGAAACTTAGTAGATATGCAGCCTTTTATGACCACTTAATTTCTATCTGCCTCGGTTTCTTCAACTGTAAAATAGGGATAATAATAGCACCTACCTCAAAGTTATGTTGTGAAGATTAAATAAGATAATATTTATAAGTGCTTTGTAAATACTAGATGTCATTATTATTATTATTAATTATTATTATTGTCCTTAATCACTTATACCCACTGAATTTATTCCAGGGGCTACTTAACCTTCTATCTCAAGCATTTGCATCTCATGACCTATAAGTTCCTCACTTGAGAAGACTGCGTTTTTACAAAGACCATGGATATAAGGATAACAGAGGAAAGTGGAATTTAAAATCCTTGCTCCTATTATTCTGTGCTCTTAAAAGATTTTTTTATTGAAATCTTTTGTTATTTACATTGCCTAGATATACCCCCATATATAATGCATGTTCTTTAATGTAGTTTTAAGGGCCTGAATATATTTGTCTTTATATGTTGACTTAGTTGAGGAACAGCTTTGGGAATAGTGGGCAAAGAACAGGGCTGTAGGGATTGGAGAGACTTAGAATGAAGTTCTGTCTCTTAAACTGGCTACTGACCCTTACAAGTGATTTAACCTCTCTGTGCCCTGCAATAACTGTCTAAGAATGTAAGTTGTATAGGAGATCAGGAAATTTCCTCACTGACAGCTTTCTGTGCCAATGAAATCAGAGGTTTGCTCCAAAAAAAGTCCATTTGATCACATTTCCTTATCTCCTAAAGATGTTCCCTGTGACAACAAGCCTCTTTTCATGAACTATGACACAATTAAAAACTACACATGACAGGAAGGATGTTACTGGGTTGTTTAAAGGACCTTTGTGAAAAGGTCTGGGTCAACATAAATGGCCGGCATAATAACTTTGTTGATATCAATTATTTAAGTTGTGTCCAATTCTCCATGACCCCATTTGAGGTTTTCTTGGCAGAGATGCTGGAGTGGTTTGCCATTTCTGTCTCCAACTCATTTTACAAATGAGAAAACTGAGATAAATAGGGTTAAGTGACTTGCCTGGGGTCATAGAGCTAGTGTCTGAGAGCAGATTTGAATTCAGCTATATGAATCTTCCTGGCTCGTGGCTGAAAACTCTATCTAGCTGCCACCTAGCTCTCCAAATCATAGCAACATAGAAAATATAGAAGATATACAGAAGAGAACATATATCAGACACTGCAGAATGACCTTTCCCATTGGGAGTGAGATAACTCAACTCAACTTAGAGAGAAAGAGAAAGAGAGACACACACACAGAGAGAGACAGAGAGAGAGAGAGACATAGAGAGAGAGACCGAGAGACAGAGAGACAGAGAGAGAGAAACAGAGAGACAGAGAGACAGAGACAGAGACAGAGAGAGAGACAGAGAGGAAGAAGAAAGGAAGGAGGGAGGGAAAAGGAGAGGTGGGAGAGAGGAAGAGAGAGAGAATCCTAGATCTCACCCATGGGAAAATCTCTGAAGTATCTAGTGTAGCACTCTGGGGATAAGGACATGATGGAGACTTCCAGCTCCTCCTACATCTTCCCAAAGTCCGTTCTTCTTTCATCTTTTCTTTTAAAGCAGAAAGACAGAAGTATTCAAGTGCCTTGATACTTGTAGAATCCCCAAGAAGACCAAAAGCTTGATGAGTCCTGAAGGGAGACTCAAAAGGGACTGGTGAAGACTGGAGCTTTCTCACCTTTCACCAGCTCCAACCCGGAGAACAAGGCATTCATGTTCTCCAAAAAGGAGATAGGAGATAACTCTCTTATTCTGTCTTTGTGTCTCACACACACACATACACACACACACACGTACACACACACTTACACACACACACACACACACACACACACACACACTTTCTCCCTCACTGTCAGATGCAGATTGTTATGCTCACCCTCTGGCCTAATATAGCAGCATTCAAAGGTGGTGTTAGGAAAAGAGTCCTGTTTGAAAAGAGGGAAGGCTCTCACAAGTCATGGTTCTTTCATTGTATTTGGATGTCCCACTTATTTCTAAATTTCCCTTTGTTCCAAAGTAACTGCACATTAGCTGTTGTTCCCACTGATATCTGACTATGTAGCAACAGTAATTTGTGAGCATATTAACACAGGAAAGCTATCACTGGCATTATTATTCTGTAGCTGTCAGCCATACAGAATCAGCAAATTTATTCTGCATGACTCCAGTAGATACAATTATAATCAAAGGGTGGAGATTGTAAGAGTCATCAGATTGGCAAAGATGACAAAAGATGAAAATGACAATTGTTGGAGGGTCTATGGAGGACAGGCACTCTTATGTAGATCTTTAAACTGGTTTGATCACTCTGGAAAATAATTTGGAATTATTCTTCAAAGTCACTCAACTACATGCAGTTTTTCATATAGCAATACTATTGTGAACAAATCAGTTTTTTAAAAAAGTATTTATTAAGTGCCTAGAATGTACCAGGATGGTTTGCTCTGCATATATATACCAAAAAAGCCAAAGATAGGGAAAATGGACCCATATGTGCTAAAATATTCATAGCAACACTATGTTATAATGAGGAAGTTGGAAAATAGTCCTTAACTGGGGAGTTGCTTAACAAATAGTCGTATATAGATTGATGATAGAATTTTATTGGGCAGTAAGAAGCAATGCATGTGAAGAGTTCAGAAAAATTTGGAATGATTCTTAAGAATTGATGGAGAGTGAAATGAGCAGAACCAGAACAATTTATATGAGGACAATAAGGTCAAGGAAAATGACTTCAAAAAATAGATCAACACACTATTCTACAGCTCATCAAGCAGACATATAGAAGGGTGATGAGAAAATGTATCTCTCACCTCTTGGTGGATAGGTGAGGGACTAGAAGTGCAGAATAAGAAAGGGTTTTAGATATGGTCAAAGTGTTTTGCTTATTCCACTTATTGGTTGTAAGGTAAGACTCGCATTTTGGAAGGGGCAATGAGTAAGTGGTAACAAAGATTCATGAATAAAAGAAAAGAGAATCAATAAAATATTAAAAACACAGAGAAAAAACTCAGAAGGGGGCACAAATAGGGCAATTTTGCTTCAATGTTGTTAAATTTCATATACTCTTTTAAAAAACTAAGCTATATGTAAGAAAAAAAATTCTGTGACTTCAATCTTTTTTTGTTCTTACTATGCTGAAATGTTTTTGGTTTTGTTGATAATTAAGAAGTCCATAATGAAAAATAAAAAAACTAAAGGAAAAAATTACAAGGAGGCATGTTTGAATACAACAGGAATAAGAATTTACTTAAAAGTGAAATGTAAGTTTCCTCTCATAGAGGTCTTCAGTTAAAGGACTCATGAACCAATATCAGGAATAATAATTTAAAATAATACTAATAGCTACTAAGATTTATATGGTGCTTACTCTGTGTCAGGCACTGTCCTTTACAACTACTGTCTCATTAGATCATCACAACTCGGGGAGATAAATGTTATCATCCTCATTTTACAGATGAGGAAATAGAGGTTACGTGACTTCCCCAGTCACGTTGCTAGTGAGTATCTGATGTTGGATTTGAACTCAGGTCTTTCTTGTCCCATGCCCAGTACTCTATCCTTCTTGTCACCTAGCTGGTGCTTCTCAGAGATCTGAAACAGAGACGATTACCTCAGTCTTGTATGGGAGCCTTATCATCCTTTTTTTTTTTTTTTTTTAAGATTTTTACTGTGTGGTTATACCTTATACTGTTTGCAATAACAACAACAACAAAAAAAAGGAGTTATAAATTACCAAGAATCTTCACAATGGACATCATCATCATTGTTCAGTGACCCACAGTACTTGGCACATAGTAAGTGCTTAAAAGTTTATTAACTGACTGAGATAACAATAATGGTAATAATAATAAAGACAGAGAGGGAGGCAGACAGACAGAAACAGAGAAAAACAGAGACAGGGAGAGAAAAGAAAGAAGAAGAAGAAAATAAGAAGAGGAGAAGAAGGAGGAGGAGGAGGAAGAGGAGAAGAAGAAGAAGAAGAAGAAGAAGAAGAAGAAAAGAAGAAAAAAAGAAGGAAGAAGAAGAAGAGGAAGGAGAAGAAGAAAAAAGAAGAAAGACAGAGACAGAGACAGAGAGAAAGTGACAGAGAGACACAGAGAGATGGAGAAAGACAGAGTCAGAGACAGAGAAAGTGATAGATAGAGAGAAAGAGAGACAAAAAGAGAGACAGTGACAGACAGAGAGAAAGGGACAGAGAGATAGAGACACAGAGTGACACACAGAGAGACAGAAACAGAGACACAGAGAGATAGGGACAGAAAGAGATAGAGAGAGACAGAAAGATAGAGAAAGAAAGACAAAGACACATACAGAGAGAGAGAGAGAGAGAGAGAGGGAGAGAGAGACAGACAGACACAGACAGACACAGAGAGAGATACACATAGAAACAGATAGAGAAAGAGAGACAGTGACAGACAGAGAGAAAAGCACAGAGAGACAGAGACACAGAGTGACACACTGAGAGACAGAAACAGAGAGACACAGAGAGATAGGGACAGAAAGAGATAGAGACAGAGACAAAAAGAGATAGAGAAAAAAAGATACAAAGACACATACAGAGGGGGGGAGAGAGAGAGAGAGAGAGAGAGAGACAGAGAGAGACAGAGACAGAGACAGAGAGACAGAGACAGACAGAGAGACAGACAGACAGAAACAGACACAGAGAGAGATACACATAGAAACAGAGAGACAGAGAGATAGGGACAGAAAGAGATAGAGAAAGAGAGACAGAAAGAGATAGAGAAAAAAGATACAAAGACACATACAGAGAGGGGGGAGAGAAAGAGAGAGAGAGAAAGAGAGAGACAGAGACAGAGACAGAGAAAGAGACAGAGACAGAGAGAGACAGAGACAGAAAGACAGAGACAGACACAGACACAGACACACAGAGAGATACACATAGAAACAGAGACAGAGACACAGAGAGAAAGTGACAGAGAGAAAGAGAGACAAAAAGAGAGACAGTGACAGACAGAGAGAAAGGGATAGAGATACAGAGACACAGAGTAACAAACAGAGAGACAAAAACAGAGATAGAGAAATAGGGACAGAGAGAAATAGAGGAGAGACAGAGAGAGAAAGAAAGACAAAGACACACACACACACACAGAGAAACAGACACAGACACAGACACAGAGAGCCACAGAGATATACATAGAAACAAAGAGAAAGAGACAGAGAGACAGAGAGATAGCATCATGTCACTAATTAGGATATTTTAAAAATCACTTTATTGATTAAGTATACAGCGCAAAGCTTTCTTGCCTTTTCTGTAAACTGCCTATTTGATGTAGGTGCTATAACATTAAATAACTTATTTAAAGTGATATTTTGATGAAAAGTCTTTTATATTTTTGCATGCCAAGTCAATTAATATCCACTTATATCTAGGCAAAGTGGATAGAATTCTGGGCCTGGAGTCAGGAAGACCTGAATTCAAATCTAACCACTGCCACTTAACTGTGACCTTGGACAAATCACTCAACCTGTTTGCTTCAGATTTTTCATCTGTAAAATAGGGATAATAATAATAATAATACTTTTAGGGTTGTTGTGAGAATCAAAAGAAATAATATTTAGAAATTGCTTAAAACATTGCCTTGCACATAGTAGAAGCTTTACAAATTAGTAACTATCATTAGAGGTACCGTAAATGTGGAGCACAACAAAATTCAGTGCTATGTAATCTGAAAAGCTAACAAAATTGAGATTGCTATCTTCAAATTGCAGATAACCAATTCATTCACTTATTTATTTAATCATTCAACCAATTATGTACTTGAATGGAGGAAATAAAGATGAACACTGGTAAACATGTAAGCACCAGAACCTGGGACCACAGAATCAGTTTCATGGGGCCAGTGGCTAACAATGCCTCTAGTAGAGTTCCCTGAGAAACACTAGTGGGAGGGAAAGATTGCTCTTGCAAGAGCCTGGTATCCTTTTTCAGGCAAGCTGTAAAATAAGAAATTTCAGTCAAGAATTGATAGCATACTTTGTGAAGCTGGATGCTGGTTCACTAGCATCTGTAATGAAATCCCTGACTTGTTTTCAGTGAGCAAATCAACAGACATGGCTTTATTGTATTATTTGATATATTATATTATTAATATTATTATCTTTGATAAAGAATGTCTTAAAAGGGATACGATGCTGAAAAGTCCCATATTTCCCTGGTACTTCCCTGTGAACATTTTCCAAACATTTAATTTCTTCTCCTTAGTGTGGAGGAAAACAGAGGATCCCACCTGCAAAGTCACTGAATTTGGGTGGAGGACACCATAAGAACTTTGGGTCTAATGACTTTTAATGCATGGTCTGCTGGGCCAGAAAGCAGACAATGATTGACTCCTCCCAGAATCCAGAGGTCATCTAATCTAACCCCAAATATGAATAAATCCCTTCTATAACCTCTTGACAATTGATCATCCAGCATCTGCTGTGAAGCTGTCAGTAACAGAAAGACTCATTATCTCCTGAGAATGAATGTATGTATATATTCTACTTTTGGCAGGTTCTAGAAATTTGGAAATTTTTCTATATGGAAATGAACACTCCATCTCTACCAATTTTAACTATTAATTCCAATTCTGTCCTTTGAACTCAAGCAAAATAAAGCTAATTCCTTGGAACTCAAAACAGATAAAAATACACTGTGGTAGTTGTGACCCTGTTCTTCCCCAGAATCCCCACCCTTCTCCTGGTTCAATGAACTTGGGGCCCTCTAGAGGTAGCTGAAAAGAGTATATATTCCATGAAATTCCAGTTTAAAGCTAGAAATTTGAAATCCCTCTGAGTGCAAAGCCCTATCTACACTCCCACAGATATCTAGGCAAGAAGGGTGATGCTAATCTCTATATACACTTTTTCCAGAGAATGTAAATGGAGCTTTGTACTCCCAAGGCCTTTGAAATGCCTGGGGTTTATTATATGAAATCCAATTTGCCATTTTAGCAAAACAAAACAAATAACTTAAAAACATAGTACTTTATGACAGGGTAGAGTCTTATAAGCAATTATCCTTGTTTCGCAAATCTTGAAAGAGATACTATTTACTTATAAGGGTCCTAAGACACAGACTTTCTTGTGTGGAAAACAGGAAAAAATTTCTTCAGAATCTTACAAATTTGTTATTTAGGCTCTGGACCCTTGTGTGTTGTGTGTTACAAATATTTCTAAGGTGCTTAATAAATGTTTGTTCAATTGAATTATAACGAGACAAAAACATTATGTTTGAGAATTATGGCTCTGTTAGAATTTTCTTTTGGCTTTGAAAAGCAATCTTCTTCTAAAGAGAAAGTTATAATTTCCTTCTAGAATCATTAGACTTGTGAGAGACGTTTTCTTGATGACTGGACAACTAAATGGGTATATTAAGGAGTTGTTTTTTCCATATTCTCTATATCCAGAACAGTAAGTAGGATGGAGCAACCAGAGCTTTTCCTATGCACTGACATGGTTGTGTGGGTGCTCCCTCTCTGCATAGTCTCAGACACTGCAACTCTATGTATCAATGTCTTTTGGCAGTTCATGTCCCAGGTGGAGTTGGGAGAGAAAGTGAGTCTTAGGACACAGAAAAGAGGTAGAGTCATGGGCCAAGAGATATCAGGGTAGGAACAAGAAGCAGCAAGGTAGCACAGTGGATAAAGCCCTGGCCCTGGAGTCAAGAGTTTAAACCTGGCTCAGATAACCTGACACTTACTAGCTGTGTGACTCTGGATAAGTCACTTAATCTTGATTGAACGGAAGACACAAATACACTCAGGCAGACAAACAGTCAGAGAGAGAGACAGAGACAGAGAGATAGAGAGACAGAGACAGGGACAAGAGAGACAGAGACAGAGAGACAAAGACAGGGACAGACAGAGACAGGGACAGAAAGAGAGAGACAGAGACAGTGAGACAGAGAGAGACAGAGACAGAGACAGGGACAAGAGAGAGACAGAGAGACAGATACATACAGAGAGAAAGCGAGACAGAGAGACACACAGAGAGAAACATGCAGGCAGAGACAGAGAGAGAGACAGAGACAGAGAGATAGAGAGACAGAGACAGGGACAGAAAGAGAGAGACAGAGACAGTGAGACAGAGAGAGACAGAGACAGGGACAAGAGAGAGACAGAGAGACAGACACACACAGAGAGAGAAATAGAGACACACAGAGAGAAACATGCAGGCAGAGACAGAGAGAGACAGAGACAGAGAGATAGAGAGACAGAGACAGGGACAGAAAGAGAGGGGGGGGAGGGAAAGGGAGAGGGAGAGAGAGACACACAGAGAGAAACATACAGGCAGAGACATACAGAGAGAGACAGAGACAGAGAGATAAAGAGACATAGACAGGGACAGAAAGAGAGAGAGAGAGACAGAGAGAGAGAGAGAGAGAGAGGGAAGGAGGGAGAGGGAGAAAGAGACAGAGACAGAGAGAGGGAAAGGGAGAGACAGAGACAGAGAGAGAGACAGAGAGAGAGAGACACACACACAGAGAAAGAGAAAGACAGAGAGAAACATACAGACAGAGACAGAGAGACAGAGACAGGGACAGAGAGAGAGAGAGAGAGAGAGAGAGAGAGAGAGAGAGAGAGACAGAGAGAGGGAAAGGGAGAGACAGAGAGAGGGAAAGGGAGAGACAGAGAGAGAGAGAGACAGAGAGAGACAGAGACAGAGAGACAGAGAGAGAGAGACAGAGAGAGAGAGACAGACACACACACAGAGAAAGAGAAAGACAGAGAGAAACATACAGAGACGGAGAGACAGAGACAGGGACAGAGAGAGAGAGAGACAGGGAAAGGGAGAGACAGAGAGAGGGAAAGGGAGAGACAGAGACACAGAGAGAGACAGAGAGAGACAGAGAGAGAGAGACAGAGATGGAGAGAGAGAGAGAGACAGCCAGACAGAGAGAGAGGCAGAGACAGAGAGACAGACACACAGAGAGAGAAAGAGAAAGACAGAGAGAAACATACAGAGACAGAGAGACAGAGACAGAGAAACAGAGAAACAGAGAGACAGAGACAGAGAGACACAGAGACACAGATGGAGACATAGAGAGAAAGGCATGGACCACCCTTTTTCCAACACAATATGGAAACCATGGAGAGCCATTCTCTCTTTGACTTGCTTTAGTCAGCCTCCTACCCCTTCTATTCAACTGAATTTGCCTTCAGTACCTGACTTTCTAGTTACATCTCTGACCACATCCCCTGAGTTGATTTCTCAACAGAGCATCATGATGTGTTTGTCAGAGTAATTTCCTGGCCGGGATGCTGCACCTTCAGTGGCATCCCACGTGTTATTGAGTTGAGTAAAAGGATTCTCTATGTAAGCACTTATATTTGTGGAGAAAATTAGACCCATGAATAGAATCCTCTTCTAGAATTACTCCACTTTCCCTGTCATATTGTGCCTAAACAGTTTTATTAGTTAAATAGGTTTATTTCAGTAAAATCAGAGACCCATGGCCTTTCTCAGCACATTTGTCCTCTTGCTTTTCTGCACTTTGGCATTACTGAGAAGCAGGGTTAATTTTTCAAGTGTGTCAGAGTGGGATTTAAATAAAATATGGGTTCAAGCTGCCATGTGAAATTCAATGAAATCAATAGTAAGCCCTTATATTTGCATTCTTAGCATGGAAGCTAAAGTGTCAATGCACATATATTACTGTCTAATGAAACGTCAAGATTCCCCTTCCTAATGGAAGAGAATCAACTGCAATGCAAATTTAATGAACTCTGATTGTGAAATGCAAACCAGACCCAATATCCTGCAGAAAATTAACTTAATCAATAATCTCATTTGAAGCTTTAAGCTCTAAGTACAATCTCTCCATGTAGGACTAAGTCGGTTTTTCAAGATGCTGATTTTGGTCACTTTGTTAGGCTAAATGTATATTCTGGCACATTAGACCCTCATCTAACTGCCTTCATTGTTGGTGCTGCTGATGGAACCACTGAGAGTGACCTGAAAGTACCAACCAAACTTTAGGCTGCATAATAGCTCATGAGAAAAATGGATGTCCATGCACGTAATGGAAGAAATAGCCTTAAAATTATATTCTGTCAATGTTTAAGAAGTGTTTCCTTTCTTATTCCAGAAATTAGGGTGGAAAAAGGGATTTTGGAGTTAAGACCTGGATTTTACTCTGGACCCCTTTTCTAGCTGACATTGAGCAAGTTACTTTTCCTGAACCTCAGTTTCCTAGTCTGTGAAATGGGAGTAGTAATACCTGAACCGGGCTCTAGGATCACTGAGAGACCTTCGAGGTTATCTAGTCCAGTCACCTCATTTAACACACGAGAAAACCAAGGCCCAGAGTGCTTGTTACTTCCCTCAAAAGACTATTATGAGGAAAATGCTTTGTAAACTTTAAAGCACAATATAAATGTGAATTATTGAGAAATGATTTCAAGAAGAGTTTTAATGAATGAAGAATATAATCAAGTTGTGTAGGAGTTAGTAGATAATTTCAAAAATAAGAGAGAAAGAAGTAACAACAAGATAAAAGAATCCAGGTATTTCAGATCAAAAGAAAAAAATCTTTGAGCTAGTAGCTAGTATCTTGATTCTATACCTTGCTTTGCTTTTCTTTGGCTGGGTGACCTTTGGCAAGTGGCTTCATCTCTCTGGACCTGTTTCCTCATCCGTTGAAATAATTGTTTTGGAATGGATCATTTCTAAGGTCACTTTCAATACTAGTCCTCCGTTCTTTTGTAGGAGGAGGTTTACCTGTACTAGATCAGCTTTACCAATAAGGTAAAAGTAAATGGAGGCCAGCGAAAACTGACCGGTCTGGATAAGGCTAACCAAGAGTGAATTGCTTGTGATGGATTTTCATGAGGAAAATATAAACACCAACATGGCAATAAGAAGGACAATTTCTGGAGTCAGATTTGTAGTTGGACAGGATGTCAACCTATCGAGATTGGACTCTTTTATAGATATATAGAATCTATATTATATATATATATATGTATATAAATACACATTTTATATACATATATATTCTTTATATGTGATGTGTATATAAATGGAGAAAATGATGTCCAGAGAGATCATGATTTACATAAAGTCATGAAGAACTATTGAGACAGAATTGAGATTTGAATCTTGAACCCTCTCATTAAATTACTTAATTTAAGTAATTCAGTAAGAGGAAAGATGGAAATAAAGGCCAGGGGCAGTGTGTATTAGACAATATGGGAGCCAAGGATGTGAAGTTATACAAATCTGTGCCAGATAGATTTATGTCATTTATAATAATAATAGCTAACATTTATATAGCACTTACTATGTGCTAAGCATTTTATAATTATTATCTCAATTAACCCTTACCACAATTTGAGGGGTATGTGTTATTTTACAGATGAGGAAACTGAGGCAAACAATGGTGAAGTGTCACAATAGCTACTAAGTTTCTGAGGCCAGATTGAAATTTAGATATTCCTGACTCCACTGGGTCACCTAGGGGACCTTTGTTTAGTGCCTACCACATACAGGGCATTATTAGGTGCTAAGAGGGAAACAGAAGGAGTATAAACCATGGTTCTTGCCTTCAAGGAGTTTATGATCTATTAGGCAGATAAGGCATGTACAATGCACATGGAAAATGCTAGACAATTGGTACAAAAATTTGTTTTAGGAATCCAGAGGTGAGCAAGATCCGGCATAATTAATTAAGGAATTAAGGAAGATAGATTTAACTTGATTCTTTAGGGATAAATGTTGGATAACAGGCAATGGAATAAAATGGTGACCATGGGAACAGGAAGCAGGAGTTAGATGGATTTGTATGACATTTGCATGACAAGCCAAAGCACCTAACAAGTGATTGGTAATGGATGAAAAGAACACTCAAGGAGCTCTGGAAGCCAGATTGGGCTGCAGCTACAAATTCAGGATTTATTACCATAGAATAAGGGAAGGACTATATTTTAAACAAACTTCCTACCTCTCTAAGCACAGAGAGCAGAAGTGCTTTGCACACATTGAATGCTTAATAAATATGTATTGACTGTAAGTAATGAAATGAAACAGAAGAGGAACTTACTAAGGATAGAAGCTGGGGGTTTATGGGTTGAGGTCAAATCCACTGGTGAATTAGGGAGATGTCTACCCCCACACATGTTAAGGCTTCTCAAGGTGGAATGGGTAGATGAGAACAGCCAAAGATCCACTATATAAATATATATATATATATATATTTATATATATATATATATATATATCCCTTGTCATTTCTAGTTGTCATGACTTTTGTCCAGCACTGGATTTTGATGATCCTAGAAGAGAAAATAGGGATGATGACTTTACCCAACTGTGACTCATTTAAATCCAATTAGCACACATCCACATCCTCCAATGGTGTCATTGGTGCTCTTCCAAAAGGAAGGATGAACAGGAGGGATGTACTGGTAACTGAAAACAAAACAAGTGAAAATAGAAGATAAGCAATACGTATTTTAAAGTTTAATCTGCATTGTTAACTCTTTCTTCCATCTAGGCAATAAAAACACAATAAATTAAGCCCTAATTTGTAGCTTTTGCCAATTTTCAGGGTATAGATACTCACATTGAAAATTTAATAATGTTTGAGCTGTCTCTATTACTCCTTAGGAATGCCTTGATTTAGGGAGTGATGCTATAGTTATTAGTTATCTCATGTTTCAGATGTGAAAGTAATATTCAGAGAGGGATATTGACTAGCCTGTAGTAAAGTGCCTACTATGTGTTAAGGAGAGATTAAGTCACCTATATTTTATACCTCAAATTCAAGGCTTATTCCATTACTTAGGCTGCGCTGACTTTCCAAATTTGCAAACAGCTAAATTTAGGTTAATATCAGGAGAAACTTCTTAACAATGATGGTTATCCCAAAGTGGAATGGGCTGCTTTGGCAGGCAGTGGTGTTTGCCTCTGAGGAGATCATCTGTAAAGACTGGATGATCACTTCCTCAGGTTTGTTGAAGTGGCAGGTCTTTTTCAAGTATGAGTTGCATTCTGGCTCCTCTGAGGTCCTCTCCTACTGATGAGATTTTAGAATCCACATGAGGAGATAAAACACAGTCTCTTGAAACTGAGAAGGTCATCTGATGAGATGAGACAGGTCAGTAGCTTGAGGAGATTGGATAGTTCGGTTAGATTCTTCTTCCTTTAGAACTGTCACTAAATTTTTCTTCATCTCTTTTTGGCTCCTTCTCACATTCCCCATGAAGAAAAGTATTATGTAGCAAGAGGCATTCCAGTGTGAGTAGATTATATTAACTAACAAGAGACCTGATTTATCTGAGATCATTGATCCAGGGGCATCCCAGTAAACAGCTACTTTTCAAAGTGATTGGAAACCTTGAGGGCTGTTGTGGTTTGAGTGCCCTCTGGGATACTGGCTGTAGGGGGCTCTCTGACCATATTCTTAGATCTATAGTTAATACAGCTACCACCACAGGAGAGTAGAGTGGAGGAGGGGGAAAGGCAGTTCACTTCTGCCTTAAGGGGAAGAGGGCAGGGTGGCAGGAAGTGGGATAAGTAGAGAAAAGATTGCTTAAAAAAAATCTTAGAAACTTGGGTGGAATGGACTATTTTGACTCAATCTCCAAAACAAGGACCTTAATCTAAAGCCAGTCTGGACTGAAAGTAGATCCTACTTTATTGTTAGGAAAAGGTAGCCCTGGTTTTAGTCACAGCTCAGTTCAAGAAGTGTTTTCTGTCTTCTGTTTTCTTTCTTTTTTTTTTTTAAACTAACTACTATGTCCAGAGCAACTTATAAGTCTTATAAGATGTAGTCAAAGTGTGGAATGCATTCATAGAGGGAGTTTCCTTATCTGGGAATTCCATATACCAATGAAATCATAGATTCAATTCCTAAACCCACTCATATTCTGCACTTAACATATAAAAGATATAATGATTCTAGAAGATTTGGAAGAAACCTTGTCATGCTTAGAAGCTGTTTGATCCCATGCAAATTATTTATCTTAAGACTCATTTACAAAATTATAGAGTGTGGCCCAGATCTCCCTGACTCCAAGCACAGTGTCCTATCTATTTGTCCATGGCAACTCATGAGACAAACAAAAATACAAAATGGCCTTCAATGGGCATGTGACTGTATTTTAAACATCTTAATGCATATATCATTATAGTTTGACATTGTAGGACATATTCCACAGTTTCCCTGCTTTCTAAAGAAGGAAGAAAGATTTACCTTCTTCAAGACCAAACTGGTTCATTACAATTTCTTGTCTGGTTTAATTTTTCTTTTAAAGAAAGAAACTTTAAGAAACTTCTTAGATGATAAATAATCAGTTACCTATATGGAAATTATATACAGATTGTACATCACTGACCATTTAGGACAAAGGTAAAAATAAACACTAAACTAGAAGAAAGGATAGAAATGTGAAGAGAATATGTTCTCTAACTGATTTTTGTTCTACTCAAATTGATTCTCATAATGATGTTGAAAGGAATAAAGGAAAAGACTTTGATTCTGATTATCACAATTTTCAATAGTAATTTAATCAGTATAAAATAATCAATACAACAAGGAAGTCATAAGAACTCAAAATTTACACCAGGCAGCAAATATTTGCCAAAATCTCTGCTTAGTAGAGCCATTATAAAGATCAAATGGGAGGTAGGTAGTTGATTTAGTGGATTGACTGCTAAACCTAGAGTCAGGAAGATCTGAGTTCAAATTCAGTCTGAAACACTCACTAGCTGTGTGACCCTGGTTAAGTCTCTGTTTGCCTAAACCATTTCTTCTCCATTGAGAAGGAAATAACAAAGTACTCCAGTATCTTTGCCAAGAAAACCCCCTACACTGTTTCCAAAGATTAGGACATGATGGAACAATCACAAAGATCAAATAAGAACATGTACATGACTTTGAGCATGCTGCACTTGCAAGTAATAGGTTAGGAGTTGGAGGACTTGAATTCACGTATTAGGCTCTGTCTGACATTAAATTGGATGTCACTTCAACTTATTGGGGTCTTAGTTTTCCTTATGCTTCAAATGGGAAGATTGAACTAGATGGTTTCTAAGACTCCTTTCTATTCCAAATCTATGATCCTATAATACTTGATAAAAGGAGAAATATGGAAGTTTAGAAAACAAATCCCTTTGTGAATGGTGAAGTCTTGTAGATTATGAACAGTATTGCCTCACAAAACAGTAAAGATTGTTTGAAGAGAATATGTCTGCTGAAAGTTTCATGTGAAACTCAGCTAAGCCAAACTTCCCAGGAACATTTATAGATGAACTGGAAAGAGGACAACAAATAGATGGAAAATAGAATAGATTTGCCAGAATTCCTATAACAATTTATTTTCATTATTAATGATACTGGACTATTTGGACTTTAATGTCTCAGTCCCCAATGTGCTTTGTAAGGAAATGGAAATAACATTCAAGATGATGAAGTTAAGAGTAACTTGATCAAACTAAGTACATGGAAATAAATCCATGTTAAACATGACTGGGATTAGTTTTCAATATATCTCTGAGAGGAAGAGAGCACCTGTGGTAGGTGGAGTTGGGGAAAACATGGAGAGGGAAAAATTCAATTGGGATACTCTCTCATCTCTATAAAATCATCAAAATAATTATCTGCATGCCCAATGATAATATAGATAATGATAATACAAGAAAAAAAACAGGAAAGCTTTTGTAAGCCAATTCTGTACATTAGAACATATTTTTATGGTCACACAATCAACTGAAAGACATAGAGCATACAAGACCCTACTATGCTTTTTACCTATTAATCATTTTGAAAAAAAACCATTTGACTTGGCAGAGGTTCTAACAGGGGATGTAGAAAAATGAGACATTAATGCATTGTTGATGGAGTTTTGAATTGATCCAAACTTTCTGTATACTTCAAAGGGCTATAAAACCATACATACTCTTGCACCTAGCAATACTATTACTAAGTCCGTATCCCAAGAGTTAAAAAACAAAAGGAAAAGAACTTATGTGTACAAAAAATATTTATAGAAGCTCTTTTCTTGGGGAAAGGAAATGAAAATTGAGGGGTGCCTAGCAATTGGAAAATGACTGAACAAATTAGGTATGTAGTTATGATGAAATACTATTGTGTTACAAGAAATGATGATCCAAATGCTCTCAGAAAAACCTGGAAAGACTTCCACAAGCTGATGCAAAGTGAAATGTACTGTGTATAAAGTAACAGAAATATTGTAAGAAGATCAGCTGTGAATGACAAGTATTCTCAGAAATGCAATGATCCAAGCAAGACAACTCTGAAGGACTTATGATGAAGAATTCTACCCATACCCAGAGAAAAAACTGATGGCATCTGAATGCAGAGTGCAGTATTCTTTTTAAAAATGTTCTTTATTTTTCTTGAGGGTTTTTTGTGTTTTATTTCACATGACTATTATGAAAATGGTTTGCATGACTATACATGTATAACCTATATTGAATTGCTTGCATTCTGAAGGGGAGGGTGTCAGGGAGGTGAGGGAAAGAAGGGAAAGAATGTGAAATTTATAGAGTTTTAAAAATGAATGTTAAAATTATTTTTATGTGTAGCTGGGGAAATAAAATACTAAATAAGCTTTTAAGAAATAATAAAAATAAAAGGCTCCAATGACATATCTCATGCATGTGTTAAGATTGCACAAGATTCCTTGAAAGCTGCACTCACAAAAATAACTGCATCAAATAATCCTTAAATTACCACTCCCAAGTAATGCATCAAACAGTGAATCATTCTTCTTTAAGCTGAATGACACTGTTATGAAGGCTATCCTGTGCAGAGTCTAATACAAGAGGGATTCTCTATTTATTGATACAGAAGTACTCCTGATTCTCCTGGTTGTAGATGACTTTGTGTGGTTTCTCAGTAAGACTCATGACCATTTAAAGGAGATCAGCCTAAAAATCCACGTGGGAAAAATCAAATGCATGAAAAATGCCTAGTTCACATGCAGTTCAAATGCCAAAGAATAAAGACAATCTGACCTTTGTCTTCATCTCTCTTCTGAATTTGCCTCCCAAAGGTTACCCATTGCATTCTAAGTACTAAATTTGATTGCACTTTCTTAGTCTTGTCTCTCCTTGATCTCTCTGAAACATTTAACACTGCTAACCACCTCTTTCCTTCTAGCTAGTCTCTTTCCCCTTGGCATTAGAGATACCACATTTGCTTTATTTTTCATCATTTCCCTCCTATCTCCTTACCTTACTGTCAACCCCTTAAGGTTACTATTCCCAAAGGTTCTATCTACCATTTTCTTTTTTTCTTTCTCAATCAATCAATAAGCACTTTTAAAGTTCTATTTTGGGCTAAGTGCTAAGTTAGGTAACAGATATATGAAGACAAAAAAAGTGTCTCATCTAAAGGAACTTACATGCTATTGGGGAAGATAATATGAACACATTTAAATATATGTAGCATATAGATATCCTGACAATTGAATATACCTGCAAATAAATTAATTAAAGAAAGAGGGCAATAACAATTGGGGGGAGGGAAGGGCTGAGAAAAGGCTTCTTGTAAAAGTTGACACTTGAGCTGCATCTTGACAGAGGTAAAGGATTCTATAAGGTAAAAGTGAAGAATCACTCCTTTCTAGGCATGAGAGACAGCATAAAGATAGGGGTGGGCAGCTGTGTATGAGGAACACAGAGAAGGCCAGTTTGGTGCTAAGCCATAAATTGCAGGAAGGGGAATAATATACAACAAGCCTGGAAAGGTAGTCTGGAGCCAAGATGTGGAGGGATTTAAAAGCCAAAAAGAGGAGTTAATATTTTCTTTCAGGGGCAGTAGGGAACTATTGAAATTTATCGAGTAAGGAAGTGAATATCTGCTGTTCCAAATCACTTTGGAAGCTCTTTCATGGATAGATTGGAGAGAGGAGGAACTTCAGACAGCAATCAATTAAGAATAGTCTAAATGAGAAGTAATGAGGGCCTGAGCTAGGCTGGTGACTGTGTGAATAGAAAGATGCAAGACAGAGAGGTAGATAGATACAAAAGACATTAAAAAGAGAGAATCAGCAGTATTGTTAACTCGACTCTCTTCCTTCATAATCTCATTCATTCTTAAGGCTTCAACTTCCTTTTTTCTTTAGCATATTACTGAAATCTATACCTATAATCTTGACCTGTCTTCTGAGCTCCAAACTTGCATCTCCATTTGGTGAAGATTATTTCCACATGATATCTGATTGATGTTTCAAATACATGTTTAAAAGTAAGTTTGTTATCTTTTTTCCTTAAAACTATTCCTCCCTCTGACTTCACCCTTCACCTAATAGTTCATATTCAAAACATTGGTAATATTCTAGGTTTGAATTCTTTCTGTTCTTCTTATTGGCCCTGTGACTTTACTCACTTAACCTCTGGAAGTCTAGGTTTCCTCATCTATAAAATTAGTGGAATAGATTTAGATGAAGGCAGTCTCTGGATGATGGAAGTCCCTTCTAACTCTGAGATCTAGGATCCTATGTCCTCTAAGACCCTTAAACAACTCCATACCTACTATGAGCAAAGCACTATGCTAGATCCTGGGGTTCTAATAAGGGTTGGTACGGAATAAGAACAAGTCTGGCAAGAAGAGGAGACACATTCAGTTTGTGAAGTTAGAGCAGAGGAGGAAAGGATGGGATAAAAGAGAGGCTTTCGTAGAGTGGAGTATGGTGGATGAGAGATCTCAGGATGAATGAACTTAATTTTCCTCAGGAAACAAGGTTTTCTTGGTTGGTTTGAAACAACCGTCAAAGGAATTTAGATGTAAAAAACTGTTATGTGATTGTGAAGGACCAGATGATGTTTCTCAAGCTCTGAATTCTAAATCCTATGATGTATGACTCATCTTTTTTTTTTTCACTTCTCATATCCAATCACTTGCCAAGTCATGTCGATTCTGTCTCTGCAATATAGCATTCTCTATTCTCTATTCCTACTCAATCACTCCATCAAAGACCTTCTTTACAAGAATTCCCGGGTCTTCCTTGCTGATCTTCCTACTTCCACTCTCCCTTTCTTCCAAACTATCCTCCATATTGCTCCCATTTCAGAGATCTAGTCAATTTACTCTATTGCTCAAAAATTTTCAGTGAATCTTTATTGCCTATTTAGTAATATATAGACTAACCTGAATCTGAACTTGAGCCCTATCCCTGATTGAAGGCTTCCCAAGCTTAGATGCCAACCCAGGTTTTCCTACTTCCTACTATGACTTTCCACATATTCTTTGCTAAGCCAGCCACTTTTCTTTCCAGATTACATCACATATTTCTATTTCTGGGGCTTTACTCTCCCTATGCCTGGAATGAGCTTCTTCACCCTCCTTACTTGTTGAATTTATATCCACCCTTGTAGCCCAACTTTAGCTACTCACTAGCCATCTTATCAAAATATCCTTGATACCTTGTTTGATAACATTTTCCTCACCCAGTCCTCATAGAGCATTTATTATTATTATTATTTGTTGTTATTATTATTATTATTATGGCACTGCTGTAATGCAAATACCATGTCTTATCTAATTTTGTACCTCCAGCAGAGTACCCTTCACATCGAAATAAGTTTAAAATGTTGGCAGAATGGAATAGAAATGTACCCAGGAAACTACATCAGGGAATTTGTGCCTCAGGACAAGGAGGCTTCAAGAGAGCTTTCTAAATTAACTCCTAGGACTGGCTTAGAGATAGTCCTATTGCTCTGTATTTGACTGATTTGACCTAGTTATTGCTGCTCAGTACCAGAGTTGGAGGGGCAGCCGGGCTCAGGACTCAGCATCCTCTGAACCCCAAAGCCTCTTAAAGAGATCACTCTTTCATGCTCACTCACCCTGAAATACAAGGGCTTTAACTTCAGCTGTCCATGTAGCCATTTCATCAGTATTAAAGTCACTTAAAATCAATTGGTGTCAGTGGGATTGACCATCCGAGGAAAGGAATCCAAAAAAACCATCTGACAGATTTGCCCATCTGTGTTCAGATAATGGAGCTTCTTCCTCTAATGTTGCTGAGCCTGGTGTTGCCTGGGGCCCCCTGAGACAGGTCTGCCTTCCTATAGAACCTGTCTCCCCCAGATCTAAGATCTGGGATCTAAGATCTATGAAATGCCAAAATGCCAATATTTGTACAGTTCTCTAAAAACTCTCTGAAATGTCTAATTCTCAGTTGTTGTTGTTATTATTATTCTTATGTCATTCTATATTTTGTGATCCCAGTATTAGTTATTGAGTTTCTTCTATTCTTGATGGCAAAAATATATATTTATTGTTTTTTTTCCCTTTAGTTCTTACTTTAACTAACAATCATTAGTCCTTATCTGTTCTCAATGTCCTCATTAAATAAAGGGGTTGGATTAAGGTCCCTTTTAACTCTTAACCTACAATTCTATGTCATAATAATAATAATAGCTGATGGTTTTACCACCCTTTGTAGGTTACAAAGCACTTTGCTTACATTATCTTGCTGGATGCTTACAAAGTAAAGTAGTAAAATTATTATCCTCTTTTTGCAGGTGATGAAATCAGCACTCAGAGATGGCAAGGAACTCAGAGAGCATAACATGCTCACTCAAGGTCATCAGATTGTAGATGGTGGGGCTGGGGTCCTTTCCCTCCAAGCCAGAGGTCTTTCAATTGTAAAATAGCATGCCTTCTTTTCCCTAGAGGTCATTTTCCATTTCTCTACCTGGTGTTGTTTCTGAAACAGTCTGGGGTGGCTTAGATATGGGCAGGATGGGGGAAGCTGCAGAAACCACTCCCAGCTAGTTAAAAAATTATTTCCATGTGAGCTAATACCATTCCTAAAGCTCTTCATGGAAACAGCTCAGCATTATCTAGACATCTGGAATGACTCTCTTTTTCCCCCAAAAGCATGAACAGCAGAGGAGATTTTTATTTTACCCAAATGTATGCACTATTTGGGGGTCTACATCAATATGTGTGTATGTGTGTGTGTGTGTGTGTGGATTTTTGCACATGAAAACGAGCAAGTTTCTACACTTCAGAGCACTGGGACTGGAATCTAGGGAAAGCTCCTTTAGATGCACCGAATATAGGCCCCACTTCATGCCCTGCTCCCAGATAGCTATTTTTTGCAGCAGAGAAAGCCTGAACTGTTGGGAATGAGCCAAATGTTTTGGGTGTGGCTGGCACAGGCTCTGGGAAGGTCTTTCTTTTGCTTCTAGGTATCATTGCTATTTATCTTTGAGATTTTGTGTGTGTGTGTATATGTGTCTATGTGAAAGAGAGAAGGGGACAGAAAGACAGAGACAGAGACAGAAATAGAGACAGAGAGAAGGCGAGAGAGAGATAGAGACAGAGACAGACAAAGACATAGATGGAGAGAAATACAGAGACAGAGACAGAAACAGAGAGACAGACAGAAACACACATAGACAGAGAGATAGAGAAACAAAGACAAAGACAGAGGCAGAAAGACAGAGACAGAGATAGAGATATTCACAGAGAGACAGAGACAGACAGATACACACACCCAGAGAGAGAGACAGAGATAGACAGACAGAAACAGAGACACACAGACACAGAGACAGCCAGAGACAGAAAAACAGAGAGACAGAGACAAAAGGCAGAGAGACAGAGACAGAGAGATAGAATAATGAATGGGATTTAGGGAGGGGGTCAGTGAAGGAGAAACTACATTAATTTTTAATGCTTCATATATTGTTATTATGCTCTATACTTTTCACATTCTCCTCTAGATCTTTGTGACATTCTCTTCACTGAATTTATCCACTCTAGTGATCTGTCAGGCCTCTGTTTCAGTGGATGAACTCGGTCTTTCATTGAAGTCTCATGGCTGGAAAAAGCCAACGGCAGCCAGGCCTGGCAGGCCCCCATGAAGGAAAGGAGGAGGTGGGATTTTCATCGGAATGGGACACTCCCAAATAATTGTGTGAACAAATGGGAAGCTTCTGAAGCCAGATTTAGTGAAGGAAAACTCTCTGCATTAAAAAAAAAAAAAAAAAAATGCCCCTGGCATTGTTGTTTTGAAACACGAGGATCAAAGAAGTGTTGAGAATTTGATATTTTTTAAAAAATAAGTTTAATTTTCTTTACATTGTGAAGATGCCTCCAGAAAATAATTCACTTGAATGATTTGCAACCATTAATATGTGTGTAAATTTCCTCCAAGATCTTTTTCTTTTTGCCCTGCACCCAATGCCTAAGCTTAATTTTTAGTCACTAAAAACACCATGTAAATTTTTAACTATACTCATACCCCCCACCTCCAGGAAATAAAGAACTAATTTACATATTATTGATTAAAGTGGATATGATTCAAAGCAACAAGGAAAAGTCATTTTTAGAAGGAATTAGACCGTAGTAATTAATGAATATTGAATTCCTTGGCCAAAGCTTTATTTGATTTCTAAACATAACCTCCCATGTTTTTATCTAAGGTCCAAGTGCCTGCTCTATTGGTGGTCAAACCAAATCTACTAGATGTAAGATTAAAATTCTCATTACATTTTTATTTCTTCCCCTCACAATCTTTACTTTACTTGAAGGCTCAGCTCAGGTACCCTTTCTTCTGCAAAGTTTACCTTGAATCATCCCAGTGGTTAATGTTTTCTTTCTACTTAAATGAGGAAGATATCCTGTGCTCCCATTTATTAAATGCCTACTATGTGCCAGGTGCTGTGCTAAGTGAGTGGGATAAAAAAAGACAAAGGAAAGTTTTTTCCTTCAATGAGCTTATAATCCAATGAAGGAGTTTACAATCTAATTGAAGGCACTTGAGAAGCATTTGTTGTAATTTAATTTAATTAAACAATTGAGTGAAGTACAGTTTGGGGTGAGCAGACTTATTCTTAAGTCACCCTAGGCTCAGATATTTGTGGCTCCAGCTTCAGGAAGAAGAGGAGGTAGAATTCTATCTCTGTCTGCAGTACAATTAGAGTTCTGTAAAATGCAATAAATATCAATATCATTTCCTGAGAGTTCTCATAAGCCTGTCCATTTGTGAAACTGTTTCCCTATGATAATTCTTTCTTAATGACATCAATTTCTTAGGCATCTACTGTATATAAAACTGTGCAAGGCACCAATAGAAATACAGACAATTTAAAAGAGGAGAAAACTCTCATAAATGTTAAAAATGCATGCAAAAAGAACACATGGTACTTTATGTAGTTGTTGAGTGCCAAATAAGTGGCATAGACCAGTTGTCTCAAAAGTAATGACCAGTCAACTGGAGAGTAGGAAGATGAGTTAAATTCTGCTCATATCCCACTTTCCTGATAAAATCAGTTAACTTTACCTCATTACAAAGCTTTGCAAGCTTCTAACGTCTCCCTCTCATAAGCCTCCTCCCCCAACCTTTTCCTGTATGTTACTTTCTCAAGGTAGATTATAACCCCTGGATGCTATCAGGAGTAGTTGCATTGGTGTCATTGGAAAAAATTCCTCAGTCTCCCAAACCCTACTCCCTGACCCACAGATCACCTTGAGACTACAGAAGGTACCTCTCAGAAGGTAGACTCATCGATCTAAGGCAGGGATCAGTGAATGAGAGATGCCCCTTTTCATTTTTGTGGGAGAGCAAATCACAAAGGATGACCAAGAATGGATAAATTGAAGATCTCATTTGATTATAGTTTCTTAGGCAGCTAGATGGTATAATGGATTCAGTGTTGGAATTGAAGCTTCTAAATGCTTGAATTCTAATCCTGTTTCAGGTATTTGCTAGCTATACATCTTCAGCAAGTCACTTAATTAGCCTTTGATTGCCTCACTTTCCTGCCTCACTTATTATTTTTTTTTTCTGAACTTCCCCATTTCTGCCACATCACTACTGATCTTTCAGTTCAGACTCATAAACCCTTGCTATCATCCTCATTTTTACCCCTCTCATATATCCCCTGTTCCAATATCTATCTTTTCCTTCTTTTTTATGTGTGCTCCTATTTTTCAATTTAGTCACAGAAAAGAAATAACAAATAGCATTTATTCACTAAAAGGTAGAGTGTTGTGAGATTTAGTGCACAATGTTTCAGGCCTGTTTCTCCATTATTACTTCTTCAATTTGTGCTCTGTTTTCACCCTTGTGTTCTAGTGTGCTTTTAGAAAGGAATCTCTTAAAAAACACCTCTGTTGTTTTGTTATTGTTGTGTCACTTTCTCTTACTAATTTTTTCCTCTTTTTTTTTTTTGGAAGAATAATTTGTTTTGTGACCTGTGCCCTCCTGGGTTGATTCCTAGTGTTTACTTAACATATTTCTTTTGAATGGTATGTTTGCAAAGCAAATAACTTACATCTAGTTTTCTTTAAATGATTGTTTTTTTTTTCAATTGAATGTCTTTCTTTTTTCATTGTTGATTGGGCTTTAGTTTATAGAATATGTTGTATCTGAAGCACTTTGGCTCTATAGGACACATAATTCCATTCCCTTCTGTAATTTCTGGTAGGAGTAGAATTTGCTTGAGTAATTTGAATTTCCTTTCCTTTTATTTGAAAATTTTTCTTCTGGTTATTTGCAGAAATTATTATTTGTAGTTGGAAGTATTAAATTTAAGAGGTAGGTAACATGGAGTTTGAGTGCAGGTTTTTTTTTTTTCCTGAAGGTGATTTATGGATTACTTCAATTGGTAATTCCTTGCATTATGACATTCAAGTTGTTTTTGTTGTTTTTTAACTTCTAGAAGAAATAATCCTTAAGTTATCTCTATGAATCCTGTCGTTGAGATCAATATGTTTTGTTCATATTTCTTTCTTTTTTTTCCCCTGAGACAATTGGGTTAAGTGATTTGCCCAGGATCACACAGCCAGGAAGTGTTGTGTCTGAGGTCATATTTGAACTCAGGTCCTCCTGACTTCAGGGCTGGTGCTCTATCCACTACACCAACTACCTGCCCTGCTGATATTTCTTTTAATGTTTTTAATGCCTTTTAAAAAATATTTTAATGCCTTTTGTTTCTTATTCTGATTTTTCTTCACTTTTTAAAAAATTTGTGTTCCCAATCAATTGTTCACACTTTTATTTCTTTTTTGGGGGGGTTGGGTGGGGCAGTGAGACAATTAGGGTTAAGTGACTCGCCCAGGATCACAAAGCTACTAAGTATTAAGTGTCAAATTTTGAACTCTGGTCCTCTTGACTTCAGGGCTAGTGCTCTATCTACTGTGCCATATACAGGCTCCTTGCTTTTATTTTTTTTTTAGTGATATTTGCTGCCTTGGATTAAAGTTTTTCTATTCTATGAATTATTTCTGCTGTTAGGCCATAATTCTACTCTCACAATGCATATTTCTCTGTTGAACCATTCAAGAACATCCTGCTATATTAGAAATTCACAGGGTATCCTGCTTCCTCAAGTTTTTTAATTATTTATTTTCCTTTGTTTTGCAATAGTTTTTGAAGACATTTGAATTCTTTTAGTTAGTCTGGAGTTCATATTTTCTTCTGTTATCACTATCTTCTCTATTTCTTCATCTGCTTTTGATCAAGATTGTTCATAGAGTCTTCTTTGGAAGATCTTTATTAATGTCACTCTTTTCTTCCTTTTCTTCCCCTATTGTTCATTTTCTGACTCAGTTTGCTCAAGTCCTGAAATTTAAAAGCTGTTTCAGCTTCTTTACAACATGCTGAATTCAACTTTTTGCTGTCTTCTCTGTATCAAGAGACTTCTGTGGTGACAGAACTTTTCTCAGCTGGATGATTGTCCCCTTTCCTTCAGGGCTGGTTAAATCTCACAGTTTTGCTGGTGCCATTCCCCTGATGCCTTTTTTCTTCAGTTCTCTGGCTAAGGACTCTATGGCCTAATAGCCCTTGCTGTCCATGCATGTGTATGTGTTGGGGTGGAAGGGAATGTAACAGAGTTTATTTCTGCTGCAAGTTTGTGGGTCAGATTGGCCCATCCTGTCAGCGTGGTAGCTGATTTATGGGAGAGAGGATGCTGTGAGCACTAGGGATTAAGGTTTAGCATTCTCAGCTGTTACTTCATTAAGTTGTTTCCTCATTGGGGTTCTTGGTGTTTTAAATCAGAGAGACAGCTAAAATTGCTTTATCTTTTACATATAATTCTGATTTTACTTGAGAAATCAGAGAAAATATCTAGTGCTTCATTTTATTGATCATTTGACCTGGGAGTTATTTACTCGACATACTCAAGAAGTTGCCAGTTCTAGCCCTACAATATCTCTCGTATTTCTTCTCTTTTTTCTGTTCACACAGCTACCAACCTAGTTCAGGTCCTCATTACTTGTTGCCTGGATTATTGCAGTAATCTTTTAATTACTTGGTCTCCCTGATTTAAGTATCTCTGCTCCAATCCATCTTCCAAACAGCAGCCAAAATGATTTTGCTAAAGTAGAGTTCTGACCAAGTCACACTCTTCTGACAATATCACTAGCTCCATATTGATTCTAGAAATGTAAGCATTTCTGATGGGCATTTAAAATTCTTCACAACCTGACCTCTTTCTGCCTTAATACATATATTCCTTCCTACAAACAATGACTAGGAAAAATTGGCCTTGTAGCTAAAGTACCTAAACATGAAACGGAAATTAGGATACAATATTATAAAGAGAGAGGAATACTTTTGTTTTAATTCCTCCTGGATTGAAATTGGAAACAATTCTTTTTTGCTCATTTTGTTTTGGGTATGATGAACGTCTACAGGTTAAAAAACAAAAACAAACAACTCCTGGTGAAGTGGTTCTGTTCAGTGACTCTAATTTTTCAATAAATTGTTGTACTATGTATTTTTTAATAAAAACTTCCTTATGCCCAAAGGGCTATCAAAATGTGCATACCTCTGACCCACCAGTGTTTCTACTGGGCCTATATCCCAAAGAGATCTTAAAGGAGGGAAAGGGACCCACATGTGCAAGAATGTTTGTAGCGGCCCTTTTTGTAGTGGCTAGAAACTGGAAACTGAATGGATGCCCATCAATTGGAGAATGGCTGAATAAATTATGGTATATGAATGTTATGGAATATTATTGTTCTATAAGAAATGACCGGCAGGATGATTTCAGAGAGGCCTGGAGAGACTTGCATGAACTGATGCTGAGCGAAATGAGCAGAACGAGAAGATCATTATGCACGTCAACACGATTATACCATGATCAATTCTGATGGACATGGCTCTCTTCAACAATGTTTCAAAGCAGTTCCAATTGTTCAGTGATGAAGAAAGCCATATATACCCAGGGAGAGGCCTGTGGGATCTGAGTGTGGACCACAACATAGCATTTTTACTCCTTTTGTTGTTGTTTGCTTGCATTTTTTTCTCATTTTTTTCCTTTTTGATTTGATTTTTCTTGTGCAGCAAGATAATTATAAATGTGTATGCATATATTGGATTTAATATTTTTTTTACCATATTTAACTTATATTGGATTACTTGCCATCTAGGGGAAGGGAATAGGAGGAAGGGGGGAAATTGGAACACAAGGTTTTGTAAGGCTTAATGTTGAAAAAATTATCCATGCATATGTTTTGAAAATAAAAAAGCTTTAATAAAAAATAATAATTTGAAAAAAAGTTTCTTAAAAGAAAGAAACCTAGTGCTTTATCTGGCCACCTTGATTAACTGAATAATTAATTAATAACACTCTTTATTTACAAGTCTGTTCCACTCCTTCCGATATACACAAGGACTTTTTAAAAGTAATGAGACAAATTTAATCATATTGTTCTTGTAAATATATTATTAGAAATGTTTTGGTACTAGCTACAAGGGTTTAGATCATGATGAATTAAATATTTTAAAAATATTATTTCATCTTTATTACACCCTTTTAAATTTGTATTTGTTTAGATATTTTCATAACATGTTAGGATAATAGTATATTCTTTAATTTCTAAATAAATTAATATGCATATATTAGAAATTCATATTCAAAATTGTTTTACTGATACTTGAGATGTCTGATTTAGACAACCAGAATTATGTTATTTAAGGCCTAGGGAGGTGATGATAATAATAAAAGCATTTATATAACATTTAAAAATTCCCAAAGCATTTAACAAATAATATTTTATTTTATTCTCACCATTACCCTCCTAATTTCCATTGTTGTTGTTCAGTCATATGCAGATCTTCATGACCACATTTGGGGTTTTCTTGGCAAAGATATTAGTGTAGTTTGCCATTTCCTTCTCCAGCTCATTTTACAGATGAGTAAACTGAGGCAAACAGGATTAAGTGTCTTGTTCAGGGGCATATAGCTAGTAAATGTCTGAGGTCACATTTGAATTATAGAAGATGAATCTTCCTCACTCCAAGTCTTATACTCTACTACACTACCTAGCTGCCCACCCAGCTGTTAATAACCCAGGTGTGTTATTATCCTTATGTTACAGTTGAAGTAACTGAAATAGAGATTAAATGACTTGCTGGTCACACAGATAAAAAGTGTCTGAGTCTAGATTTGAGTTCATGTCTTCCCAACTGAAACTCCAGTGCTCTGTCCACTGTGCCACCTAACTGCCAATTAGTGACTCAGATCTTTTTACATCTGGAATTTTGTGTTCAGCTTTGGGTGCCATATATTAGGATTGCTAAGATTATTTTCTCTTACTTTGGTTCCTGGAGGCTACACTCTAGATTCAGTCAATTAAATGAAGCCTTAAAGTTAATTTTAACTAGATTTCACCTACAAAAAACTTTATGCAGGAAACATAAAAATAGGACTCCAATAAGTATTTTTCCTTAGTCACCAAGTGCCCTAGATATAGCTTTGAGGCATTGGAGTGGCATTAGTTTGTTTTAAGATGGAAGTGAACAAGTTTCACTAGTTTGAACTAAGGGTGGATTGTTAAATGAGATTTTCTAAAACTTGAATGACATGCCTCTAAATTCTCAAATTCTTTGAAGGCAAAGCTGGGTTCAGATAATCCCTGAAATCTCTTAGAAAGGCTTCATGTAGCTCAAAGTTCTCTTGCATGCTGTCTGTAAAAAAAAAAAAAAAAAAGAAAAGAAAAGAAAAGATGAATGGAATTCATTATTCTAATAATTCTTTAATTATTCCTCGAAATTCAGTGTAAAAGTATTAAAATGGGAAGGCAGGAAAAGAGGGTAGAGAACATAGAATCAAAGTTGGTGGAGACCTTATAGGCAATTTACAATCTCTCTAGACATTAGAGACAATACCTTTTGTTAATTGGCTCCTTTCAGTTTTCCAAGCAAGGCATTCCATTTCCTGACTCCAGGCACTTTAATTGGCGATTCCTCATGTCTAGAATTCTTTCCCTCTTCATCTCCCTCTTGTAGCTTCTTTCAAGTTTCAGCTAAAAACCCATATTTTACAAGAAACTTTTCCTATTCCTCCTTAATTCTAGCACTATCTCTCTGAGACTACTCCCATTTATACTCTTTATAGCATTTTTGTACATAATTGCTTGCATGTTTGCATTAGATTGTGAGTTCTTTGAGGGCCTTTCTTTATATATCTGGTGCTTAACACAGTGTCTGGCATATAGTAGGTGCTTAATAAATTCTTGTTGACTGATAAGAGACAGTCTCAGAGAGAGAATGGCTCATCCAAAACCATGAGATAAGTAGCAGCAAATCAGATCTTCTGACTCCAAAACTGACATCTTTTCCATCAGTCTGTACTGATGCTCACATTCTTTACAATGACAGTATTCTTTCTAAAGCATTCACTCTTTTTCAGTTAAGCAGTTAAGACATGTGAGCTATTTAAGGCACACAAATAGAAAAATTGCTACTATCTGCCAAGATCAGCCTCTATTTAGGGTGGTGATGGGCCCACTGTGTAGAGCTCAGTGCCTTGAACATCCTGTATTAGGAGTTTAATAAATGCTGAACTGAAAAGTTCAGGGGACTGAAGAAGGCCCTCCTACTCTTCAAAAAATTTCCTTATCAGGTAACAGTTTTTCCATGACAATTATAAATCAGGGTTAATGTGCAAATAGGCAGCTATTTAAATTTACTTGGCTATTTAAAAGACAGACAACAAATACCTTTCTGAAAGAAGATTCTGAAAGGGGATTGAAACCAAGATTAAGGAGAAAATGCAGAGATTCACCTGAGATCTTCCACATTTCTCTCCTAACAACTTTAAAAACATCTCAAAATGAATTCTGGAGCTGAAGAGCCCACACAAAGACAGAGTGAAACAATTTTTCAGCCTAAGACAACTTAGAAGGTTGGCAGGAAAATTTTTTTGCACTAGGGTGAGAATGGAGCACAGTCCAACACAGACTGTGCCAGCATGGGCTGGGCTACAGGAAACCAGCAGCAAGCCTTGGAGGCGACTGACTCACTGGTGGTAATGACTGCTTCCAGAGCTCTCAGTCCACAGACAGTAAGGGATTGAACAATTAATCAGGAGGAGACTACAAGGGTCCCTTTACTGGCACTGGGCACAGGACTCTGGTTTATTGCCCATTCTTCATCTAGGTCATAGTCCTGGGTCTCAGTCCCAGATAGAGAAGAAGCAATAGCATTTCAAAGCTAGTGAGCAGAAGGGAGTGGAAACCCTGGTCATAGTTTCAGGGCAAAAGAGTGCTTGTGGTCACTCACAGACCAGAGCATAGGCTAGTAGAATAGTAAACACGCCTTTCCATAGATCAGACCATTTTGGAAAAAAAAAAAAAAACTGAAAACTAGCTCTGAACCATCTCTGAAAATATCTGCACAAAAAATCCTGAAGCTTGGACAGTGCCCTCTCCACCCTGGGAGCAGAGCCCAATTTTAACATAAAGTTAAAAGTCAAAAAATGGCTGGAAAAATGAGAGGGAAAAAAACCTGACCACAGAAAGTTACTATAGTGACAGGGAAGATCAATACACAAACTCAGAAGACAACAAAGTCAAAACTGTTAATTCAAAGCCTTGTAGAAAATTGCAAATTGGTCTCAGGCCCAAAAGGAATTCCTGGAAGAGGTCAAAAGGGTTTTTAAAAATGAAGTAAGTGAGGTAAAGGAAAAATTGGATAATAAATAACAGAGATGAAAGAAAGTAATTTTTTAAAGAGTCAACAGCCTGGTAAAGGAGACCCTGGAATAATGAAGAAAATCTATCTTATCCTACAGAAAGGTAGGAGGGGAAAAGACTAAGGGGGGTAGTGGTGATAATAGAAGGAGGGAGGACTGGGAGAGGTGGTAGTCAAAAGCAAAACATTTTTGAGAATGGACAGAGAGAAAGGAGAGAGAGAATAAGATAAACGAGGAGGAAATAGACTAGGAAGAAATATACTGTAATCATAACTGAAAAAAATTATGGCAAGTTTCTTTGATAAAGGCCTTATGTATATAGAGAACTGAGTCATTTATAAAAACAAAAGCTTGGTAAATAGTTAATGCAGTTTTAAGAGGAAATCAAAGCTGTTTTAAATCATATTTTAAAAAATGCTCTAAATCACTATTGAAAGAAATGCAAATTAAAATAACTCTAAGGTTTGACCTCATATCTATTGCATTGACTAATATGACATAAAAGAAAAATATCAAATGTTGGAGAGGATGTGGGAAAATTGAGGCATAATGAACTATTGGTGAAGTTATGAACAGTTTCAACCATTTTGGAGAACAATTTGGAACTATGGCCAAATGCAAACTCTTTGGCCAGAAATACCATTACTAGAATTACTAGAAATAAAAAAAAGGAAAAGGAAAAGGAAAAGGCCCTATGTACAAAAATGAGGAGTTCTTTTTAGTGATAACAAAGAATTGGAAATTCAAGAGATATTCATCAATTGGGGAATGATTGAACACGTAGTGGAATATAAATGTGATGTAATGCTGTTGTACTTTAAGAAATGACAAGCAGGATGCTCCTAGAAAACCCGGAAAGACTTACATGGACTGATACAAAGTGAAATGAGCAGAACTGGGAGAACACAGTCAGAGCAATGATGGCCATCTGTTAATGACTTAGCTCAGCATTATGATGATCCAAGAAAATTCTGAAGGACTTATGATGAAAAATGCTGATCCATCTCTAGAGAAAGTACTGATGGAGTCTGAATGCAGATCAAAGCAAACTATTTTTTACTTAATTTTCTTAGGGTTTGTTTTGTGGTCTGTGTTTTCTTTCACAACATGACTAATATGGAAATATATTTTGGGTGACTGCACATGTATAAGCTTGCTCACCTTCTTAATGAAGGGGGTAGGAAGGGAGAGAGAGAATTTGGAACTCAATTTTTAAAAAAAAAGAATGTTAAAATTATTTTTTACTTGTAATTGGGGGAAATTAAAAAAAAAAAACCTATGGGAAAAAACGGTTCTGAGAAGGGCCCAGGGAAAACATTGGCTCCTGAAGGCAAGTCCATAGCAAAAGATGAGAAAGCTCAGCTCTGATTTAACCTGCTTTACAATTTGGTGACAGAATAGCCCTATAAGAATCTGTTGTATAGTATGCTTTTCTAAAGGAGATGCCAAGGGCAAAGAATAGATGTAAGAGGATAAAACATTTATCTTTTTTTTTTGGCTGAGGCAATTGGGGTTAAGTGACTTGCCCAGGGTCACACATGAAACATCTATCTTAGAGAAAGAGGGAAAGATTACAAAATGGGGATCCTCTTCACTGGATTATTGGCTTTCCTAACTAATAATATAAATCTAGTCTGCTTTTTTCCATTTGCTAGAATACCTCAAATTTGTTCTTGCTCATGGTACAATTAGAAGAGCAACAAAATTTTAAGGATGGAAAGCACCTTTAAGATCATCTAACTTAGGGCCTTCATTTTATAATTGAAGAAAATGGCAGTTATAGGGCCCAAAGTCAGAAGCTAATTAGGTTAGAGTTGATTTCCTGATCTAAATGTCTGGAATGACAATTAAAATGTCCCCATAAGCTGGAGGAAGATATTTAAGATCAATTAAGCAATCAACAAGTATTTATTAAGCATTTTAATGTGTAGTTAAGTATAGTAGAAAACGATCTAGAATTAGTGGATCTGAGATCAAATCCTAACTCTGGCATTTCAACTGTGAAACCAGACAATAGGCTCTTCATTTCCCCGAACTTCAGCTTTCTTATCTGCAAAATGGAGGGAAAAAACACTTTCTCCACCTACCTCATAGAATTACTGTGGGGAAAATATTTTGCAAATCTTAATATACAATATAATATATAATGGAAGCTAGTTTCATTTTTCTCTTTGTTATTCTAAAAAGAAAGGCTTTTCACAGTGTAGGCACTTGATAAATGTAATACTTCAATTAAACAATATTTCAATCTGATTTGGGTGGTGACAGAAAATACAATCCTGTGATCAAAGTGCTGTATGCTCTTTGTAGGACATGATGCCTGATTGTCTGGGAGATCTCTGAGGCTGCAATGAACATCTTCATATCAGAGGTCTCCCAGCCAATTGGGAATTGTGCCCTTCCAAATGTACCCAGCTCAGCAGAATCACAATGGCCAGAGATGTTATATTCATGTTTTTGTTGGACTGAATTTTTTTGGATTAACTGAGTTATGTGCCTAACATTCTACTGGGTATGACAATGCATACAATTGAAGTGAGAGTATCTGATTTCCAAGAGATGTGATTGGGGAGATAACACACTAAAAACAATTATTGAACAGTGCTGTAACATATTTTTTGATGTTAAATTTCATGCTATGTAACTTGGAGCCAAGTAAACTCAACAAAGAAAGAGTAGTGAGCAAGTACTCTGTATGCTGTGCCACTTAGCTGCCTTATGACCCTTATTTATTTGTTTGTTTGTTCGTTCATTCATTCATCTATTTATTTATGTTTTTAAAATATTTTATTAATTTTAATCAGTCAAAATCCACCTTCTCACTCCTATCTACATCCCCCTCCCATACACACAATGAAAACATAAGGAAAATCTCAAACTCATACTTAGATAGTCAATCAAAACAAATTTTTACACTGGTCAAACTACTCGATTTCATTCTTCACTCTGATTCTTCAGCTCTTTGGATAGCAAGTTTCATCAATAGTACTCTGGAATCCTAATTGGTCATTATGCCGATAAGAGATCAACACAATAGTATTTAATCACACATATGTCATAATTTGTTTATTCCCCCAATTTATGGGCACCCCTTCAAATTTCTATTCTTTTCCACATCAAAGACCTTGTACATCATTGAGGCTTTGTTTTTTATTTTATTGTGGGTTTGTTTGTTTGTTTTGGCTTGCTACTAATCCTTCCCTTAATTTATCCTTCCTCAAATCTGCCCTTCCTCCCTTCTCCCCTTTCCTTTCTATTTCCCTGTTAAATGTACTTCTATGCCTAACTCTGTATAAATGTTGGTAAAAATGTAAATGTGTTTTGTCTTTTTTTGACCAAATGAGAATGAATTTAATTCACATATTAGTCTTTCCATCTACCTCCTTCTTGTCTGTAAGATATCTCCATCTACAACCTGATTATGGGCGAGAATTTTCCCTGTTTCTTTTACTTCCCTCATATCCTCCTCCCCCTCCTTCTCCACCTCTCCTTTCTCCCTTTCCTCTTCCCCTTACTCTGCCAGTGCATTCTTTTTTCCCTTCTTTTTTCATTGTTTTCTTAAGATAATCAAAACACTAAAGAGCCATTGGAAGGTATTATCTAATTGGACTCCCTTTATGAACCCTGATGATGATTGGTTTCTAAAAGGATTTTCCTTTATTTGAATATAGTTTATCCTTGTTTAGTCCTTTATCATTGTTTATTCATGATTGAAGTTTATGTTTCTCTTTACTTTTGTATTTCAAAGTTTTTCTACAGGTTTGGTCTTCTCATCATCCAGTTTTTCTCTGGATGCTAGAAAACTTCACGGGCAGTGTGGTTTTGATCTGACCCCAGTACTCATTGTTAAAGACCACTGTTTCTGTCTCCCTATGCCAACTTGCACTAGTTGGCTCACTGATTTTTTCCTGGATTTTCCATTAGAATTCAATGTGGTCCATTTTCTAGAACTGTTTAGAGGAGATTTTTGGAGGAGAGCTTGGCCATACTGGTTCTTCTAACTTTTTGACCATTTTAGCTTTTTCCTCTTATTATAGCATCTTTAAAGGTGCATATATACATCAACTAAGGTTTTGGAGATAATGACATCAGAGAGAACATCCCAACAAAAGTTAATTCACAGAAGAGCTTTGATTTCTTATTAGTTCCATGCATAGCAGATTGAAGATGATGAGACTTCAACACCACTTTATATCACCAGGGAGCCAATATGAAAGAAAAATGCCTCTGGAGTCAAAAGACCTACATTTGCATTCTACCTCTGATCTTTCAATCAATCAGTAAGAATTCATTAACTACTTATTCTACAATGGAAATTTACTAACTTCATTAACTACTTATTCTATGTTGGAAATAAAAATACAAAGATTAAAGTGACGTCTTCTGTCAAGAGGCTTGTTGTATGTCTTCCATTGTCCGAGAGGACCAATGACATCAGGAGGGTGATGTTTTGACTTGCAAGTGAATTGAATTTAAGTGAGGTAGGGCTAAGTATCAGTCTTACTCTCTCCTTCAGAGTCATTCAAGGTCCAGTGGCAAGAAATAGGTCAAGATGACTAGTGATCTTCTGAGAGATGCAGAAGCCAAACCTTCCTACACTATGAGTGCTACTCTGATGGCAGTGAGCTTAGTGTCTCATATGAATAGATGGTCTCCTCACGACAAGCTATTCTCAGCCACATCACTGGAATCACCTTAACAATTAAGACAAAAATACAGAGCTAATCTTTTACCAGGACATCACAGACATTTTTCATTTGCCTATTTTGTGGGTGTGATTGCTGAAAGCATTGCTCTGAATAATCAATTGATTGATAGATTGCCCTAAATTTAAAGCCCTTATGTCAGCTCAAAATAGGAAGTGCCATTCCCTTTTCCTGTTGTCTGATTTCCAACAAAGTTTTCAGACTTTTTAGTGGAAAGCTGCCACTCTGCCCTCCTGGCATAAAATTGGAGACCCTTTGGTTGATACTACCAGTGCTACCCATGATGTTCAACTTTTACTAATGACTTAGGGCCAACAACACATTTGGTCTCTAGCCTTGTTTTGACATTTCATTTTAGGAGCCTTGAAAGAAGAAATAAAATCACTGAGAAATAACAGGAGATAATATGAATATTGGGATTGGGAAGCAAGGTATATGATTGGAGTAGGGTAGAATGGTCAAAAGCTGATCCATTTAATAACATATTTTTGAGTTGCTGACTCACATCTGTAAAATGAGATTAGACTTGCCAACCTTCAAGGTCCCTTCCAAATTTATGATACCATGTAAATAAACAACCTCATGTATTATTTTTGGCAAAACTAGATCCAGATGTGTCTCTTCTTCTTTCAGTATACTTTACCTTCCTGCTGATGTCAGCATTTTCCAGTATATGACTTCTCTTAAATCACATTGGTAGAGGAAGGGGACACCAGACAGGGAGATTTTCTATAATCAGTCTGACTTAGGCAATGGCAAATAGACACCTCACATTGAGAAGTACTAGAATATATTTCAACTCTGGCAATAATAATCACAGCTACAAAAGAAACCTATTTACACTTGGTAGACTCTTTCTCCCTCTCCTGACTCCTGCTGCTTCCCAGGAGATGATCTTGTCAATAATCAAGATATCAAAACACTCCAATGTATTTAATGAAAAGTTGTTGTTGCCATGGCAAAAGAACAGTTTTGATTTTATAGCCCAAGTAATTATTATTCATTATTCTTCATTTATAGCTACACTGCTTTCCAAGTGCTTATGGCAGTCATTAAGACTGGGTCCTAAAATGTTGCATTATTAAGGAGAAATGTGAAATGGTTTTTCTAAGGCATGATTTTGAAATGATGAAAAACAATTTCCATGCAACACCCTTATCTTCAGAAGATCACAGCTCTATGGGAAATAGGTGAATGTGCCATCGGTAACAAGTTAGACGAGATGCAACCAGGAACAAAGAAGGGGGAAAATAATAGGGTATTTTGCTTTTTATCACAAACAATGAAAATTTCTACTTATTGTTATAGGCAACTCATGCATCATTAAAAAATTATAAAAATGCTCTGAAAACCTGTGAAATTATTTCAAGTTATTTAAAGTCTAAGCTGACAATTATACCACTCATAGGTTGAATGCATGATTTAAAAAAATCTTACAGGAACAATTTCTCCCCCTTCTCTCACTCCCATTCCCAATTTATTCAGGAGCTGAGTATCCAGTTTATGGGTTAACTATGTTCTTTATTTCTCTTCTTTTATTCTTTCCCCCTTTTACTGTCTTTTGGTAGTTCCATAGATCATTAAAACCTCTGTTAGAGCTTAGATAAGGACAGGAAAGGAGATAAAATTTGAATCAATTTGAATTATTCCTTTTAACATCAACAACAACAATAATTAGCACTTATGTAGTACCCACTATGTGCCAGGTATTGTGCTAAGCACAATATCTCATTTGATCCTTATAATCCTATAATATGATGTTATATTATTATATATGCATAATATAATATAATTATAATATAATATGATCCTCTGGGAAGTAGATGCTATTATAATCTCCATTTTACAGATGAGAATGGGAAGGAAGGAGATTGTTTGGAACTCAAAATTTTTTTAAATGTTAAAAATTATCTTTATATGTAATTAAGAAAAATATTTTTCAAAATATGACTTTCAAAAAAGAAAGAAAATGAGGCAAATTGAGATTAAATGATTTGTCTAAAATCACACAGCTACAGTCAATACTTTACTGGTAAGAGGCAAAATTGGAACTCGGTCTTCTTGACTTTAGGTATTGTGAAATCCTTCCACCAAGCAATTGAGCTGCCTTTATTTCCTTCCTTCTTTGGGCAGTGGAAAGAATGCTACACTTAGAGTGCTGAAGTCTCACTCATGGATCTGCCATGTATAATCTGTATGACTTTGAATAAATAATTTACTGTCTCTGGCTCACTTCCTTAATCTATGAAATAAATTGGATTTGATGACTTTTAAAGCCTTGTTCACCACAAGTCTAAGAGTCTATGTAATATTTTGATAAGGGCATAGACCCAGAGGCTTTCCTTTATTCTGGAATGGGAAGAAATTGGGAAGTGGGGATGACTGGCCAATATGAGTTTTACTTAGATTTTACTGTTTAGCATCACCACAGATAACTGAAAGTCAGTTCATATGTCCTAAGCTTGGAAGAAATCAGACTCCAAAAAAAGTAAGAATTTTAATTAATCTTAAATTTGTGGTCCTGAAAAATCAACTTTTATTTTTCCCAACAGTGCTTGGTGCCATTCTGAAGAGGAGAATGAAAGAAATGATCAATACTCCCTCCTTCCAATTCCTCATCACCCACATAATTCTTAAATCCTGTAATCTGTCTTCCATCCCCAGCACATTGATGAAACTGCTTTGTCTAAGGCTATTAATGGACTTCTTATTGTGGGAACTCACTAAATTGTTCTGATTTTATCAACTGATCAAAAGATCTTTAAAAAAAAAAAAGCTATTTTTCTAGATTGCAATAGGTTGGACATTAATGTCCCAGAATCTACCCAAGATAGCTGGACAAGAACACAATTACCCCTCGGGGTGTCCTTCCCTCTTGTCTGGACTGCTTGACTACTCACTGGGTTTGAAAGAGCTGGAAGTCAACATCATTCCTTCTAATGAGACGGTGGTACAAAAGTTCCTACCATTGGTCCGGCCCGTACCTCCTAAGATCCTTTAGGTCCTACCATCTGCCCTACTTTCATAGCTCACAAGTACTTAACAGTTAAGATGACAGAGACTACAATCTCAATAAGTGTTTTTTTTTTATTCATTCATTCATGAGTTCATTCATTCTCTACTTTCTTATCACTTTCTTTTTGATGGAAATTATTAGTAACATTAGTGACTGAAATAGTTACTCAGAAATGCTTATGTGGACATTATACAGAACAGACTTAGCAAACAGACAGAAATATGAGTCCGTATTGACTCATTTTAATGTGCTTAGGAGACGTTCGAAAGATGCAATTTGATTTTGCCATATTACACAGCTTTTTCAAGAGCTGTGGTTTCGGATTACGGGATAAATGTCCCACACTTGATTACAACATCATGGATGTTGACATTCTGCCATCCTGGCCGAAACTCTAAAAAGAAAATAAAACAAAACACTTGCCATACTAACCAATACCTGCGTCTTTTCTGGGAAACCCTGAAGAGTATGTATTTGTTTTTTAACTTTGTTTTCTTTGCTTTGGTAGACAATCCTGGAACTTGAATCAGTGAGATTTTTCCACTGGGTGAGTGGTTCTTCTCTCTGGGTAGGAGTTGAGGTCTCTTTTCCTACTTAGGAACAAATCAAATGGGTAGGGCACAGTTTGTACAAGTCAGGTTGTGCAATTTTCATCTCATAAATCTGAAAATAAAAAGCATAAGTTCAGCTAAAACAGAACTATTTTGTATCACAGAAGACAAGAAAGCAGTAAGAAAGAAAAAGTTATCAATCAGGATTAGCCTTGAGTAAAATTGTGAAGTAGTCAAAATTTTTTTTAAATCAATTAATCAATAGGCACTTATTAAGTGTATACTAATGCCAAGCATTAAGCTAGGCCCTAAGCTATAAACGCAATAGTAAAACTCTTCCTTCTCTGAAGGAGTTTACATTCTTGTGAGAAAAATAATACATATTTACATAGGTATTTATATAAAAATAAAGAAGATATATATTAATCATGGGATATAACATTAACCACCAGCAGCTAAGAGAACCAGGAAAGATCTTGTGAATTTTCCAGAGTTCTCTCCCCTCTCTTGTCCTCTGGACATGTTTTTCTTCAATTTTAGCTCCTCCTTTTCCATCAGGTTCCAGTATTTATATGGTGTCCCTTTCACCCTGCTCTCAAATCCACCCAGAGGAAACCATCCACTCAGCTTTCTGCTGGGATCACTCTGCTGGGATCTTGGATTTCATTGGTATAGGGAAGTCATGAAAAGTGTCCTGGGCATAGAGTTCAGCAGCTTCTATGAAATCTCTAGTCTTAAAGTGTTGACTGGTTTATTCAGAGATTAAATGACTTGCCTAGGATGACACAGTCAATACTAAACAGAGGTCCTCCTGACCTTCCCAGGATGATTGTCTATCAGACTGTATTTCTTGTGCTGAACTATTAATGACCTATTTTTTTCCCATTTAACAAGAAGTAAAAGGGATCTTTAAGAAGAGGGCACTGTTTAAACCAAAGAAATAAATCTCTAATGGCAGAATTCAGACACTGAGATGCCAAAGCAGCAGTTATTTTGAAGCAGATTTTTCTCTCAAATAATATAACAAAAGAGATTGCTCCTTAAAAATAGGGGCAATCTTGTTTTCATGTATTTGTATCCTTAGCACAGTGCCTGATAAATGGCATTTAATAAATGCTTTATCATCTATTTATTTATTATGATCCTGACGCTATTTGTAATAACTTACTGAAAAATAAGAAACATAAAAGCCATATTGATAATAGTTCCCAATTATCATCTGATCCCACTTGTGATATCTTATTGAAAAATAAGAAATATGAAGGCTATATTGATAATAAATCCCAATTATAATTCTGATCCTGCTTGTGATAGCTTATTGAATAATAAGAAACATTAAAGCCATATTGATAATAACAATTCCCAGTTATGCTGTTTTTAATGTTTGCAAAGACCTTTCCTCACAAAAATTCTGAGATAAGCAATGTTAATATTTATTATCTTCATTTTACAATCAAGAAACTGAGGCTTAAATTCGTTCAAATGACTTGCCCAGGTCATAAAATCAATGTGAAAGCTGAGATTTGAACCTAGATATCTGTCTCCAAATTCATTCTTTTTCCCCCTATTAAAACCTGGGATTGATTCTATTCATGAATTGAAAGATTGTGGGAAAAAACTAGACTAAGACCTATCATAATCTGTATTTTCTTTACCTAGGTAACCTAGGAAAACACTGAGCATTTCCCATTTCTTTCAGTTTAGGAACCCAGAGGATAGGTGGGAAATCTGGGCTTAGCTACAGATTTTTTCTTCCCAAGGAACCAATAGACTGAAAGTTTTTAAACGTGTAGGAATATTAGAAATTCCCTTTGCCCTAATTGAAAGTGCAATGGAACTTTTCTTAGTTGTTCAGGACTAGGAGAAAATAAACCAGAGAAAGTGATAGGATGCAGATTGTCTGTTCCTAGTCACTTATCTCTCAGTGACTCCCACTGCTGCTCACGTAATCTCTGGACCTGTCTGTTACAAGTGGTGGGGAGGGACATTATTGGGGCAATTCTGGGGTTTGGAAGAAGAATTGGGTAGGAATAGGATTTAGGTTGAAGCAGTGTGTAATGGGTAACAGGACATGAGATCAAAGAAAAGGTCAGAAGCAGCAGGGCCCTGAGACTTGATTTTGAGACAGGAATCAAGATGAACTATTAAAGTCTAAGCTGGGTAAGCACACCCAGTTTTCACACAGAGACAGCCTGGAGGGATCTCTGAGGATGCCCAGTTTGTCCAGGGGAGCCTGCTGAGTGAATGGGAACATCCTCCTTTGATTGACTTCTTGCATCTTTAAAATGAGGGAGACTTCTATCATCTTTTCAGCTTCGCTCTTTTTCAGCATCTCTTATCTGATATGTTCAGGATGGACATCATGAAATGAATTTGTGAGAACACAAGAATTTCCTTTCCCACTCCCTTCCTTTAACCCCAGCTCTGAGAAAGGGGCCGCTGAGTGTTTGCTTCTGTTCCATGTTTGTTTTAGGTGCTGGTGGTGATATTCAGGATGGAAAAGGTGGAGCCATGGCCATCTTGGAGCCAGAACTGCAAGGGGGTTAGAAGATGTGATAAGAGTGCCTGAGGCTCAAGCCCAAAGGGGTTTAGACTTGGAATGGAATTGTATGCAATTCCCTTTCTTTTCCCCAGAAACTGCACCTAAATTGTGGGCTAGGAAAGAGGATTATGTTTACCCCGAGTAAAGGGAATACGTTTATATATTTGGAATTATACTTTTGGAAATAAACACTCCTTTTGTAAAAACTCCTTTGTTATGATAAGAGAAGGGACGAGGCAATGCCAGAGTCACTCTAATACAAAATTCTCCCTCATATTCCATAAATCAGAGATTGATTTAATCTCTGATTTAGCAACATTTATTAGCTGTGTACTTTGTATATTGCACTACATTAGGTGAGATACATAATTGAGGAAAAATATGTTCCCTGACCTCATGGAATTTATAATCCAAATGAGGGTAGTAAGATAGGATATCCAGAAAGAATAGTAACATAACAAAGCTACCTAAGAAAGGCAAAATGGCATGTCAAATGGGAGATTGGATTGGAAGACCAAGTTTAAATTCAGCTTCAGACTAGTGTGTAATTCTAGGAAAGACTCCAAACTTCAGTTCTTCCATGAGGTTACTTTGGACAAGAGTAGGCAAACTATGGGACAGCTAGGTGATACAGTGGATAGAGTGCTGGATTTGGAGTGAAGAGAACCTGAGTTCAAATTTTATCTGAGACATTTACACTTGTGGAACCCTGGGCAAATTACTTAATCCTGTTTGCCTTAGTATTGTCATCCAAAAATGAGTTGGAGAAGGAAATGACAAACCATTCCACTATCTCTGCTAAGAAAACCACAAATGGGGTCTTGAAAAGTAGGACATAACTAAACAACAATAGCGATTTAACAAGGAGTAGCTTACAAAAAAGCTTTCTTCATAAAAACCCTTTGAGAGAAAAGTATTATTAGTCCTATTTTCCAACTTAAAACTAAAACAATGGGTGGGAGGTGGGAGTGGGACAAGAATTGGCTGATTGTTGTTCTTCATTCTTGAAGACCAAAATGACGTCAGGTTAATGTGTCTGGCTGTGGCTGATCTGACCAATACAAGTTTAGAATGCTCTGCCATGGGTCAGACACAAATAGTCCATGTGGACATCTGGGATGGAGAAGAGTAGAGATTCAGAAAAAGAGAAAGTTGTGGGCTTTCCTATTCAGTAGAAAAGGGAAAACAAAACAAAACAAAACAAAACAAAACAAAAACCACCAAGTGTTTTGGCCACACCTCAATTGATAGTTCCATGAATTACTATGGCCAAAAAATTGTTAATCATCTGGCCACCATCCCTCTGGCAATGAACCTTTCTGAATCTAGCTAAACTTAGACCCTATCCCTGGGCTGATACTCAAAGTCTTTCCACTTTGGTAGAGCTTGTGTTCATCTTTTGTTAATTTTCATGAACTCAGGATCACTTCCATACTATGACGAAGAGTTAGACTAGAGTTATAATAGAGGAGGAAAAAATAGAAGGAAGTTATGGCAGGTCAATTGGTAATTATAATTTTAGAATCTTCTTATTAGTATTAAGGAAATGGGTTTTCTAGCATCAGCTAAGAGATCACCTACATTAGGAAAAAAGGGCAATAGATTCAAGAAAGTGGAAAAGGTAGTTTTGAAGCATGGGACATTTGCTGAAAGGACAACCAAAAGGTGGGAATGAATTATAGACACGGAGAAAAAAGGGAACCAGTATGTTCCTTGAGGCTAGTGAATCCTTTGTTTTTATCTTTATATCTCTAGTATATGACATACATAATGCTTGCACAGTAAATACTATTGAATTACTTCTGAAGGTACATTTCAATTTAATACTTAAAAAAAATCCTTAACATTGAATACTATCTTTATTGAAGATTAAAAGTCCTGTATGCCCTAATTAGTAGTTTATGAGTCACTAATCCAAATATACTCATCATCTGGCAGCCATTCCTTTGGTGATGAGCCTTTCTGAACTTTTAAGGTTGGTTACTGTATAATAGTCAATCATTGGACCAATATTCAAAGTCATTCCATCTTGATCAGAATTGAGCTTCATTCATGTAATCTTTGAGATCCAGGGTTATCTCCTTAATAGAATGAGGTATTGAGATAATTTCATCAATTTTGCTATTTTACCTTGGACTGTGTAGTTTCCAAATGTCATTGAAAATCATTTTCAAAATATGCCACATTTACAAAAAAATATTTGTAGCAATACTTTTGTAGTAACAAAGAACAGGAAACAAATCAGTGCCCATGTAGTAGAGCATGACTGAACAACATATGAATATAATAGCTGTTATACTATAAAAAACTGTGAATATGAAGAATTCAGAGAAACATGGGATGGCTGGTATGAAAGGATGTAAGAGCAAAGTAAGGACAACCAAAAGAATAAGTGATAAAACAAACATATCAATATTATGAAGGAAACAATATTCAAAGACATCAGAATTTTGTTTAATATAATAAGTAAATATGACTTCAGTGAACTCTTGAAGAAACCTCTTCCTCAGTGGAGAGGTGGTAGATTCTGGATACTGAATGAGATTCTATCTCACATAACAGTCAACTAACCAATGCATTGATTTATTTTGTTAAGCTATACTTTTTTTGGTTGTTGTGAGAGACGGTTCTTAGGGGTGGGAAGTGGGTGGAGTCAAGGAGAAATGCCTACAAATATGAAAAAACACAAATATAATATTTAATTAAAAAAATCATCTCTGATGTAGTTTTGCCCTCTACTATATAGGTTGTTAGTACCTGCTACCAGTTCTTAGTAGTGTCTGGCATATAGAAGGTACTTAAAAAAGTTTTACTTACTGACTGACTATAAAACAGTGCCTGTGTGCCCTTCCAAAGTATTAAGTACAGGTATTACGTATTACTGGCTTAATAAGAGTGTTGTCCAGGGTTGTTGGAGAGAGTGGACTAAGGATTATGAATCTATAGGCTCACAAATGCCCCTGCCCCTGGTCATTGTTGTGCTTTGCCAGCTGAGTGTTTGAGGTAGGTGGGTAGTTAAGCAACACTATAGACCAGTGATGACATCTTAGGGAACCTGCATTTAACACAACCACAAAGGACTAATGCAGAAGCTATATTTAAGGATGAAATGAGATTAATTACTGTTTCATGAGAGACAGACAAAAGAAAAGAACAAGATGGCTTAAAAATGGAAATCTTATTTCTCTTTCAAGATAAACTCGAAGGAGAGTTCCTCCATTGAAACTGTCTTTCCCTAATTCCCTTAGGTGTAAATTTTTCCTTCTTCTGAGACTTTTTTGTATGATGTCTCTTTGGGTGTTTCCCTTGTATTAATCATATTATATTTTGTATTGCAATTGTTTGTGTATGTGTGCTACCAGACTTTAATTTCTATAAGGATAGAGTTTCCTTTCATCATTTAAATTTTGTATCGCTCCCATCTCTCTCTCTCTCTCTCTCTCTCTCTCTCTCTCTCTCTCTCTCTCTCTC
>JAJPUD010000780.1:161070-181540 GCA_023553655.1 Myrmecobius fasciatus | reverse complement strand
CACACACACACACACACACACACACACACACACACACACACACACTTCTTTAGTCAATGCTTTGGTAAATGTGATTATTTAAATTGAATTGATATAGAAAATCTCACTGGTTTGTTAGCGGAATAAAGTTTAGCTCCATATAGGGAGTCCTTCTAGGAGTCCACCATAGTCCTATAATGCTTTTGCACCAGAAAAAAAAAATCTTTGGGATACAATCCTGAATATTCTGTCTCTAAGGCATGCAACATCAGGATACCTGTGAGAGGCAGGAAATTTTGAAAAGAAGGAAGGGAAAAAGTGCTAAGGAAAGAAAATGTCTGTGAACATAAGCATTTATTTCTCTCTTTACTGTGCTAGATTGTTTCCAAAGGGGTTTGAGATATTTAAGGTTACCTTTCCTCTTAGGATACAGACTTTTGCTAATAGATGTGCCATACATTATCCAGCTAGGGGTACTAGGTGGTCCACTGAATTGAGTACCAGACCAGGAATCAGGAAGACTTATCTTCCTGAGTTCAAACTATGCTTAGGTTTCCTCATCTGCAAAATGAGCTGGAGAAGGAAATGGCAAACCACTCCAGTAAGTTTCCCAAGAAAACTCCAAATGGGGTCACAGTTGGACATGACTGGAAATGACCAAACCATACTAATATTATCCAGACAAGATAAGCCTTTTGCCTATCTTGGGACCAGGGATAATCACATTCTTCCAGACCAAATAGAATCTTCTGCAACTAAGGAGTATTCAACCTGACTTCATATAGGGAAAACTATATTGCAAAGTGGAAGAATGACTATAATCTAAGCTAGATAGATAATTGAATATACAACTCATAGATTTGATTTATTGTATAGGCACTGCTGATAGGTAGGTTAAGAATTAAATAGGAAGAGGAAAGGCTTAGATTGCTTTCATTAATTTGTAGGTACTTTTGTGCATAAGACTGTAGACATAGAACTAGAGGAATTTAATATAACTTCATTTTACAACTCAGAGAAATTAATTGATTGTACTTAAATAAAAAATGACAAAATTGGATTTTGAACTCAGATCTCTCTCTAAATCCAGTATTCTTTCCATTGAATGTGTCCCCCAAACTTCTCCCTAAAACAAAGACTCATCTTTTTAACACCAGTATTTTTCCAAGAGCACTGTGTGTCTGATTCATGCAATGTCACAGTGTCCAAAGATTTGAAGTTGTGATAATGGAAAAGATGTACGTTTGGTTCCTGTGTGTTATAAATGAAGAATTGTGTAGGATCAGCAGGACAGAAATCATCCATGAGATGAATAACCAGAATAAAAAGTTAAGCCTAATTGATTTGGATAAGTTATTAGAAATGAATCAGGTATCTTTTTAGGAATCCATTTAGATTTCTTTGCAAGGTTCCACATTCTCATTAGGTATTGTTTGTTGTGAATTTCTTATGCAATCTGATAAGTTACTTGGGCCACAGAATACTTTTCCTTCAGTAAATGTTTAGCAGCCTTGTCATTTAAAAGAGATAGGAGAGGGATGGAAGAAAGCAAAAAACTGAGAGCCAGGAGGCCCTGCCTTAGGAGAGTGCTAAATGTGGTTATCAGAAGATCAAAGGAACTAAGAAAAACTACTTTGATCCCAAGTTACTTGTCAGAGTTGCAATTAGATCTTTGAAAATAAACACCTTTCCCTTTGCCCACACTCCTTTCCTTTTGGACACCTGGAAGTGAGGAACCCTAGGCAGAGGGTGTGTCCTAGAATGTAGCTCCTTATTCTTAGGGAACCTCTGAATGGGAGTAGGAAATGAGAATTCAGAGCATTTCCTAGGAGTCACTCAAGCTAAACTCTCTCTTGGCTAGAGAGAAAGAAAATCTTTCCAGTCCCTCAATGGCCTCAGGTCCCGATCTGTACAAATCAAGGAGGAAAAAGTCCCTTGAAGTTCTAGCAGTCTATGACTTGAAGTTTTCTTCACTGTTTAATAAAGATTTTAAAAACCTTTATACCTGTTGAATTATTTTTGGACTCTGTGTTAACCAAATAAAATGAAAAAGTATGTATGTGCACATACATCTTGTTTTTATTATTAGGTACTTATAAATATTTTGTGTATTATATACATGAAAGTATAAGAATCAAATTTATGTATTTGGAATATATCTTATTTTATTATATACAAATATACTTGCATGTATACAAGTATGTATTATATGTACTACATATAAGTATAAGAATCACATTTATATAGTTGGAATCTATGGTTTAATAAATATGGGGAAATCCCAGTGTGTAAACTCTCTTTACTAGTGCAGATAGACAACTTGCAAACAGTTTATAAGTTTAGAGAGTCACCTAGGACATTGAAAAAATGAAGAAATTTACCCAAGATCATATAATTAATTTGTCTGAAGTAAGATTCAAATTCAGGTTTTCTTAACTCTAAAGCTGATCTTTTATCTACTAAAACCCTGCCTTTTATGGGTTAACAATAAATTTAATTCAATAGGCATTTTTGTTACAAATGCCTAATGAGCAAAGTATCCCTGAATGCACTGCTTTAAAGATTTTCAGTTATTTTATTATTATTATTTTTTGCTGAGGCAATTGGGATTAAGTGACTTGCCCAGGGTCACACAGCTAGGAAGTGTCTGAGACCAAATTTGAACTCAGGTCCTCCTGACTTCAGGGCTGGTGCGCTAACCACTGCGCCATCTAGCTGCCCCTTGCTTTAAAGATTTTCAAAGGGCTTTGCCTATCTTCTTTCCCCCACCCTTGAATGGTTAAATTGCTGCATTTGGAGTAAGAGGATAGGAGTTCAAATCCCATCTTTTGTGACACTGGGTAAATCATTAGATTTCTCAGAATTCCAGTTTTCTCATCTGTAAAATGAGGAAGTTGGACTTAAAATTTTCCTTCCAGTTCTAAATCTGTGATAATTATGAAACTAATAGGAAATGTACTTAACAGATGACTGAGACTCATACTGGGGTTTCCCAGATTTTTCAAATAATAGAAGAAACAGAAATTCTATAACACAAATACCTTCTTTTGTTGGCTGCTACTTGATTTCCCATTGTTTTCTCCTTTGAATTAAACATCCAGGCATTCAATAGCACATGCAGGCACAGCCATTTGATTTTGTCTTCCCTTTCCTCTCAAAAGCTACCTATCAGTCTAATTAAGATCCTTTTGGTGATAATTCTTTAAGCAGCTTCTTCTCATTCTTAGGATTTTGTACACATCTTGTGCTAGTCAAAAGGAACAAGAATAATGGGTATATTTTTGCTGATGAGCCAGACACTTCATCCCTATCAGTCTTGTGTAAGATACAGAATGTCTTGTTATTTTAATGTTTGCTAGTTACCCTAACAGGCAAGATTTGATAAGTGCATTTCCTAATCCTGAGCTATTGAAATATTGATGCTTATCCTTACGTGGCCTCCTGGGAATTGCGCCAGGCTAGCTGTATCTCCCCAGCCGGGCGTTTAGGCTAACTGTCTCGCTGTTAGCTTCCACTGTGCAACACCAGGATGAGATTAGCTTTGTTTGGGGGAAAATGTGAATCCCATTTAAATAGTTGTCTAGCCTCATTTCTCTTCGGCAGAGTTGATCCATGGGCAGAATTCCCTGACATTTTTGACCAGTGTTATAATGTGTTTACAATAATGGTCTCTTCACTATGTTAGTATCATCTGCTTTCAGGTACCAAGGCTCTCTGAGGTCTCACCAGAAAAAAAAAAGTGAGAACTAAACGATTGTTTTCACTACTGAACAATCCTGAATCTTAGAGACTGTGAAATAGATTCATCCAGGCTTGGAAAGAGTAAAAATGTGTCACATTTGGAAAGCATCTCTAGGCTAAGTAGAATTTTCGTGGCTTGTGACCTCTGGATCTATGTTGAAATATTATTTGAGGCATATTGTCAGGGTCTGATATGGGGTATCATACAAGACAAACCTCAGATCTATGAGTCTTAGGGGACGAGGCCGTGGGGGAGGGATAGGCTTGTAGAAGTATGCTCTGCTTAACCATGTTTCTAACAGAAACACAATGATCCTATTTTAAAATGCTACAAAAAAGTAACAATAATTATGATAATGCACAAAGGGAATAAGAAGCATATTATTTCAAGGTGGAGATGCATTGTTGAATGCAGTGATTAATTGGGAAAGGGGTACAAGACCATGTATGGAGCAAGCAGTTGGAAATATAACCTCAGATCAACAATTTTTTTTTTTGCAGAGTCAGCCTCTATGGATGTAGAACCCTCTATGCTTTGAAGATACTTTAGAGGAAGGCACTGCTTCTGGAGGAGCAAGGCTTGTTTGGACGGGTGGGTGAGGGATGAACTGTATCAGCCAGTTATCTCTTAGATTTCTATTTTAAATATTATTCTTGTTGATTAGATGCTAAGACCAATCATTTCTGCCCTAGAGAATGGTTGTAAATGCTGTCAGCACCCTCTAAATTCCATTACCCTAGAGAAGAGCTCTGATTGTTCCACTCTAGTTACAATTCTACTCATCAAGAAGAATTAAACCTTATTATGCAATTGTTATGCAGAGCATAGAGACAAGTGCAACAAAAAATTAATGAAAAAAATTGTCATCCTCACTTGTAGAGGAATGATTATAAGGTAAAGTCAATAGGGACATGGAAAAAAGGATAAGAAAAAAATGTATGTTTTACTATTATTGAAATGCTTTAATATTTGATTCATTAAACAAATCATTAAGTACCTACTATATGTAGTATGCTGTAATTGACTGGAAATTTTCAAAGAAGATACCTTGAGTTTAAAAAGAAGGGGTCACTGAGAAAAAGTATAGCAAGTTCTAGTCCTCTGCAATGTACAGTTACTGAATTAAATTGAAACCACTGCAAAATTGGTGATCAATATTATTCTTGAATTATTTAATGAGAGCAGAGTTCTAAAGGGAAGCTTTGTTTTAGGCTTCTATTTCATAGCACTTATGTTGAAGACCAAAACAATAATTTGTTGTTGTATATATTATAGACATCATAACATGATGGGAAAAGTGCTGGTCTTGGAGTCATGAAGACCTCAGTTCAAGTTCATTTTTTGAATATCTTATGAACATGTGCAAATCACTTATGTGACTTAGGCAAATATCTAAGACTACAAATTTAAGAGAAGTGGCTTATTTATATGGTGAAGAAAATCTCTACAAAAGAAATTTCCTAAGTAGATGAAATCACAGGTCTGGACCAAAAAACACAACAACAAGAAGCAACAAACCAAAAAAACAATGAGCTCCATCGCCATCCTTGTGACCTCTGACTTAGTTCTCTCCTTTTCTTTAAATTGATCATTCCATTCAACAATGCATCTCCATGCTGGAATAGTGTGCCTGTTACTCCCTTTGCTCACTATCATAATTATTTAGTCACCTTTTTATAGCATTCTAAGATTTGTGAAGCACTTCACTTATCACAACTCTTTTTATTGGCAGGTACAGGTGTTGTTATCCCCATTTTACAGATGAGGAAGGTGAGATTGAGAGACTATCCTAAGACCCATCACACCCATTAGCATCTGAGGCAGAATTCCACTAGATCTTCTGATTTCTAAGATCAGTGCTCTATCCATTGAAGCAATACTTCCTTCCTTGAGTTTGCTGGCCTACAAGCATTGGTTCTCCAATCTTGTTCTGTTTTTTCCTATCTCTGCATGTCCATGCTCATCCTCCTAGTGTACTCCCTCAATATCTCTCCCATCTCTCTTAAAGTTTCCATATTCAATCAAGTATAGCCTTTACACATGGTTGGTACATTGTGGAAGTTTGTTGAATGAATCAATCAATAATTCCAAGATTAGAGCACTTCAAAAATATTAAAAACAATGGTCTTTCTCTGCTTCTACCCCTGTGCCAAGGAAAGAAGTACTTCTAATGGAGTCTGGAGACTATACTGACTGACTCTAGAATCAATTCTTGTTCTGTAACTTCATATGAGTGCACAAAACAAAACTTTTGTTGATGAATGACTAATTTTATATCAACACCTCCCAAAGCAAGTGTTCAAATCTCTCTTCTTTTTTTCAATTTCCCAAATCAGTCTCCAGCCTCTCTTTTGACAGGCAACTTTACCTTGTTTGAAGTATGAGGTCCTGGTGTGAGGATCTATGTCTCCATCTCCTCTTCTCTATATTTCAAGATAATTCACCCTACTCTCATCCTTCCCTCCAGTCCCACAGGATGAGGTAATTTATTTTCTTTTGAAAGCTAATCCCTCTAATTTGTGTCCCTAAAACCATCTTTCCCATCTTCTCTTGGATTTTGCTCATTCTTTCATCTGAAATACTTCCCTTTCCGCTGACTTCCTTCCCTTATTCCTTCAAGCATACTCAGAGATATTTTATTCTAAATTTTTCCTTGTACCTGACCCTCTATCAAGCTATGAAGAAATCTTTTCCCATTTTCTCTACTTCCTAAATTCCCAGGAAAAGTAGTTTATAGTTCCTGCCTCTACTTTCTTATCACTGCTTTACTTGCCAACCCCTTACAATCTGACTTCTGTCTCCACTAGGCTTGAAAAACAATCCTCTCCAAAGTCACCCATGGCCTCTTAATTGCCAAACCATAATATTTTATCAACCCTTTTGGAAGCATATAACTGTTGATCTTCTTGATGCTAACTCCTTCTTTGGCTTCTATAATACCACTGTCTCCTGGATCTCCTTCCTTTTGTCTGAATCTCCTTCACTTGTTTATTTATTTACTTTCTCCCTTATCTTTAGCAGAGGTGTCCCTGACCCTCATCTCTTTCCTCTCTAATCTGTTTTGGTTCCATTGACATCTCTACATGTGAAAATTCTCTTCCCTTCAAGTGCTACCTTTTTCTTCGTGGAACCTTCCTCACTGATTCTCCCCCATCTCTCAAATCAGAATAATCAACTTTTCCCAGTAAATTTTCTTAAAATTCTTCAATTAGATGTTTCCTTCATCCTTTTCATATTTTATTTTATATCACTCTTCTTGGTGGTTTTTTTTTGCATCTGTCCAGTATCCCCACTTTTTTCCCACTGTCTTTTTTCCATCTTTATATCCCCAGGGCTTAGCACTTGTTGTTATTCAGTCATCTTAGTCATATCTGATTCTTCATGACCCCATTTGGGATTTTCTTGGCAAAGAAGTTAGCTACTTCCTTTTGCAGCTTATTTTACAGATGAGCAATTGAGGAAAACAGGGTTAAGTAACTTTCTCAGGCTCACACAGCTAGTAAACGTCTGAGACTGAGTTTGAACTCAAGAAGATGAATCTTCCTAACTCCAAGTTTGATGTTCTATACACTATGCCATCTAGCTTAACCTCGCAATGAATAAATGTTTATCAAACTGAATAAATCTCTTAGAGCAGATAACTTAGGTTACAAATTTAGGGATCTTTTATTGGGATGAAGAGCAATAGTTTGCTTCATTGGGTCTTCATAAATGCTTAACTTCTTTAGCCACTGTCCTTTTTAACTTTTCATCCCCTTATTCTGTTTCAAGTAATGGCTCTGTACTAATAGCAGAAGTGATGGGCATTGCTAGGCAGCTTACCTTGTAGGATAATTTCTGATGGCTCTGAGCTGGCCAAAAATCTATTTTATTCTAAAGTATATCAAGTAAAATATCTCAACAAATTCTCAAACCTTCCCTGGTGGGCAGATACAGAGTTTTTCCTTATGTGTCTTCAGGCAGCATTAACAAAATGTCTTTTAAATAAACAATTTACTGTGATGACAATAGTCATGATAAAAAAAAATAAAGAGGTAAGGAAGTTCTTGTTTTCATTGTTGGAAAGAAAAAATGGGAAAGACTTCTTGGAGAAAGTAAGATTTGAGCTGAGTCTTGAAAAAAGCTAGAGAATCTAGGAAGTAGAAATGAGGAGGGAGAATCACTGAAAAGGCACATGTCCTAATACATCAGGAGATGTATTATTTTCAAGGAACAGTACGAAAGCTAGTGTAGCTAGAGTGTGGAGTATGTGAAGGGGAGGAAAGTGGGGGAAGGCTAGAAAGAGAAGAATATGATCAAGAAGAATAAGGATCAGGAAGAGGCCATTAGATTTGGCAATTAAGAGATCTTTGGTAACTTTTGAGAGCAATTTCAGTTGAATGATGAGACTGGAAGTCAGACTCCTAAGGGTTTAGAAGAGAAAGAGATCTACTGGTTGTAGATGGTTTTCTCAAGGTGTTTATTCATGTAATGGAAGAAAGATATAGGACAATTGCTAACAGGGATGGTAGGAGGGTATTTTAAGATGGAAGAAACATGGGAAGTTTGTAGCCAACAAAGAATCAGCCAGTAGATAAGGAGAGACTGAAAACTAGCAAGAAATTGGGAATGATAGAAGGGGCAAGACAGGATGGAGTTAGATAAAGGGCATAAGTAAAAGGAATTGCCTTGGCAAGGAAAAGGGCCAGTTTTCTGGGTGAGATAGGCATAAAGGAGGAAATACTGGGAGGAGATGTCTGGATGATATGAGACAAGAAAGGAGGGGAAAAGATGGAACTCTTGCCAAACAGCCTCAAAGTGTGAGACAAGGATCTCAGTTAAGAGATAGAGGAGGAAGGAAGTATGGAATAATTTGGAATAATCATTGGGGTTAGTGGGATATGACTAGATTAAGGAAGTGTGAAAGAATCCAGATGAGATCACATAACATAAATCTGTAGTCTTGTTTTTTTTTTTTTTTTTTTCTCCAGGTTTGTTCAGCCGTATGGGAATAGGAACAAAGGCAGGTGATGGTGGGAGAGATCCTGTGATGGGGCTTGGCAGGGTATGATTGGCAACAGGATAAGGGAGGAAGGGACTTGATTGCAAAAGTCTAGAGCTGAACTGGTTCACCAAGGGGTCAAGATGGGAAAGGGTGGAGAGTGTAGTCAGTGTAGGAGTGATAACCTGGGAAAGAATCAAGGTAGTGAGTTGCCCTTTATTAGAATCTACAAGTAAAGTTTATATGACCCTGTGTCAGATAGGTAGTAGGCAGTTTGGTGCCACAATGGAATCAGAAAGAGTTCAAATCCAGCCTCAAATACTTAATTGTGTGACTCTGGGTAAACCACTTAATCTCTATTTGCCTTAGTTTTTTCATCTGTAAAATGGGGGTAATAATAGCACCTATGTCCCAACATTGTTGTGAAGATAAAGTGAGTTTATATTTATAATATGATTTACAAATTTCACAATGCTACATAATGCTAGCAAGAAAAGATTCTCATTCAGGCAACAGTTGGACTAGATGAACCTCTTAGGTCCTGTCCATTTCTGAAACTTTGTAAGGCTATAGCACCACAATTTGTTTATACAACTAAGATTATACAACCCTTAAAAGGAAGACATCTTGTCAAAAACACACCAATAAGGGCAACTGGTTTAGTGAAAGTGACACTGGAAAGGGAGGAGGCAGGGTTATAATCCAGCTGGGCTCTTTGAAGGTATTGCCATATTTGGGGCTATTTGAGCCACAAATGGAAGTGTCTCTACTGCCTACTTCCTAAACAAGGCCCAGAGTGAAATCTGAAGAGTTAGGGAGTTTGCTATTTCTCAGGCATTTTCCCAATATCAGTATACCTCCTGACTCTTAAGACTACCCCTGGGGCAGAACTAGTATAAAGCCAGGAGAGAAATCTCAGGAGTGTGCTGGAACCAGCTCTAACTGGCTTGGTAAAGCCCCTTTCAAACTTTTCAGATGTAAGCATTTACACCTCAGAAATTGGCAGCTACTTGATTTATTGTTTTGTTGATTGTCTATACTTAGGAAAGTGCTAACAAAGCAGATTAAATTTAAACGTGTGTACCTACATCTCCTTCCCAGATCAGTTGTTAAACATTTACCAGCATACTCCTGTATTATCCTATAAACATTGCTTGAACTCAGCAGGATGCAATAGAAGTCTCAGGGAATGAATCATCACCAGACTGGAGACCTGCAAGCTGAAAGCTAATAATAATAATAACTAATAACAATAATGATAATAATAATGATGATGATGGGTGCATCTATGTGGCATAGTGGATAAAAAGCCAGACCTGGAATCAGGAAGACTCATGCTTGTGATGTAAAATCTGATCTCACTAGCTGTGGATCCCAGCATGTCACTTAATCCTGCCTGCCTCAGTTCCCTCATCTATAAATGACCTGGAAAAGGAATTGGTAAACTACTCCAGTATCTCTTCCAAGAAAATTCCAAATGGGGTTATAGGGAGTCAAACACAACTAAAAAATTATTGAACAACTGATTGAAATGATAACTGACATGTATATAACATTTTAGGGTTTGCAAAGCGCTTTATATCCATGATCTCATTTGACCTTCACAGTGCCCTTGAAAGTCATTCTCCTCTGGTGCCTCCAGCATTCCTGTATCCCCTGTCACCACCTGACCTTATTGCTAGTTAACATCAATACATTCATTTGATATTAGAAATAATTACCATAGTCACCTGGTTCTGATTGATGATTTGGTCAACCAATTTCTTAGACAGAACAAAGGACAAGGAATGAATTCCTCCATCTACAGTAAATTATCCATTTTTATGTGACAAGTGATTATTTCTGGGCACCCCCCCCCCCAGTTGGAAGAAGATTTTCCTCTCAGGGATTCAGTTTTTCATCTGTACAGAGACTTAGTTGATCTGTAATGCAGCTTCTGGAGAACATTTATTCTATAGAAATAATGAGGGAAATCAGAAGAAATAACACTGAATAGGCAGTGAAAATGTTATTTAGTTACTTTCATCCTCATTTTCCAGATGGGAAAATTGAATCATAGAGGGGTAAAATGATTTGTCCAGCTAGAAATTAAAATACTGGGACTTGTTATTGGTCAATATTCCATTAGGTAAATTTACCCCATAGGATGAAAACATTTCCAAACTATAGTGTGTAACTGAGCACTCTCCATCACATTATAGGTTAATGATAACCACCATCTATCTACTCAGCAATAAGCCCTCTGCAGGAGACTGACACATATACTGAGGGCTTCTTCATGGTATGGAGCAGTTAGGTAGCACAATGGATAGAGTCCTAGGTCTGGAGTCAGGAAGACTCATCTTCTGAATTCAAATCTGGTCTCAGACACTTACTAGTTGTGTGACCCGAGTAAATCACTTAACCCTATAAATCTCAGTTTTCTCATCTGTAAAATGACTTAGAAAAGGCAAGCCACTCCAGTATCTTTGCCAAGAAAACCCCAAACTGGGGTCATGAAGAGTCAGACAGGATGAAAACAACAACACATGTATGTAAAGCTAGGGTGTGAGGTGAGGGCCAGGGAAATAGGGTGCCTAGATAAACATCATCAGGGAACAAAAATAGAAATAGAGCTAAGGAGCAAAAGGCAAACTATTAAGGAGTAGCAGCTGTCTGGAATGACAGTGGTTTTAAAAGGAAAAGCAGGATCACAGGGAATTATGGGAAAAGAAAATTGTTGATGCATGAAGAGGCAAAACAATGTAGAAAAACATCAACATTTCTTGCACAATCAACCACTAAAAATGTGTCATCAAGCACGAGACCAGTTTTACCTGGCAATAACACAACTGAAATAGGTCGTTTAATTAAGAAGGGAGGCATTATTCCTGAGCTCAATATGGCCATTATAGATAATTGTATAAAACAAACAAACAAAAACCAACCCCCCCCAAAAAAAAACTTACCCAAAACAGACCTCAGACAAGCCCAAAGTGCAAAGACATTTTATTCTCTTCAAATGAAAATTCTCTGGGCACAGAGCCAGAAAATAACCTCTGACTGGACTTTTTTGAATGCCCTAAAGTTAAGCAGCTGTAACTTAAAAAAATATATTCTATCCTGGTCAACCTTTTGAAAAAAGGATCTGGGTTTTATTGGGAAATCTGCATTTCATCATAAAGATGGAACACTCCTTTCTCAACTCTGTTAGTTTTTAAAGAAGTGTTCTTTTAGAAAAGTAGGCTTTCTTCTTTTCTTTTGGTGTTGTATTAGGTATATAATAAAGACTATGATGGTAATTTTAGCCAGAACAGAATGATTCAGGAAGCAGAAAAAAATGTGACTTCAGCTCTTGGGACCTTGAAGGCCATCTAATGAAAACTAATTCCAGTTTCATAACCAGAAGTCTGTCTGGAGAAAATAAACGAAGAGAAAAGAAACAGTCTTAGAACTAGTGATTGATATAATTAAAGTATTGGTTAAAGAAAGGCTCAGTGACCCTAGGGTATAACAGGCTGCAAGAAGATTTAGTCAATTAAGTCAATTAAACTATGGGCCATGGTTTGTTTCTTTTTCCCCACCCTCTGCCTTCTTAAAAAAAAGGCCCAAAACAGAACATCAGGCAACTTACTCAGAGAGATGCTGGATGGTCAAAGGAATGGAAAGAAAATCATGAACTACATAATTGCTTGTGTTTGGTAGGTTGACTGAGGAACTTGTTAGTGGATTGGCATAGCTCATAAAGTGAACACAACTGATATAGCTATTGTATATTGGAGAGAGTATTGGCTTAATGGTTAGAAAAACAGGGTTTGGAGCCTAGCATTTTTTTTTTTGTCTCTGTGACTCAGTTTCCCTATTCCAATCTGAAGCCTGTAGAGGAATAACCAAAGTCAGAATCCCAGATCAAAGAGAGCCTTCTGTTTTGTGTTTCATAACCAACAAAGTTTCTCAGCTGGCTGATAGAGACTGGGGCCAAAAATAGTCCATTTTTGTTCAAACCCAAAACTAAATCAGGAATTTGTTGAGCTCAGAGCAGGGGAGCAACAATCAGACATTACCCTGGATCAGACCACTTTGTGAACACTGAAAGCTTGTAAGTCCCCAGCCTGAGTTGTCCCTGAGATCTTGGAATAACATTACACTCAATACCCTCATCTCCCTCAAAACAAACAAACAAACAAACAAACAAACAGCAAGAGGACTAGTCCAGACCCTTTCCTCCAGAAGTATACAGAGCCTGGCCCTAATATCAGGCCCAAAGTCAGACAGTAAACTAGGAATGATATGACAATGAATAAACTAGGAAAAAACCAAACATTTCACCATAAAAAGCTATTATAGTGGCAGGGAAGGTCAAAACACAAACCCAGAAATAGAGACAGACTGTAAAACATTTACAAGCAGAGCTTCAGAGAAAAACACAGTGTGGGTACAAATTCAACTAGAATTCCTGGAAAAGCTAAAATGAGAGCTTCAAAAAAGGGTTCAATATGTTATTACAAATGGAATGGAATGAAATACACTGGAGAGAGGTGAAGGGGAGGAAGATTAGAGAAAAGTATCTCTCATAAGCAGGATGTACATCAATTCAAACAAGGAGAAGGGATGATCTGACATCTGAACCTCATTCTCTGAACTGGTCAAGGTCGGAGGGGGGGGGAACCAGAAATTTATACAGAAATACATTTACTTCAACAAGAAAAGGAGGAAAAGAGGTAAAAGTAAAGGGAGGAAGAGGAATTAGAGGGAGGAAAGATTAAGGGAGTTAGTCCTAAGGAAAACAAATTCTAATTAAGTATCTGCAAGAACATTTATAGCTTTTTTTGAGGTGACAAAGAATGTGAATGAGAGAATATCCATAATTGAGGAAATGGCTGAATAAGTTATGATATACAAATGGGATGAGATACTTATTGTGCTGTAAGAAATGATGAAGAGGATATTTTTAGAAAAACCAGGGAAGACTTCAATTCAATTTAATAAACATTATTAAGTACCTACTATATACCAGCCACAGTGTTAAGCACTGGAGATATAAAAAGAGACACTGAAGTTGGGGAATAGGGACAACATGCAAACAAACTATTTTAGATGGGTCTTAAAGAAAGCCAGGGAGAATCAATAATTAGACTGAAGGTAGGAGAACATTCAAGGCAGAGGAACAGGCAAAGAGAATACTTGGAGCTAAGAGATAGAGTGTCATTCCTGGAATAGCCAGAAGGACAGTGTCATTGGAATGAAGAGTACATGTTGGGGAATACGGTGGAAGAAGACAAAATTGATAACTCCTGGCAACAGCTTTAATATAGGGGGACAAGATGAGAGAAATAAGGAATGGGGGATGACTCCTAGCTTATGAACCTGAGGGATTGGGATAGGGAAAGTGGAATGGAGTGTAGGGGGAAAGATAATGAGTTCTGTTTTGGTCACATTGGGTTTAAAATGTTTGCTGGATATCCAATTCAAGATGGCTGAAGGCTGTTGGAGATACAAGACTGGAACACAGCAATGAGATTGAGGCAGGAAAGTTGGATTTGAGAATAATCAGTATAAAGATTATAATTAAATCACTGGGAGCCGATGAAATCATCAAATCAAGTTGTATAAAGGGAGAAGAGAAGACGATCCAGGACAAAACCCCGAGAGACATCTGAGTTTAGAGAGTATGATCTGGAGAAGGATCCAGCAAAGAAAACCAAAAAGAAGTGGTTAGATAGGTAGGAAAGCAGTATTCTGAAAACCAAAGAGAATAGATTGTTAAGAAGTGATTAGCATTATCAAAAGGCCACAGAAAAGTCAAGAAGGTTGAAGACTGATAAAAAGGCCACTGGACTGGGCAACTTGGAGAATATTAGTAACTTTGGAGAGAGAGGTTTCGGGGGAATGGTGAGGTCAGAAACCGGATTACAAGTGGTTAAGAAGAAGGTAAGAAGAGAGAAAGCATGGGAGTGCCTATTGCAGATGGTCTTTTCAAGAAGTTTAATGGCTGAAGAGAAACAGGACAATGGTTATGGACAAAGGACAGTAGACAACAGAATGGAGTGATCAAAGATTTTTTTCCAGGATAGGGGAGACATGGACATATGGACATGTTTGTAGGCAGTAGGGAAGGAGCTAGTAGAGAGAAAGAAACAGAAAATAAATAAGAGAGTGGACATGACAGAGGGTTCAATCTGTTGGAGGAGATGGAATGGCAATAGTATTGTTTGAGTTGATAAAGGATGTATTATAAGATTGCCTAGCAACCATGAGTCCCCAGGTAAGTTTATGTAATATAAATTTGTAGTAGACCCAGTTAGACTTTCTCCACCTTCATTTAGCATCAGGTATGTAGGTACAAAGGCAGCAAATGGTGGGAATGGTCCCAGGCTGAGACTTGGCCGGGTGTAATTGGTGATATGATAAGGGGGAGGCAGTAATTCAAGGGTGGAGGACAGTGTAGAGTTTAACTGGTTCACCAAAGAGTCAAGATGAAGAGAAGAAGAGATAGAGTGACTGTGGCAAGGCAGGTAATGTGAGAGAAGTGAAGGGTCAAGTGATTGGAAGTCCTGGTATAAAGACTAAGAGAGGACAGAGGGGAGATGAAAGGCAGAGTGAGGAAGAGATGTCTTTGGACCATAGGGACTTGGTCTGGTCAAGAATAGGCTCAGTACCCATGGACTTGTGCATCAGGGCAAGAAGATGTAATAATGATCAGATATGGGGATTTCAGAATTCTTGAACATGGAAATGGTATATTGTGATGGTAGTTTGAGAGTTGTATGAACTGAGGTAGAGAATGAAGTAGTCACAAGAAGGAGAATAATTCATACCATGACAGCAATATAGTGAAGGCAAACAACTATGTGTTTTTAATAATGTTTTATTTTATTCCCAATTACATGTAAAAACAATTTTTAACATTCATTTTTTTAACATTAGCATTCCAAATTCTCTCCCTCTCTCCCAGAGATGGTAAACAACTTGATATAGGTTACATGTGCAATCATTCAAAACATATTTCCATATTAGTCATATTGTGAAATAAAAGGGATAAAAAACACAAAAAAGAAGGAAGTAAAAAACAGTATGCTTCAATTTGCATTTAGACTCCACCAGTTCTTTTTTTCTGCATGCAGATACCTTTTTTCATGTAAGTCTTTCAAGTTGCCTTGGATCATTGTATTGCTGAGGATAGCTGTCATTCACAATTGATTGCCATACAATGTTACTATTACTGTTTATAATATTCTCTTGTTTTGCTCACTTCAATTAGACAAATCACTTTGAAAGAATGAGGAACTCTTATTAGTATGAGGGCCAACCACAATTCCAGAGGACTAATGATGAGATGTGCTACTCACCACCTCATATAAAGGTGAAAGCTTCAGAGTGCAAAAGGAAATTTTAAAATGAGCTGTTTTTATTATTATTAGTTCAGAGATGAGTAAATGAAAAGCCGAATTGCACTGCAGATAGGACATTTGAATCAGGAAGGTCTGAGTTCAGTTCCAAGCTCTCACTGTTCTTGTGCCAATAGACACAAGATGCTTACACAGTGCTTCTGGAGATTCTCTCTAAGACTCTTACGTTACAAATAAGCTCCTGATGATCTGAATTGTTGGGAGCAATTTTAACTCCCTTAACACTAAGGATGTCTCACACTGATGATATCATAGGTCCAGACACAAAGAAGAAAAGACAACATGTCTGAGACAAAGGGAAAATAAATAAGATTAAAGCTGACACTAGGGGAAAGTACATTATTGGTGCTAGGGTTACTCTCCAATCAAATCATATTTCTTTAGAGGGAAAAGGATATTCAACTGTAGAGCATTAGTCATGAGAGGGTAGTTCAATAGATTCATGTCAAGAATCCTCTGGGCCAAGTTTATATATAGTCTGAGTCTTGTCTTTAAAAAATCTTGATTGTTGATATAAAGGAAATTTCAGAGATCTCTCTATTCCCCAAAATTGGAAATGAAGGATTATGGTACTGCAGCATTTTAAAGGTCTCAGGGGAAAAATAACAATTAACAAAAGAAAGATAATAAAAAAGAAAGCCTCAGGGGGAAAATATTTACTTTATATAAACATTTCAGGGACTCAGACTGTCAACAGAAAAACCATGTGATTTGAAGAGGAGCTTTGGACAAAGTATATTTTCAAAGAGAGCTTTAAACCTACTTTACAGAGTTTATTCATTATCTGTGACAATATAGTGTACTTGGAGAAGGGGAAGCTTTCAGAGTATTTGAGCTACAGTACCCAATAAAAGTTTTAAACACAACATCTGTACAAGTTTTAAATCATCATCACTTTTCAGTTGCTTCTGGGCATTTTTAGGGTTCATCTCTTTTTTGCTGCTTTCAAAGTGCCAGAAAACAAGCAGACACAGAAAGATGTTAGAGGTGAGTATAAGGGAAAGTAAGATAAATAAATACAGGATCAAGAGAAGTTAAAGGGAAATGAGATTATTCCTATAGAATCCCCTCACTTCACAGATGAAGAAACTGAGGAACAGGGAAATTAAGTCATATTTGTTACATGGATGGTAAGGAACAGTTTTGGCTTTTAATCCAGGTTATTTATCTCTAAACCCAGCACTTTTTCAACTATACTCTATTGGGAGCTTCTATAGATGAAGGGCCTTGAAAGAACTGAAGGCAAGAACAGATGAAAATAATGGAGCAGTGTGAAATAATCCATTCCAGACAGGGGTGATGACAAAAACATAAAAGATGTTTGGGAAATATTAAAAAGAGAAAAATGAACAGAAAATATTACTAACAAACCTTATGAAACTAAGTGAAAAAGTCAGTGTGTTGGTCAAGTTGTTTTCAACATCATTGCTTAAAGACCTCATAATTTTGCTGCCTATGTGACTGATCAAGATTTGGCCATCTTTAGTCATGTGAGCCATAATGTGCCAAGTCTAGCTTTAAGACACTTTGGGAATTTTAGCAAGGTCTAGCAGCAAAGGGATTAGAAATTCAAACAAGCAAAAATGAACTCAGAGATCTTCTATGGAAGTGAGACAAAGTGTCTCAATCACAGTAAAGGAGACTGAATCAGAGGAAGGAGACAGCGTTATGAAGAAACACAAGTAAGAAGAAAAAGAATGCATGAAAAACCATGTTTTCCCAATAGGCTTCCTCTCCCCAAAGAATGATTGGAGATTAAAACATGACCCCATGATTAATGAAAAAAAAGGCAGATGAAGGTGGCCTTGCTATACCAGATCTAAAACTATACTATAAAGCAGTGGTAATCAAAACCATTTGGTACTGGCTAAGAAATAGAGCAGTCGATCAGTGGTATAGGATAGGTTATCAGGATAATCTAGGCAATATTTTTTTAACAATTTAGTGTTTGCCCTGTCAGATTGGCTAAAATGACAGGAAAAGATAACGATGAATGTTGGAGGGGATGTGGGAAAACTGGGACACTAATACATTGTTGGTGGAACTGTGAACGGATCCAACCATTCTGGAGAGCAATTTGGAGCTATGCTCAAAAAGTTGTCAAACTGTGCATACCCTTTGACCCAGCAGTGTTTCTACTGGGCTTATATCCCAAAGAGATCTTAGAAGAGGGAAAGGGACCCACCTGTGCAAGAATGTTTGTGGCAGCCCTTTTTGTAGTGGCTAGAAACTGGAAACTGAATGGATGCCCATCAATTGGAGAGTGGCTGAATAAATTATGGTATATGAATATTATGGAATATTATTGCTCTGTAAGAAACGACCAGCAGGATGATTTCAGAGAGGCCTGGAGGGACTTGCATGAACTGATGCTGAGTGAAACGAGCAGAACCAGGAGATCATCATACACGGCAACAACAGTATTACATGATGATCAATTCTGATGGACATGGCTCTCTGCAACAAAGAATTGTCTCAAACCAGTTTTAAATTGTTCAATGAAGAAAACCATATACCCAGAGAGAGGGATATGAAATATGGACCACAACGTAACATTTTCATGATCTCTAGTGACATTTGCTTGCATTGTGTTGCCTTTGTCTGATTCTTTTTTTTCTTGTAGATAGGATTTTTCTTGCATAACTTCTCAAGCATTTCAACATTATTAATATGTAGTGGACTTCCTGCCATCTAGGGGAGGGGAGGGGACTGGGGGTAAAATTTGTAATGGAAAGCTCTGTAAAGATCAATGTTGGGAAACTACCCATATACATGTCATACAAATAAAAAGCTTTAAATAAAAAAAAACAATTTAGTGTTTGATGAACCAAAGACCCCAGGTTTTGGGATAAGTACTCACTATTCGGCAAAAACTGCTGGGAAAATTGGAAACTAGTGTGGAAAAAATTAGGGCTTGACCCACACCTAACACCACATACCAAGATAAGATCTAAATGGGTTCATGATCTAGATATAAAGAGTGATATTATAACCAAATTAGAGGAACGTAGTATAGTTTACCTCTCAGACCTGTGGAGATGGAATAAATTTATGTCCAAAGAAGATCTGGAACTCCTAATTGAACACCAGATAGATAATTTTGATTATATTAAGTTAAAAAGTTTCTGTACAAACAAAACTAATGCAGACAAGATAGGAGGGAAGCATCAAATTGGGAAATCATCTTTACATTTAATGATTCTGATAAAGGTCTCATTTCTAAAATATATAGAGAATTGTCTCACATATATAAGAATTCAAGCCACTTTTCAATAGATAAGTGGTCAAGGAATATGAACAGACAATTTTCAGATGAGGAAATTAAAACCATCTCTAGTCATATGAAAAGTTACTCCAAATCACTATTGATCAGAGAAATGCAAATTAAGACAACTCTGAGGTACCACTACACACCTGTCAGATTGGCTAAAATGACAGGAAAAGATAATGATGAATGTAGGAGGGGATGTGGGAAAACTGGGACACTAATACATTGTTGGTGGAACTGTGAACAGATCCAACCATTCTGGAGAGCAATTTGAAGCTATGCTCAAAAAGTTGTCAAACTGTGCATACCCTTTGACCCAGCAGTGTTTCTATTGGGCCTATATCCCAAAGAGATCTTAGAGGAGGGAAAGGGCCCCACATGTGCAAGAATGTTTGTGGCAGCCCTTTTTGTAGTAGCAAGAAACAGGAAACTGAAGGGATGCCCATCAATTGGAGAGTGGCTGAATAAATTATGATATATGAATGTTATGGAATATTATCACTCTGTAAGAAACGACCAACAGGAGGATTTCAGAGAGGCCTGGAGAGACTTGCATGAACTGATGCTGAGTGAAACGAGCAGAACCAGGAGATCATCATACACAGCAACAACAATATTACATGATGATCAATTCTGATGGACATGGCTCTCTGCAGCAAAGAATTGTCTCAAACCAGTTCCAGTTGTTCACTGAAAAAAACCATATACACCCAGAGAGAGGGATATGAAATATGGACCACAACGTAACATTTTCATGATCTCTATTGACATTTGCTTGCATTGTGTTGCTTTTCTCTGATTCTTTTTTTTTCTTGTAGATAGGATTTTTCTTGCATAACTTCTCAAGCATTTCAACATTATTAACATGTAGTGGACTTCCTGCCATCTAGGGGAGGGGAGGGAACTGGGGGGTAAAATTTGTAATGGAAAGCTTTGTAAAGATCAACGCTGGGGAACTACCCATACATATGTTATACAAATAAAAAGCTTTAATAATAAAAAAAGATCAATGCTGAGGAACTACCCATACATATGTTATACAAATAAAAAGCTTTAATAAAAAAAACCATGTTCCCAAGGAGATGTGATGAAACATAAATGTGGGGAACTTG
>JAJPUD010000780.1:97151-155573 GCA_023553655.1 Myrmecobius fasciatus | reverse complement strand
CACACACACACACACACACACACACACACACACACACACACACACACCCCTTTCCTAATTTTAGCATGAATCTTGTAGAATCTATTTCTTTGGAGATGATTGAAATTTATAGCCATAGTTGGTAACTGGGTATTTAAGGATAGGGAATGGATAAATAAAGACTGTGTTTGAAAAATTAAACTAAACAAAACAAAACCTTGCTCACTTTGTGTGGAAGACTCCAGGTGTAAAGTTTTCCCTAGGAATTGAGTCTTTAGGCAATAGGAAACCTGCCTTTCAGTTTCAGGTTCATTTCATGAGATGAAATCAAATGTAAAACAGGCCAGACTCATTTTCATTGCCAGAAGACTATAGTAGACTTGGAGAGAACTAGGAAACCACATTTCTATGGGGGAATTTGTGTTACCACCCGGGTCTGAATAGAAACCAGACTTTATATGTTCAATTAAGAAAAGTTAGGGGGTTGGTAATGATGATATTCTTATGATCTGATTTTTGTATTACTTTTCTTTTAATTATTTTATTTGAAAACAAACTGACAAATTAGAAGCTGTAAATGATAAAAATGAATGTATTCAGAAGAAAGAAGATCTTTGGAAGCTTTTAAACTTGAGAGGTATGACAGTAGGATGCATTAGGAAGGCAACCTCACTTTCGGAGCAACAGGAAAATGAGGGCTGATTTCCATCCTGTTGGAATACAGTGATGGGAATCTCAGCAACCTAGAGTCAAAAACTGGCATCTGTTTCTTTCTCGAATCTTGTGAATTTCCAAAGAAGAACATGATTTAAACAACTTGTTAAAGTCACCCAGGCTATTAACAAGGTGTGTGTATTCATCTGGGATAAAGGGAGACAAGCTGAGGAACAGAATGGAAGTAATCTATGAAAGAAATGGAAAAGGGAGTCTGGGAGAGACAAGCTTTCTTAGATCAGGGTAGGGAACCTCCAGCTTGTGATCATGTAAGATTTGCAAAATCATTTCCTAAGGAAACTGCAAGTAATGATGAGCTAACTAGCTACAACAACCACCCACTGCTTGAGTTCTATAAATTGACAATTTTGTATGACCCAGGAATGATCTTTATAAATATCCAAATGGCCCTTGACTGAAAAAAGGGTCCCCATTCCTTTTATCTTAGTGGATAAGAAGAAAATATACAAACACTATGTATAAGGAATGAAGTGGGAAGAGTTTGGGGTTTGGAGCCAGAAGACCTGTCTTCAAATTCATCCTTTGCCATTTGCCAGTGTGACTTTAGGTAATCTTAATCTCTCTGTACTTCAGAGTCCAAGAATGCCAAATGACTTTTTTTTTCACATGGGATAATCTGTTTTTAACAAAATTGGCTATTTATATTTGCACAAAACCAACAACATAGGATTTTAAGAAATTTAATTTAACAATTTAAGAAAAAAATACAATTGTCCATCACTGCTCATAAAAGGCATCCTTAATCTGTACCATACAATCTTAGATTTATCATTTAGCAGCTGGAAAAGAGAAGTGCCCTGGGAAAGAAGCATCAAGCTCAGACCACAAAGGTTTCCTTCCATCCTAGTTCAGGAAACCCACATAATTTGGTGCTAGAATTCCCTCCTCTCACTCCTTCTTTTTCCTGGTAGAGAGGCTTCCATAGACTTCTTTTTTGTGACAAAACATAAAAATAATTAAGCAAAAAATTTGATTCAGAAAACTACTCTGACAAAGAATATAATATTTTGTCCTAATAATTCTTTACCTCTCTGCCCTGATGGAGAAGGTGTTTCATTATCTCTTCTATAGGACTTTTATTGCTTTTTCCATTTTCGGAATTCAACTTCCTTTTAAGTCATTAGTGAGCAAATTGGAACTATGCCTAAAAGATCACAAAACCTATCCTTTGATCCAGCAATACCACTTCTAGGTCTATATCTAAAAGTCATCCAAAAAAAGGGGGGAAAGACCTACTTGTAGGAAGATATTTATAGCAGTTTTTTGGGGTGGCTATGACTTGGAAATCAAAGGAATGCCTATCAATTGGAGAATGGCTAAACAAGCTGTAGTTTATGATTATAATGGAATATTATTGTGTTATAAGAAATGACAAGCAGGATGATTTCAGAAAAATCTGGAAAGACATGAACTGATGATGCATAGTAAAGTGAACAGAACTAGCAGAATGTTATATATAAACATATATATATATAGTTGTTATTATGTACATCTAGACATACATATGTATAGATATTGCTGTTATTATGTACATATATAATAACTAATATACTTTGATGAAGAGCTGTGAATTTCTAAGCAATACAATGATTCCTGACAATCCCAAAGGACTCATGACGAAGTAGCCTATTTGCCTTCAGAAAAAGAGCTAATATTGATTGAATACAGATTGAAGCATCATATTTTTCATTTTCTTTCATTTGCATTTTCTTGTACAAAATATGGAAATGTTTTACATAATTATACATGTATAACTTCTATCAGATTGCTTACCAGGGAGGGAGGGATAGAATTTACTGCTCAAAACTTTAAATGAAAATGTTTAAAATTTTAAAAAATCATCCGAATGACAAATTACATCCATTTGACATTACTTTAGGGGATGCTCTTCCACAAATTGACAAAGGCTGGCTAAGTTTGAGACTGGGTAGTTTTCTTAGCCCCTCTTTATGATGTAACATGCAAGTTAATGATAGGTAGGAAAGCATCTGGGTGAAGTTTCTTCTTAGTTACTTGTGTACCTCAATTTAGACCAGCAGCAAACCATTTTAGGTCACTAAGCTGCACTGTAGAAATAATAATAATCATTTATACTGAGTATTCCAAAAAGTCTTAATACAATTTTAAGACAAAACTGAAAGCAGCACTGAGACTTTGGGGACATCTCTGGCAAATTATAAAATGTGTCAAATCCTTTCACATATCTTATTTTATTTAAGAAAAGTCTTATAGATCTTATTATTCCCATTTTCCAGATGAGGAAACTGATATGTAAGAAGGTTAAATTACTTGCCCATCTTCAAAAAACTATCGACCGCCAGAAGAAGAATTTGAACTTAGGCCTTACTTCAAGTTCAGCACTTTACTGTACAACATTCTTTTTAAATATTAGGATTTGCCTTTATTTCAAAAGGATGGTGTCCTTAAGATTTACTTGCTTATAATACCATGGATGAAAGTGCCCTCATCCCGTGTTAGATCTTATAATAGAATAGTGATGTAGAGTAGTGCATGAATTACTTGGGATAAGCAATCTTTTTGATAGAGTTTCATTTTATGACAGCAATGGTGAATGGAGTCTGTTTCTATTGACATTAGACTGATTCATAACATCTGATTTTAATCAGATAAAATAAGATTGAGCTGGTTTCCCCACCTTTAGTTAGTTTTCTGTCAGTTAAGTCTTAGATTTCATGCCAAATACCGAATTTCATTACTCTCCTTTCATCTCTGGAACTATTGCCCTGAAGTTCCATTGCCCGGATTAATTATCGCATTTCCTGGACCACTATTTCAGGAAAGCCCCAACCATGCTATATTCATTATTATTCAGTCATTTTCTCTTCTCCTGGTCACTCTGATTTCCCCCCATATACATTTCTAAAACTCTGCCACTGTTTCTGGATAAGTGTGAATATATTCCTGTGTTTAACTCACCATTCCTATAATTTTCCTACCCAATGTATTCCTTCCTGCCTATAACTGCCCTATAACCCACCTCCTCCATTCATGTAAAATTCTTTGAGATTAAAAATTATCTCTCCTTTTGTATATGCATCTCCTGCATATAGCACTGTAACTGGCAATCAATTTATTCTTAATAAATGTTACAAATTAATTAATTCATTTGCTGAATTTTTATTTCTATGGTTTTAAAGATGGATAATACTCCAGGGAAATGCAAAAGTTGTAGCTTACAAAGAGCACACTTCAGTGACTATTAGAGATACTATAGTAGCTATTGATGTAGAGAAGTCAAGTAATTCAAGGATCATTCAAGCCTACAATTAAGGAAAGTGTGATCAGATGTGAAAAAAATGCCAAGAACCTACAAACTTGTGCTATAAAACAATCTAATTAATTTTTAGAAGCCCAGTTAAGACCTTCAGAGTAACCTAATAGCTAGAGAGGCTGCTAATGATTTAATTACAGTATGGTATAGACTTCTTGATATTGAAAGAACAGCAAGAAAACTAGTTTTTATAAAAGCTGATACTAATCATTGCTATGGAGAAGTAAACATTTAACCCCAGGCAAGTACTGGACACTGGACAACTGAATATTAGAAAAAGAAAAATTTTTAGCAATAAAATTCACTTTAAAGCTTTGCTAAATGGGGCACTAGGTGGTACAATGGATAGAATGCCAACCCTGAAGTCAGGAGAACCTGACCTCAGATACTTAATACTTCCTAGCTGTGTGACCCTGGGCAAGTCACTTAACCCCAATTGCCTCAGGGAAAAAAGCTTTACTAAAATCACAGTGAGAAGTGGTATAAAAAGTCCAGAAGAGCTTGCTGGATCTGAGAATGTTCATCAGACTGTAAAACATTGCTCTCAAAATATAGAGGGATTTTTTTTTTACTTCTAGTGGACCTAGAAGTTTTATCACCATTAAGAGAATGATTCCTTGCTATTGCTGAGTTATTTTAGCTGTATTGAACTCTCTATGACCCTAGCTGCAGTTTTCTTGGCAAAGATACTGGAGGGGTTTGCCATTTCCTTCTCCAACTCATTTTTACAGATGAGGAACTCAGGCAAATAGAATTAGGTGACTTGCCCAGAATCACACAGTTAGTAAATGTCAAGAGTCTCAATTTGAATTCAGGTCCTCTTAATTCGAGAGTCAGTACTTTACCCACTATAGCAACTATCTGCCATAAGAAAATGTTAAACTCTAATAAATATGTCAATATACTGAGAAACAAAATTGTTTGGGAATTAAAAGAATCCTCAAATAATGAGGGAAAGACTCTAACAGGATTTTACAACTGCTATATGTCAGGAAAAGTTCAGAAATGTATCTAAGAGATAGAGGTAAATTTCCTTCAATAGCCTGGGAACTTATCTGATTTAAACTTTATTGAAAAACTATAGACTATAATCAAGCCTAGATTTGGACAAATGGAGGGTGAAAGGTACATTTAATATCAAATGTACTAAAAGAAGATTTAATGATGAGCTAAAGAATATGTGTTAACATTCTGTGAACTCAATGCCAAGTCATATAAAATGAGTCACAAAAGCAATCTATATTTCCTATTAAAGGTTTTTTTAAAAGATGTAAAAAAATCATAAGATTAATAAATTATTTTACTTTGTCCCAAAAAACATGCATATCACTACCACCTTTTAAGCATTAGTAAAGTCAAGAAGTGTTTACTATGTGGCAGGTACCGTAGTAAAGATGTAGAAATACAAAGAGACACTATTTCTCTCTTCTACTTACCCTCTCAAACACAAACAATCTTTCCATCAAGGTGCATGCAATCTAATTGGGAAGACTGCATAGAAACAATTATGCACAAACAAGATACATACAGAATAAACTGACAATAGCTAGCAAAGTGAAGAGACTAGAACTAATAGCAACCTTGAAATACTTCTTATAAATGGTGAGATTTGATTTAAGAAAGCCAAGAGAAGCCAGAAAGAGAAGGCAAGGAGGGAGACAATTGTAGGTTGGGAGAACAGCCAATGAATATACATAGAATCATGAGATGGAGTGTCATGTTTGAGTAACAGCAAGGAGACCAAAACTTGGCACATAGTAAATCCTTAATAAATGTTTCTTGATGATTGATTGTCATTGGTTTGTTGAACATACAAAGGGGAATAAGGTATAACAAGACTAACAAGTTAGGAGTAAATCAGAATGTAAACAGTTTAAAGAGCCAAACAGAGAATTTTATACTTGATTCTGGAGGGAGTCACTTGAGTTTGTTGTGACATGGTCAGAACTGAGCTTTAGTTATGTCACTGGCGTCTGAGTGGAGGATGGACTACAGTGGGGAAAGATTTGAGGCAGGGAAAGTCAGCAGAAAGCTGTTGTAACAATCCAGGCTTATAAAGCACTTTATGACAGTCCTATGAGAGGTAGTAAATTGTCCCTTTTTATGGATTAGGAAACTGAGGGGAGTTACAAATAACTGAATCAAGATTGCACCCTCAGAACAACATCTCATGTTGGGTAGACTTCTGTTCTGGCCAGTAAAAGGATAAAGGGAAGGTACTTATTGTGGAAGAGGAGGAGTCCTGATTCCTGAATTCTTTGCCACGTGGGACAAAGCAGCAGTATGCACACATCCTTGCCTTGACTTTTCTACATGTAAAAGCATGGGTAGCACTCCTAGGTGCTTCTCAGTTATAAGGATTAATGAGGTGACAGCATTTGATATTCATTAAGCATACCCTGAGCAAAGCATTGACAACCTGTGAGGGCAGATTTCAACTCCTTGGAGGAAAAGTGCTATAAAGCACAGAGTATTATTATCACATGTAAGTGATATATTTTTATTGTGGAATTATGTGTGCCTTATTTGGTTGTAACCATTGTACATCAGGGATCCCAAAGGCAGCATTTCATATGCTTTGCTGTAAATGTATTATGGAATTCATCATTGCATCAGAAAGGAGGAAGCATTTGTCCTGGCTCAGTTTTATAAGAGTGGCAGTGTGTTGTAGTCTACAGAAAGCTGACCTCCAAGTCAGGAAGTCCCTGATTTAAGTTTGGCTTCTGACATGTAAAATCTGTGTGACTCTAGGCAAATAACTAACCTTTCAATACTCCAGGCAACCATTTAATAATATAAATTACCAAGAAGTGTTGGCCTCTATTGAAAAAGGGAGTTTCCCCACCAGGGAATTCCCTATGCTAGTGAAATCATAGGTCCAGTTCCTATCCCTTCACAATAACAGCAACTCAACTTTATATAAGAAATAAAAAAAATATATATTTCTTTATCTATAACCTTGGGAAGGACAAAGGATGCTATCCTCATGTCACCAGCAAAAACTAAGATCTGAACCTGCGTCTCCCAGCTCCAAGTCTAGTATCCTCTTTACTAGATAACATTTTATTTATGTAATATATATCTTTTTTTTTGCTTTTTGCTGAGGCAATTGGGGTTAAGTGACTTGCCCAGGGTCACACAGCTAGGAAGTGTTAAGTGTCTGAGACCAGATTTGAACTCAGGTCCTCCTGACTTCAGGGCTGGTGCTCTATCCACTACACCACCTAGCTGCCCCGTAATACATATCTTAACTATCTCTGAAAAGATTTCAGAATCACCCTATATTTCCAAAAAGGCTTACCATCAAGGCAATTTACAATTATTGTGAAATATATTTTCACAAATATATTTTGCTTCTCTCCTCCCCTTTGGTGAGTGGGTGACATCTATATAAAGATTCAGAAAAAGAAATTTTACATAGGAACAAGAAAAAGAGAATATTTTGTAAGACCTTGTGAAAAAAGCAATACTTAGAGTTTCAAAGGCTGGGATATTTTTGTTTGGGCAATGACTTTCCTTGGGACATAGGTTGCTGTCCAACAATCCATTTTATTCAGTATGTAAATATATTAAAATAGTGGTCTTTTTGTCAGGCACAAGTTAGTGTGACTAGCTGTCTCCATTACCCCGAGGACAGAACAAGATGAAATTGTTTTAAACTGCTTCAAGAATAGAGTAGGAAAGAAAAGAGCATCTCCTACTAGGATCCTTAAGGACATAGGGTATTTATTTTCTCTTAAGGAGACTTTAAGAATTATCCTTCTGGGATAATTGCAGTGTGTCCCTGCATGAACATAAGGTGAAGGACGAAGTGTCTTTCAAGGTCTCTTCCAATCTTCAGGAAGGAAGAAAACATCACACTCCAGGGAGTGATTCTATGTCTTTATACTGGCTACCCCCATGCCTGGAATGTTGTCTCTTCTTGTCTCCTCCTCCTGGCTTCCTTCAAGATGAAGCTCAAATCCTGCCTTGTGTAAGATGCCTTTCCAGTCTCTTCAACCGCTAGTGCCTTCTTTTGGAGATTACCTCTCTTTTACACTATATTTCTCTTTTGAAGCTGTCTTCCCCCATTAAAATGTGAGCTCCTGGAGGGCCTTGTCCCTGCTTTTGTTTTTGTATCCCCAGGGCTTAGTGCAGTCCTGATACACGGCTGGTTGGCTGGTTGTTTTCCATCAATCTCAAAGAGGACCAAAATAGCATCACTATGTTAGGGTCAGTTACACTGTGCCTAATTGTGGCTGATCAGGCCAAGACAAGCTCAGAATGCTCTACCACAAGTCAGGTGCAAATGGTCCGTGTGAACATTTGGGGGTAGATTCTCTAAATTTGCAAATCTAGTGTTTCTTCTGAGCTACTTCCATTCTGCTTTGCTCACAGAACACAGGGCTTTCTTTGATGCTGGTACTCCATGCTAGGAGACCTTTTGCCAGAATTTCTCATATCACACAATCAATTCCAAAGTTCTTCAGAGAGGCTCATAATAGGGGTTTCACACATGCTTGCTGTTGTTGATGATGAAAAGTGCAAAAAAAAAAGAAATTTAATATCAAATTCCAAAGAAAGAAATACCTATCCTATCAACCAGTCTCCTTTTGCATGACTCCTTTCTGCATGCTCTGTTGCAACCAATGGCAAAGCCCAGAAATTCTTGAGTTGCTTAAGTAGGTCAGATGATCACGGCCAGTAACTAGGATTTGCAGTGGGGAGCAAGAAGTATGTCAGCTCTTCCCTTCCAGTTCTGTCTGTCATGGGCTGTGAGAAAAGGAGCACCAGCCTTAGGGAGAGAATGGTAAAGAATAGATCCTCTAGAGACAACTTGTTTTTTTTCCTTTTATTTTGTTTTTTTGCAAGAGATCAAAGGAAAGTCAAAAGAAGAGCTGTAAGATGAAGGGGGAGGATTTTTGTGTGTGTGTCTATGTTGATTTGTTTGTTTGTTTTTTTAGCAACTGAGGGTAGTTCCAGAGAGCATAGGGAAAAAAAAAGAGCAGGTAGGGACTTGAGATGAATAGGGATGAGAATGTAAGGAAAAGCATCAGAGGTAAAGGGTTTCAAAAGCAGGTAGAAGGCAAACAGACACCAAAGAGATGGATCAATCACAGGTACAGTTCCAGAGAGAAAAGGGACAGTTTTTTCCCATCCTTCTATGCCCCCAATCTCCTCTGAGAGTGACTGTATTCCATCACTCTGTCTTAGGGTTTCCTTCCTTCCTAGCACTTAAAGCGGCATGGAGTGGTGGTGATCTCTCAGGTGAGAGGTGGCAGACCCTTTCAGGAAAGATGTCACTTACCTCCCATCTATGTTGTGGAATGGAGAAAAGCCTTAGCTATTGGTCTCCAAAGAACTTACTAAGGGTCCCTCCTTTTCCACTCTCACCTTCTACTGGGTGTTATGTTGTTTGTGTACATATCACATCACCTTGTAAGCTTTTTGAGAACAGAAAATATTGTTTTAAACAAAAATAGGAGTCAACTAGATAGCACAATACTTTGTTGGACTTGGAGTCTGCAAGTCTTAGATTCTCATCTACTCTCAGTTTCTTCCACTGTAAGATGGAGATAATAACATCTAACTCCTAGGGCTGTAGTGAGGTTAAAATGAGATTATATTTATAAAACATTTTCACAAACCTTCAACAGTTATATAAATGCTAACTATTAAATTAAAAAATAACTGATGCCTACACAATGCTTTAATAATTGTAAAGTATTTAATATATATTATCTCATCTGACCTGGGGACAAGTCACTTGGCTAGCTAGGTGACACAATGGACTTGAAATCAGGAAGACCTTCCTATTATTTATTATCTGTGTGACTCTAGGTGAATCATTTAACCTCTCTATGGTAATCTACCTCAGATTCTACATCTGTAAAATGAAAGAATTTATATTTTATGGCCTCTAAGGTCCTTTCTAGTTCTAAAACTGTAAAAATTCTTGTCCTCAGTTTTCCCATTGTCAAAGGGTTTGACCCAATGTCCAATCAAATACATTCTAGCTGTAGACTCCAGAGTCTTATAACCACTCTGAGTAGTAGATGCCATTATTAATATTACAACTTTTAAGATGAGAAAACTATTACTCATATGAAGTAATTTGCCTACAGCCACATAATTTATAGGTGTCAGAGATGGGAGTATTCTTTCCATTGTACCACTCCTAATCCTAGTGCTTAGCACATAATAGGCCTTTAGTAAGAGTATGGAAAAAAATGTTCAGATACTTTCTCAAATTCTTACTAGTCGTGTGACCTTGGATAATTCTTTGAACCTCAGTGTCCTCATCTATTTAAAAAAAGGAGATTGGGAAGATAATATTTACACTACTTCTCTCACAGTGTTTTTGTCAGGAAAATGCTTTCTAAATCTAAGGGAAAATCAAATGGGAAAAATGTATTTTTCTTTTAATTAATGTTTTATTGATAATTTTTAAATTAGTCATTTCCCCACTAACTCTGCCCTACTTCAGGAGAGCTATCTCTTATAACAAAGAAAACCATTTTAACAAAACTAACCAAAGTAGCAACTTTGATAATATGTTCAACATTTCACATCTCCTAGCCTGCCACTTCCCTGCTGAGAGAAGAGAAGTGTGTTTCATTCTCTGGAACCAATTTTGGTAATTTAATTTGAATTCTGATACCTTTTCACATTATTTTAAATTTACATTAGCACAGTCCTTCTATATATTGTTTTTTTTGACTTTGTATCAGTTTATCTAAATCTTCCCATGTCTTTGAATTCTTTGTCTTTTTCATTTCATGTAGAATAATAATAATAATCCATTTCATGAATATGCTATAGTTTGTTTAGTCATTGTGCAATCAAGAGACAATTTGTTTACAGTTGTTTGCAACTACAAAAAATAGCTACTATGAATATTTTGGTCTATATGGGAACTTTCTGTCATTGGTATTGGAATGAGGTTACTGGAAAGAGAGGTATGAACCATTAAGTTTTTAATTAGATTATAAACTTCTTGAGAATAAGGATCATGTCATCCTATGTGTTTGTATTCCCAACATCTAGCAAAGTTTCTGGCACAGAGCAGACAACTAATAAATGTTTGCTGATTGATTTATAATTCCAATTGAGTTTCAGTTGGACCAATTCACAGCTTCACTAAGATTCTTCCTTTTTTCCTTCTTTCCTTCTTTGCTTTCTTCTTTCTTTTCCTCTCCTCTCCTCTCCTCTCCTCTCCTCTCCTCTCCTCTCCTCTCCTCTCCTCTCCTCTCCTCTCCTCTCCTCTCCTCTCCTCTCCTCTCCTTCCTTCCTCTCTTTTTCTTTCTTTTTTCCTCCTTCTCTCCCTCTCTTCTTCCTTCCTTTTTTTCCTTCCTTCCTTTCTCCTTTCCTCCCTCCTTCCCTCTCTTCTTTCCTTTCCACACAGTAGGGATGGTTAAAAATTTGGACTTGGAACCATGTAGATGTGTTAAAGAGGAAGCTCTGACACACACTGGCTGTATGACCCTGGGCAAGTCCCTTAAGCTCTCTAACACTGTAAATGGTAGAGAAAGTGCTAACCTGCACTGGTAGAGAGAGGTTTATTAACAGGAAGATTACCTACACAAATGAAGTTGCAGGTCCAACATCCATTTCTCCCTTTCTCCTTCCTCACACAAAAAACAGGAAGCTGTTGAATGGGGAAACTGAATTGTGGATTTGGTAACTATACAAATTATTATTTTCCTTTGGAAGGGTCTAATCTTTCTTCTCTGTCAAAGTCCTTCTTCCTATAATTCCTTAATAATCTAGCAGTTCATGAAGGAGCTGCCCTATGTTCTGAGCCCCTTATTTTCTCCATTATCACATTTTTCCCTTTAAGAACATTATTCATCTCTAAAAAGCAACAAATATTTCTTGCTATGGGCAAATATGATGTGTAGTTTTATTCTGCAGTAATGGTGGTACCAGGCTTATCTGACACCTTGTAAGATAACTGCTGGTGGCAGCCTTCACCAGTCTGTGCCATTGAGAGGCAGCACATCACTCCTGCTTGGCAAGACCCATCTCCCCTGTACTCAGTGACACATGGGAGGCACCACACTGCCTGTCACTTGTTTTTGCATTGAGTAATCACCAATGTGTGCTGTTAAGTGAGATTCCTGGCTGCTGATTGCATTTATCGCATAAATTACTTCATTATTAAAATCAGATCATTTGAGCTTGCAAACCATTAACATGCAAGCTATTAACATAATTTCATAAGCTAATAAATCAAGCACAGGAAAAGAATTAAGAGGTTCTTAGTGATAAGTGTTTCTTCAGAGATTAAGGAACACAATTTTCTTATGCATATATTAACATTTTAAGAGTGAATTCATGCAAGAGCAAAATTTTTTTCTACATACATGACTTGCGCTTAATACTCTTCATAATCTGCCTCTAAAGCACATATAAAATTAAGAATTTTCTCCTTTCAAATCAGTATAAAGCAATTGTATGTTGAACCCATTAGCCTTCTGTGATATGTTCCATCTATAAAATTCTTATCTTTCTACATTTATTAAAGTGCAAAAGGTTGGAGGGGGGAGGAAAGGAATAAAAGTAAAGCTGGGAGAAAAAAATAACTTGGATTGGTTTTAGATAATGAAATTTTTATTCTAGGTGAATTTAAAATGTATTCTTACTCTTAAGAGGTTCTAGTGAAGTTCTAATTATCTCTCTAATTACAGCACGTATTGAGGTTAAGTGTTCTTATCAAATGGTGCATTAAAAATGGATTTTATTCCCAAGCTGTATGTAATAGGCTGTGATACTGGCCAGAACAAAACAGAAATTGGCTCTCTTATCCATCTCACCTACCAGATCATGAGTGACTCCAAGGGATGTATCCATAATTATCCAGTACAATAATGTTGCTTGGAAATGAAGATAAGTTCAAATGTAAATTAGACCAAAGCAACTTTATCCTTTATTCAATCTGTAGAATATTACTGGCAAATAACAATTTAACAGTCTTAACTGAAATGTATTATATGTTGTATTGTCACCGTTTGCATTGTTTGTTTTTTTAAATGGGGATTTGAAGTGGGCCACATTCTCTTTCTAAAATCCTCCACTGGTTCCCAGACACTTGGGGACTGTGGGTTGAAACTCAAATTTACCCTAATTCTTTCCTACAGGAAAATATACTCCCAGTTGGAGATTAGTCAGTTTAATCACTGTATCTCCACCTAGTGACAACCTTTGAAACCTTAAATAAAGCACAGGATTCCGTTTCCTTAATGGTAAAATGAAGGGATTAGAGGACACACTTTCCAAGGGCTCCTCCAGCTTTACAATTATCTGGTTCTATGGCTCTGTGTTTCAAATCTGAACCTTAATTCACTCCTTCCACTTAGGAAAATTGTTGGCTATCTGGTGAGATTTCAAGATTATGGGAAGGTTCACTTCCTCCAAAGAATCTACTCAGTGATGCCTGAAATTCTGATTTCTAAATGATTCAGTCCTTTCAACTTCAGGGTTGACTTCTTCTCTGTCCCTCTCTTTTATATTTAAAATACTTTTAAGAAGGATATTAAGCTACTACACTTTACTGGAAATTAGTTGATCAGTTTGGCATCTTCTCCATTGAGAAGGACAGTAATAATAATAATTCACATTTATATAACTCTTTACCAAGAATTTGTCTCATAATGGCTGCCGAGGTGCACTGAGCTAGTATTGTGATCTCCATTTGAAGGCCAGAAAACTGAGGTTCAAAGAAGTGACTTGTATGTTAGCAAACAAAAGGCTCTGCAGACTCCAAGTCTGTTCCACTCCACCACACTGCTCATGCATCATCCAACAGAAATGGCATTGGACTTGACATAAGAAGGCTCACATTCAAGCTCTGGCTCCTCTCAGTAATGATCTATGTAACTGGTGATCAAATAGTCTCTGGATTTTAATATTTTTTAATCTAGATAATGGAGATAGCAGCACAGCTTGCTTGATAAATCTCCATCTCCCTGTCTCTGTCTCTGTCTCTGTCTCTGTCTCTGTTTTTGTTTCTGTCTCTTCTCTGTCTCTCTCTGTCTCTGTTTTTGTTTCTGTCTCTTCTCTGTCTCTGTCTCTGTCTCTTTGTCTTTCTGTCTCTCTCTCTCTTTCTGTCTCTGTGTGTGTGTGTGTGTGTGTGTGTGTGTGTGTGTGTGTTTCTGTCCCTTCCTCCCTCCCTTATATGGGGTGATTATTTATACATTACACATGTATGTTTTCAAGCATCTTCAAATTAAAAAAAAAAAGTTGTTTCCATTCTTTTCCCCATCACTCAACTAGTGAAAGGCTTCTTGCCTCCATTTCATTAGCTGAATCATTTGGAATTAATAGAATGTTGGGGCTGAAAAAAACTTTATAATTGATCTAGACCCTCAAACTTTTTCATCTCAAGACCTCTTTATTCACTTGAATATATTCAATATCATATTATAAATTAAAACCAATATTTTAAAATTTATTTTAATCATCTAAAATAACATTTATAAAACTCTCTCTCTCTCTCTCTCTCTCTCTCTCTCTCTCTCTCTCTCTCTCTCCCTCCCCCCCAAGTATTTAGAAAACCTTTAAGAGCCTTAGAAATGCAAGCTATTATTATTCTTGACCCAAAATCCCACTTTCCACTGAGTAGCCTACCTTAACTCCTCTTAATTCAAGTGCTTTCCCTTTTTAATTATTTCTTCATCCTGCATAAAGCTTGCTTTGTATATATTTGTTTGCATGTTATCTCCTCCATTAGATTGCAAACTCCTCAAGGGCATGAATTATCTTTAGCATCTTTTTGTAATCCCCAGTATTTAGCATCATACCTGGCACAAAGCTAACACTTAATAAATGTTTATTGAAATGAATTGATCTGTCAAACCAGGTCCTTCTCATTTGATTGATTTCAACTTTATCTTTCCAGGAAGCCAACTTGAAGAGATGCTTTGAGCCGTCATTACATTTAGCCACAACTTTGTCTTATCATTTCAATTATTACAAAATGACAGAAGAAAAATTGGTTTTAGAAATCTTTCTTTCTCATCCCTCTGCTGCAATCCTTGCTGGAGAATAAGGAGGTTATGTGAGACCTAGGGCTATATTATACTTCCGGTTTTTATGGGTCTTGGCTAACCTGCTAGTGATGAGCTTCTGATCCTTTTATGATGATAATAACTCTCTTAATTCTAATTTGTATGAGTTCCCAACCCAGTCAAAAGTTTCAAACTTCTATCTAATCAAGTCATCCATAGAATCTCTCTTTCTGTTTCTCTTCTTTGGATCTAAGTTCTTGAAGCCAATGCTTCCTTCTAGTCAATCTAGGAGATTAGAGGCTTGCAGAATTTTAAATCTGCAAATGTCTTACAGAAATATAATTTAGTGTCTCTCATTTAGAAAATAAGAACTCTGAAGCCCAGTGATATTAACAGAACTAGCCAAATTCATATAGCTAATTAGTGGCAGAGATGTAACTAGAACTCAAATAACTGCTATTATATGGGGTGATTATTTGTACATTATACATGTATGTTTTCAAGCATCTTCAAATAAAAAAAAAAGAAAGAAAAAAGATGTTTCCATTCTTTTTTACCATCATTCAACTAGTGGAAGGTTTCTTGTCTCCATTTCATTAGTTGAATCATTTGGAATCAATAGAATGTTGGGACTGAAAAAAAAAACTTTAGAATTCATCTAGACCAGTGGTTCTCAAACTTTTCCATCTCAAGACCTCTTTATTCACTTGAATTTATTGAACATTTATTTATTGAGCTCCCAAGAGCATTTGTTTGTATGGCTTATCAATATCATATTAGAAATTAAAACCAATATTTTAAAATCATTTAAAATAACATTTATAACCCCCATTAAGATAATTAATATAACATTTTATGAAAAATAACTTTTCCAAAATAAAAAATACTGAGAAGAGTAGCATTGTTTTACATATTTTTGCATATCTCTTTAATGTCTGGCTTAATAGAGGATACTTCAATATCTGTTTCTGTGTTCAATCTGTTGCAATTTGTTATTTTGGTTGAAGCATGTGAAGAAAATCTGGGCTCATTCAGAAATGTAGTTGAAAAAGAGAAAATATTTTAATAGACAAATAATGTTTTTATATCATTATAAAAACAGTTTTGAACTTGTGGACCTCCAAAATGGTCTTGGGGTCCCCAGGAGCCCATGTGGCATAATTTAAGAACTTTGGTTTAGTTCTCTCATTTTACAAATAAGAAAACTAAAGGCTGTGATAATTTCAGCTATCTCTTTTTATTCCTCTGAAAATCATGTTGTGTGTGATATTTTAAAATATTCTTCCTTCCTGATCACTCACTTGTTCATCATAAGGGTTGCAGTCTTGTAGTTGATTCTTAAATGAGATACTGCATCACGATGCATGGCTTAGGGGGGGAATACTAAATTTGGGATCACAGGACTTTAATTCCAATTCTAGTGTTTCCACCAATTCTAGCTATGTGACCTTGGATGTATCATTAAATTTCTTTGCACCTTAGTTTCCTCATCTATAAATTTGGACTATATTACCTTTATGCATTTCTAAGTATCTATGATCCTATGTTGTATATAATTCTGCTAATACATATAAACCCACACATACACACATGTATATATACACATAAACACATTTATAAGTATAATATATATGTGTGTGGATGTATATATACACACTCACACACACACATATATATATATGAATAGAACTGATATATATATATATATAATATATTCACTATGAACTAGCAGTCTGCAAGAGGACAGATGTGTAAATCACCATTCATTTTTCCTCTCCTTTGTTATTAGCATTTCATGCATTCATCGAACAGGGAATTGTTAAGACCCTTCCCTGCACTGAAGTGAGTGTGAAAATGTCATGCGTTAACAGTTAATTAGTAATATCTCAGGGAAGAGGTAGACTATTCTTTTAACTAGGGGATAACCCTGCTAATTCTGCCAAGCTACCATGTGTCACCCCAGGTCTCAGCAGAGACACCTTCTCCCACCTGTCAAGGGAAGCCCAGCATGAGGGGCAGAGCTGAGAGGAAGCTTCCCAGAGCAGCAAAAGCCCTTATTTGGGGCAGAGTTGGTACTGTAATGTCCAATGAGGTGGTCAGGCTACCAAACTGGGTTCTTAGCAGCAGAGTAGTTCCCCCTTTTTACATACAGGGACTGCAGAGTCCCCCAGAAAGTATCCCTTTAGTGAGGAATCCTGATTAAAGCCCAAAACTTATGGTCCTATCTTGTATACCAGAGCTACCTGTCCCACATGTACCTATTGATAGATAAACTTTATAGATCAGATGGCCTTTAAGAAATTGTGTTTGAATGACCCCAAATTTCTCTGGGAAACAAAGACTCATCTTTTAATACCAGGATTCTTCTATCATTGTTGTATGGCTATAATAAGATATGAAATACAAGTTTCTGAAAAATTAAAAATGAGCATTACAAATGGCAATAAAGAAATGTATGGGAATAGGCTGTAGCCTATTACCAATGAGGAACTTGGGGGGGAATAGAAAGATGGCTTTGAGGAAATGTAGGATCAAAAGAAAATAGGGATGACAACATACACAAGTGAGGGAAAAGAAGTGGACAGCCCTAGTGCTTCACTGTTGTTCTCAAGATTCAAGAGAACAGAGGAAGGCTTCCAGTCTCCTAAGGAGTCCCCTGTGGCACACTTATGGGAGGGTGTGCCCAAGAGTCACCCAGGATGGCCAAGCATGAGATGTGCAATCACATCATTTGGATCCAGATCCATTTGAGCATTTGATGGTATCATAGATTCTATGGCAGAATAGATACCAAAATCTGAATCCTCTCCTATAGTTTTAATGTTTTAAAGAATACTGGAATAGTTCTATCTATCTCTCCATCCATCCATCTATCTATCCATTCATTCCCTATCTATCCATCATCCATCCTTCTCTCTGTCTCTGTCTCTGTCTGTCTGTCTGTCTGTCTCTTTGTCTCTCTCTCTCTCTATCTGTCATCTGTCTATCTATACGAAATCCAGGTTTCATGGGCATGGAGAACTCCCAGTATAGAATCTCCATCTATCAATATATATCAGCAACTCTTCTGTCACTTAGTTTCAGAGAGTTTACTGGGAGAGCTGAAGGATCCTTTAACTGCCCAAATTCATAGTCAGTTTGTGTTTGAAGCAGGATTTGAAAAAAAGTCTTTTTAACTACAGGTTCATTGACTTGCCAGATTTTCAAAGGGTGGTCTATGGACCCCTGCAAATCAGGGAGGTCAAAATTCTTTTCATAATAACATTAAGATGTCATTTGCTCATTAAAATATTCCTTCCTTTTCCCTACAAATATCTCTTTGAGGTTAGATTTTCTTCATATACTTCAGTGGAAAGAATACATAGCAACAGATTGAATGCAAAAGCTGCTATAGGAATTCATTTGTCTTTCATTAAGCCAGACATTAAAGCAATTTGCAAATATATGAAAAACAATGGTACTCTTTTCACTATTTTTTGTTTTGGAAAATGTTATTTTTTAACAAAAAATATTATTTATGCTCACATATGATGGGTTTATTGTGTTTACTTAAAATTAATCAATAAATGTTTTTTTTTAATTATCAATTTGAATTTCTAATGCAATAAATATCAATAAATATAACCTAGATTTTTAAAAAGCCATTTGAGAGGTTCTCAATAAAGTAGATAAAGTGCTGGGCCTGGAATTAGAAAGTCATATCTTTCTGAGTTCAAATTTGGCCTCAGACACTTACAAGCTATGTGACCCTGGGCAAGTCATTAATCCTGTTTGCCTCAATGGAGTCACAAAAAGTTGGACACAATTGAAGGTGACCGGGCAAAATCTTCCTTTGACCAATTTATCTGCTTTTATCCAATACTATATAGTTTTCATGATTATTGTTTTAAACTATAATTTGAGGTCTAGACTGCTAGTTTCTCTTTTTTTCTTTATTTCATTTGAAATTCTAGATTTTCTATTTCTTCAAATGAATTTTAATATTTTGTTGGATTTTATAAAATATCTCTTTGGTAGTATGGTGGTTATAACACCAAATATATACATTAATTCAGTTAATTTCATTGTTTCTATTTTATTGCTATAGCCTAACCACAAGCAATTAATATCCCTACACCTGTTTAAGGAGTTTTTTATTTCTTCCCAAATATTTTATACATTTTGTAGTTACTTTAAATAAGATATCATTCTAGTATTTTTGCTGAATCTCTTAGTATTTTCTAAATAATTATAGTTAGCTGCTAATAGGGATATTTTTTTCTTCTTTTACTATTCTGATACCTTTTATTTCTTTTTTAAATCACATGTCTAAGTATTACTGATTTCTCTGCATGCTAAATCCTGTATTGTATTATTTTATCATATTTGTGGTTTTTATCAGTTGCTTAAATTGTCCTATTCTGTTTTATTTTTATTTATTTATTACTTTTTTTAGGTTTTTAATGTATGGGATAAAACAAACATTTCCATAACATGGTATAATAAAAAAAGTGATTGTATATCAAACAATTTGCTGTTTCTTTTCAAGTTATAATGTTTCTCTTATCTTTTTGCTTTTATAATCACTTCTAAAAATGCCATATAAAAGCAGAGAATAAAAGTGTCCTTACTTTATTTTTAGATTTATCAGGAAAACTTTAAGTGTTTTCTCATTGCAAATTATGCTAGGTTTTGACTTTAGCCTCCCAAAAGGGATGTTTTTTAGTCATATAAAAATGATTCTTCTATATTAATTGTTTTCTTGTTTGTTGTTGGTGGTGTTTTGCATAAATGAGTATTATAGGCTTTTTCTGCATCTATTTTGGAGGGTTTTTTTTTTAAGATGACTGGTTGTACTACACACCTGTCAGATTGGCTAAAATGACAGGAAATGATAATGATAGCTGTTGGAGGGGATGTGGGAAAACTGGGACACTGATACATTGTTGGTGGAACTGTGAATGGATCCAACCATTCTGGAGAGCAATTTGGAGCTATGCTCAAAAAGTTATCAAACAGTGCATACCCTTTGACCCAGCAGTGTTTCTACTGGGCCTATATCCCAAAGAGACTTTAAAGGAGGGAAAGGGACCCACATGTGCAAAAATGTTTGTGGCAGCCCTTTTTGTAGTGGCAAGAAACTGGAAATTGAAAAGATGCCCATCAATTGGAGAATGGCTGAATAAATTATGGTATATGAATGTTATGGAATATTATTGTTCTGTAAGAAATGACCAACAGGAGGATTTCAGAGAGGATTGGAGAGACTTGCATGAACTGATGCTGAGTGAAATCAGCAGAACCAGGAGAACATTATACACAGCAACAAGACTATACGATGATCAATTTTGATGGACATGGTTCTCTTCAACAATGATGTGATTCAAACCAGTTGTGCTGTGATGAAGATAGTCATATACATCCAGAGAGAGTCCTGTGGGAACTGAGAGTGAACCACAACACAGCATTTTAACGCTTTCTGTGAATATTTCCATGCATTCTGTTTTCCTTCTTAGGTTGTTTTTTTTTCTTCTTCTCTTTCTAGATCTGATGTTTCTTGTGCAGTAAGATAACTGTATAGATATGTATACATGTATTGTATTTGTCATATAATTTATCCTATCTAGCATGTATTAGATTACCTGTCATCTAGGGGTGGGGGCGGGGGGAGGGAAAGGAAAAGCTTGGGAAAAAAAAGTTGTTTTTTTTTTTTGCAAAGGTCAATGTTGAAAGGTCACTCATATGTTTTGCAAATAAAAAGCTTTATTAAAAAAAAAGATGACTGGTTGTTTTAAGTATCTTCCTAATTTTGAGGTATCCTTAGCTTTCTGGTATGAACCTAACTTTGTTATAGTAGATTTTAAAAATATATTATTGAGGCTAGGAAATCAATTAGGAAGTGATTGCAATAGATTAAGTGAGAGGGGATAAGGCCCTGAATTAAGCTGGTTTTATGGAAAGATGAGGGTGGATGAGAAATATATTGTAGAGATAGAGTTAATAAAACTTGGCAGAGGGAATAATCATTGTGGTTGTGAACCTAGAGTACCTGGAAGCATGATAGCACACTGAATAGAAATAGGGAAGTAATGAAAGGATAAGGATTGGAAGATAATAAGTTCTTTGGCTGGACATGATGAATATGAAATACCTGTGAATCATCTAGTTGATTCACTTTGCAGCCATGTGAGAGACTTTAAAGTAAGGGAGACCAATTAGGAGGTTACTACATTGTTTAGGAAGGAAGTGAGGACAGCAGGAACTAGGGTCATAGTCCTATGTGTAGAGAGGGGACAGATCTCTGGATCCGATTTTAGTCTTTCTCCTGAACTCCAGACATACATCATCAGTTTCTTATGGGACATTTCCAAATGGATGCTCCAAATGTATCTTGAACTTGACATGTCCCAAACAAAATTCACTAAACCACTCCCTAAACCACTTGTCTTCTAAATTTCCCTATTTCTGTCCTTTTGGTCACATGGATTCATGAGCTCAATGTTATCTTTGACTCCTCATTCTCACTCACCTCACATTCAATCAGTGACCAAATCTTGGAATATTGATCTCTTCACTATCTCTAGAAAATGTCCCCTTTTCTCTACTCACACAGCAATCATTCTACTTCAAACCCTCATCACCTTTCACCTGGACAATTCTAATTGTCTCCTAACTGATGTCCCTGTTTTATGTTTATTTTCTTTCAAATCTATCCTTTGCACAGTTGCCAAAGTAATTTTCCTAAGGAACAAAGATCATGCCTCTCTCCTAGTCAGCAATCTCCACTGACACCTTATTTCCGCTACCATTTGATCAAATATGAGCACCTATGTTTTGCACTTATAGCCCTTAATATCCTATTCCTAATCTACCTTTACAACTTTGTTACAAATTACTCTTTTTCATGCATATTACAGCCTAGATGAACTGGCATTCCCAGCATTTATCATAGCAATCAATTAATAAGCATTTTGTTAAATGAATTCAATAGAGGGGAAAAAATATATATATGTACACATACACACATATATACATATGTATCTTGTAAAATAATATATATGCATAAAATAATGTAAAATGGACATATGTCCATACTCACACACACATATATAAATATCACAAATATATGTACATATATACATATATGTATATATATGTGTGATGATTGATTTACTCACTGACAATCGCTCAAAATAAATATCTATCTAATATCTATAAAGCGACAGGGACAAGATCGGTAATATCAGTGATAAAAGAAACTTTCAGGTAAGGGCATTTCCTCAATCAATGAAAGCTAGCTCCTTTTCTACAATTTAAGAATTGTCTGGTGCACTGAAAATTTAAGTGATTTGCTCAGTCACATGATCAATATGAGTCAGATCTTCCTAGTTTCAAGGCCAATACACTGTGTGCTACATCAGAAATGTCAGCAGCATGAACCAGCTTAAAATATAATTGGGAAATATTTTTAAAAATAAAAAATACATTACAACACAGATGATGCTAATTTGTGAATTTTAAAATACGATATGTGGCCCACAGGGATCTGTTTCTATTTGCACTACACAAATCATGCTGCCTCACAGACATACACAAAATCCATGAAAGGTAATTTTTGGTTTGAGTGGTGTAAGATACTACCAATGTAGGTGAGGAAAAGATGAATTTCAGGCATGGGGGACAACCATACACCATCTCATGTCGCCTCTTCTTTGTACCAGCTGTTCCACCATACATGGAGCACCCTCCTTTTTTCCAAATCTTAGAATCTCCTGTTTCCCTCAAGGACCAGCTACTACATTCATTCTACGTGAAACCTTTCTTGAGCCATCTATTAATACCTTCTCCTTCAAACTACTTTGTACACATTTTAAAAATATCTGTCTATATCTGTCAATCTATCAATATCTTGTTCTTGTATCCTCCAAATAGAATAGAAGCTTCTTGAGGGTAGAAGCTGTTCTGTTTCTGTCTTTGTATCCCTAGGCCCTGACACTGTCCCTGTCTTTGATCTGTTGATTAATTAATATATGGGAAAGAGATTATGAGAAGAATACATAATTCTCTGTAGGTATGAGAGAGGTTGTAGTCTAGGATGACTCCCAGGTTTGAATTTGGACAAACATATATGTACACATTGTATACCTATATATAATGTACATATATGTATGTCTATGTGTATATACATATATATGTATATATATATACCATGTCCACATATATTTTCAACAAATCAATTGTTTGAACCATTAATGAACTTGTGTAAGAGCTCTATATGGACAAAAAAAAGAAATATCACTGATGACCATCCTTCCCCACTAAAGATGTCTTTATAATAATTCTAAACATGATTAATGGAAGTAGCATGAAGGTAAGTTGAGAGTATGAAGATTTACACTTTCATCTTGTATTATTTCAACTTTTAAAAAACTTTTTTGTAGTTTCTTTTTTTTAAAACTTCAAAAAAAGTGATTATTGCTTTAAAGCAGAATAAAAATCAGATAGGGAGAGTTTATAGAGGTTTATGAGAAGTACTCAAGTTATATAATATATTGTTTCTTCTCCTGTGATTTAATGATGCAGCACAATACTTACAAACTAAACCTGGTCTTTGTTAAGTGGCTTCTAAATTGGAATAATTTTCTTTTTTCCAATCATCTCCTAATTTATGTCTGCATTCTTGTGTAGCTTTGTTTTTGTCTACATCTAGAAGATTATAAGTTAAATGAAACAACTCTTCTGTCTATGTTTAAGGAACAATCCAAGGTTCTCAGAAAAAATTTAATAACAAAATTTTGGCAAAAAGTTTTAGTTACCTCACTCTCAAAGGAACAATGGAAGAAATGAAGGACAAGAAATAGAATTGGGTGAAAGTATTGAAGAATGCCAAGAACCACACAACAAATCTAAGTATAATATCAATATCAAGAATTCAAACAGCTTAAAAAAACCATAACCTTTGAGGGCATTGGATTGTCATTTCATTTATGTATTTATTTTTGGGAGAGGCAGTTGGGGTTAAGTGACTTGCCTAGACTCACACAGCTAGGGAATGTTAAGTGTCTGAGACCCCATTTGACCTCAGGTCCTGCTGACTTCAGGGCTGGTACTCTATCCACTGGGCCAACTAGCTGCCCCAGCACTGGACTTTCATAAGAAAGGTCATAGAATCAGAAATATAGAGTTGAATCTCAGAAGACATTTAATCCAACCTCCTAATTTCATAGATAAAGAAAAGTTTCAGGGCAAATGTCCAAACAAATCCAGGCTTTATCCAAAATCACACAAATAAGACATATCAGAGACTGGATGTGAATCCAGATCCAATGATTTTTACCTTATGCATTACTGATTTAGAGAGACAGATTTAGAATCAATGGGAGAAAAAAATTTCCTAGGAATCTGTGCTGTTTATGGCATTAGGTACCTTAGATGGTAATGGATACAGATAAGACTATATTTATTCCTTCTACATTTCTGGGCTTAAGGTAAAGAGCCCTCAGCAATCTGAAAAATTTGCATAAGATTTTTTTGGCCTTCCTCTTGTGCCTGAGAAGAAGTCTGAGGTGATAATATATAATACTATACATATATTTTATGCATTTCTTAATTTCTATACTTTTTATGTGTGTCATCTGAGGGCCTTCAAGTGTCTGCAGCTTCTGCAAAACTCTCCCAAAATTCTCATTTAATTTTTTATTAAAAACTTGTGATTTATTGAAATCCAATGGGGAAAGTTGCCATGTGTGAATAGGTGTCCTTTAATATTCCATACAGCAGTAAGATTCTATTGTTCTGTGAACCCACTAAGTACTTCATGGGTATTTAAATGGATCAGTATTCAGTCTCATTATTAATTAATCAATTAAATATAAAATAAATATTATTAATGAAAAGTTCTTTGAAGGCAGGAACTGTTTACTTTCTTTTGTGTTCCATTTTACCCTTGTATGTCAAGACACTAGCGCAGTGTCTGATACATAGGAGACATTAAATATTTCTCAAATGCAATGACATTGAATTGAATGATATCAAACAGGATCAGAATTGACTCTGGAAGTATTTTCTCAAACACTTTTCTTCATTCAGAGGATCCCTGATCTTGTTTTTGCATTCACTGATCCTATGTGAATTATCTCTGATTTAAGTAAATGTCTAAAGTAAAAATGCATCAGATGAATTATTTTTTAATTGACTGCTGAATGAAGAGTACTTTAAAATATAATAGTCATTTTTGTTTGTCTTGCTTGGAAATATCTTGTATAAAATAATGGACAGACATCTTAAATAGCCTTCATTTTATATATTCCTATGCTAAGAAGTTCGAAAATCCTATGTCTTATTTCTATGAAATGTAAAGATGCAGTTAATAATTAAGTATGAAAATACTGGTTAATTAGAAATGATATGCATGTAAAAACTTAATTAAAATTGATTTTATTCAAATCAATCAATTAACATAAAATTTGCAAGGTATTTATTGTGTGATAGAATTTCCCTTGCTAAAACCATGCAATTTGCTGTGGGGTGCTATGGTTCTGCAAAAATTTTTACTCTGATTCAGTCTGTTGTAGTCATGTCATGACAATAGATGTCTATGGTTAATTTAGTTCATCTCAGGGGACAACAATTATTATGGCAATAATTCATCAGTCTAATACTTGCTTTCTGAAAAGATCAAAATACTAACCTTTATTTATAAAACTTCCTTGATATAAAGAGGGAAATCAGCTGGTTCTATTTCTTCCAGTGGCTATCACTCTAAATATTGTAATGTTCTCTCTCTTTTTTTGTTATGAGTTGTGGTTCTACTCTTAAAAGCTGTACACTACACTCCTACATCAAAATCAGCACAGATGGAAATTAATCCCGAAATACTATACATTTGGAAGCAGATCTCTGCTTTAGGCTGTGAAGTTTCTAGAGAATGAAGTCAAGGAGTGAATTCTAAGACAGTTTTCTGCAAACAGTAAGTACTTAATAAGTGTTTGCTGTGTTGAATTGAGGTCTGGTACAGAATGATTAGACAGGAATGGGAAGGGAATAAGTATTTATTAAGCACCTGCTGTGTGCCAAGCAATATGCTGAACACTTTACAAATAACTCATCTGATAAAAGGAGAGATAGGAAGGTCAGATTTGGGGGGGGGAAGGAACAATGAGTTCTGGTTTTGGACAATTTAGATTGTCTTGGTACAGAAAAAGCAAGAAGGCTTGTGATATCAGGTTATGTAGGATGGGGATGGGAGAATTAAGGTATGAAAAGAGTGAAAAGGCAGGGAGAAGGCCAAACTATAAGGGCTTTAAAAGTCAGAGGATTTTATTTTTGATCCTAGAGATGATAGGAAGTCACTGAACTTAGAGGTATGATGTGGTCAGATCTGTACTTTAGGAAAATCAGTTTGACCACTGAATAAGAGAAGACTTGAAATCAACTTGAAAAGTCAATACTAGAGTGATGATTGCATCAGAAAAGAGAAAGGAATGCATATGAGAAATGTTGTAAATGTAAATGTAGAATGGTTAGGACTTGTCAACAGATTGAATGGGGAGTAGTAAGAGTGAGGAATTAAGGTGACAACTGGGTTATAAGTCATCTTGGTGACAGAGCAGGACAGTGGAGCCCTCACCAGTAATAGGGAAGTTAGGAAGAAGAGAAGAATTGGAGGGGCAGTGGTGAAGGGAGGAGAGGCAATGAGCCAGTTTGGGACATATTGAGTTTAAGATGTCTACAAGCCTTCCAGTTCAAGATGTCCAATGGGCAGTGAAGGTTAGGGAAGAGATAAATGCTGGATAAGTAGATCTAGGAACCTTCAGCATAGAGATATTAATTAAATCCATAAGAGCTAATGAGATTACCAAGTAAAATAGCATAGAAGGAGCAAAAAACAGCTCAGGACAAAGCCTTGGGGAGGTCACCTATGGTTAATGGTAATATCTAAATTTAGATGGACTGAGAAAAAGAAACAGTCTGAATGGGAAGAGGGAAGAGTAGGAGATAGTACTGTCACAAAAACCAGAGAGTAAAGAGTATTAAGAAGAAGAGGATGAATGAGGATGATATAGACTACAAAGAGGTCAAGATGGATGAGCATTACAAAAGGAATTTAGATTTGACAATGAAGAGATTACTTGTAACTTTGGAAATTAATGATGATAGCATAGACCTAAGAAGGCAGGGACAAGAAAAGTTTTTTTGGGGGGGATTTTCTCCTGGGAGATTAAGTGAATGCTAGATGAACACTTTTCAGATATGTTATGCAAGGGGTTCCTTTTGAGTTCTAAGTTGCATTAGATGTTCTCTAAGGTACTTTCCAAATCTGACATTTGGAGCTTTTATAATTCTACATAATTATATTATCTAATTCCTGTTTCTATTTTGAGCTCCAATTCCACATTCCCTCTGCCTATTAATAAGACATTTTACATTGAATGTCCCACTAGCTCTCAAACTCAATATGTCCAAAAACCAGAACTCGTTGTTCCTTTCCTCCACCCCCCCAAACCTAACCTTCTTCCTAGCTCTCCTTTTATCAGATGAGATTTGTAAAGTGTTCAGCACATTGCTTGGCACATAGCAGGTGCTTAATAAGTACTTGTTCCCTTTCCATTCCTGTTAAGGACACCACCATCTTTCCAGTTACCCTGGTTTGCAACTGTAGAATTGCATTTGATTCTTATCTCTCCCTCATACCTCACATCCAACCAGTTACAAAGTCTTATTGATTCTACTTTTATAAGATTTTCCACGTCTATCCCATTCTTTCCATTTGCAAAACCATCACTCTAATACAGGTTTTTATGTACTCTAATTACAATCTTGTGTAAACAGCTTAGCTCCTGAAGGGCAGGGACCATATCTTACTTGTTTCTTTTGTGCTCTGCCCAATATAGGGCTTTTGTATATAGTAGACTTCCAATTGGAAGGGATCCTAGAGGTCATGTAATTTAACATCCAATCTGATTTACTCTACCTCATCTCTGACAGATGGCCACTAGATCCTTCTACACTTCTGGTGGCAAAGAACTTACTTTTTGGTAAAGTACTTCATTCCCATTTTGAACAGCCCTAGTTGTTCAAATTTTCCTTCATAATGCATTAGCATATCCATCCTTGTAAATCCTCTTTGAATTGTCCTACTTCTGCCTTTTGGATTTATACTGAATTAAAGCTTAATTTCTCTTCCCCATGACAACCTGTCAAACATCTGAAGGTCTGCATCATATCCCTTTTAATTCCATAGTGAACAGTTCCGCTACCTTTAACTGTTTTGATAAAGAAAATAAAGTGAAACTAGCCTATATTTTCATTCTCCCCATAGGATAGTCTTGTGATCCACCTTTATTTTTTTCTGCAGTAATTTAGCCATCCTGTAGGGAAATGTGTCCCAGGAGCCTATGTAGTATTATGTGTGATGACATTAGAAGAGTGAACAGGGAATTGGGCTGTAGTTTTGTCATCTTTGGGTTTAATAGCCTTAAAGAATCCACTTGAGGGTTAGATAATATTAAGATAAAGAGATTTCTCTACAACTGAAGTCTGAAGTGATAATGGGAATTCTGTTCAGATGACCTTGAACTCCCAGAGAGCTGCTTGGAAAATGGAGTGAAGTAAGGATGTGATTGTCTCTCACTTGGAGGGAGCATTGATTAACCAGGAAAAGTCACCCATCCCCTATGTTCCACCAGACTCTAGACAGAAGACTTTGAGAGACAGAAATCCTCAGAATAGGATTTCTGGGTATTGGGGATTTCTCATTCATTATCAGTAAAAATGGCATCAGAAATGGGAGTGTGAATTGATTAGTAACTACTACAGCTACCCCTTTTTACTTAGGAAAACACACACACACATATCAGAACATATGCTGTTAGTCTGAATTCCTACTGAGGAATATTTGGTGATTATTCAGTTAAGTGTTCAAGTATATCCCTAGATGAAAGAACTCTATAAAGAGATTGCAGAACTACTTATATTAAGCATTATTAGATCCACATTTTGCAGAATTGGAAGGCACGCTCAAAGTAATCTAGTCTAACCCTACCCAAAGCAGAAATCCCTTCCACAATATCCCTGACAGCCTGTCACACATCCCTGCCTTGGAGACATATGGCAGGGCACTTTCTACAGACTTATAAAGCCCATTCTGTTTTGCACAACTGTGAACCCACATACAACCAAAAGCTGCCTCCTTCCTTGTAGCCCTTGTTCTACTCTCTGGCACCAAGCAGAACAGGTTTAATCTTTCTCATATAAAAGAGATGGATTTTATTTAATGGATATTAAAATCCATATGATGAAACATCTTATAATCTTTGAAAAAACGGATTTGGCAAAAATAAATATTTAGCATTCTTTGGCAACTATGTAATGGGTGATGGCCCTTAATGTAGCCCCTTGTGCCTCCTCATTGTTTTTACAAAAGAAGTCTTGATATGGTTAATTTCTTTATTTTGAGAATTAGGGAGTAGATAAATATGGGCTATATTAGTGACAAATTTATCCTGAAGGAAATTATCATTGTACACAGAAACAAACATTTATGGCTAGAATCAAGCCAACCACAAACATGTATTTTACTTCTTAGGTAATGACAGGCCACCTTTTTTTTTAAATGAGATAATTATTGGAAGCAAAATAATATAACATTAATAATCAGAGGAACCACTTTATTTGTAACTTCCTCCCTAGGCTCCTTTATTTGTGTATTCTGCAGCTGCTTTCCTGGTGCCTGAAAGGTAATTAAGAGGTGTTAATGATATATATCCCTTCCTTATCAAAGTCATTAACACATTATTATTGTGGAGAGGAATCAGGGATGGCTTGGTTGGAGCTTCAAGGTTTTAGGCATAAAACTCATTGATCTGGCCCAGATTTCTGCTGTGCAGAGGACATGTCCACTCAGGGATGACTTAGCAGGTCATATTAGCTGTGACCAGAAGATCTTGTTTTCTCCACACTTACAGGTTCCTTCCCAAGAACTCCCAGAGCTCTGATAATTCTGAATTTGACCCATCTAAAGCACAATTAATAGAATTGTTTCCAACTCCAAACCTTCCATTTCAAATCTTTTTTTATGATACTTGTTTTGAAGAGTTAGATAAAACTCACCTATTTGGGAAGCCTTTTATGATCTGATTCAGGATCAGCATTTACCACTAATAATTTATTGTCTATATCCTGTTTTTGCAGCCAGAACTTGAAATATTATAATGCCTGAAATATAGTAAACCCTTAATATCTGTCTATAAATCTATATACATATACACATCTATCTATATATATATTGCACACATTATATCTAACAAACATACATATCTATATAACAAATAAACATATTGATGTAATAGATATATATGATCAGTAATTATATATAGACACACATATAAAACATATATCTATATATAGAGATAGATGAAAAATATGTATACCTATTTACAGATTCACACAGATGATATAGATGTCTATCATCTGTGTATTATCTGTACATAGATATACATATATTTATTATAAAAATTGATGTATGTACATGTACTTGTATACATACATATATATCTATATAATTATTTCAATTTATCACACAATATTCATTGATATATTATTATGAAAAACAAATGGTTTAGTGAATAAAGAGTAAGCTCAGAATGGGGAAGATAAATTCAAATCTCACCTCTCACATATACATGCTGTGTGACTCTGGTTATTGGTAGATCGAGTATATCATAGGAATGGTTATATAGGAACAAACACATGTTTGTGTATGTATGTATATATACCTCTCCATCTGTCTATCTTTAGCAAGAGAAATCAACTTTAAATATAGCATTCCATATTTGGAAATTTACTCTATAATTCTGTTCCAATTCAAAAGCCCTAAATTTATAGTCAGAGGATTTTAGCTTAGATCCTGACTCTGAGATTTACTGTTGGATATATACCTTTGAATTTCAAGTTCCTCATTTGTAAAGTGAGGTGCTTTTGGTTTTTCTGGTATTTTTTTTTGTTTGTTTTGTTTTTTTCTGAGTTCTCTTCCAGCTTTAAATCTATAATCTCACAATCTTTTCTAAAGATCTTGATCCACTGAACTTTTGTTCTGTAAAAATACATTACATGTGCCATTTGGTCAAAAGCAAACTTAAATTGACCTAAGTATATACATATATATCACATTGTTGTTGTTCATCTCTCATTTATGAAGAGAATCAAAAAATTACAGGGTGATGTCTTGCCTTATGTGTGAAATGGACAGGAGGCAGAGTTGCAGTTATTAGTGTTACTCTATCTTCCTGAGTCATCAAAGTCCAGTGGCAAGATAAAAGTCAAGATGACCCATGGTGGTGCAAAATGCAGTGGATGACCTTGGTGTCTTTAATGTCTGACCAAGCTCCATCTCACTGGACCAGGTTGAGGGTAACCAAAAGGCCTTAAACCTGTCATTGAGTTAGAGTATCTTCCCCAACTATGTGAAGACTTTCCTTGGAGGAATGAGCAGATGAGAACACACATATTATATGTGTGTGTGTATGTGTATGTGTGTATACACATACATATATATACATACAAATATGGGTGGGTGAGTCTTAAGTTTTTACTTTTCATACTGAACCCTAAATTCCATCATGTCGACTAGTGGATGAATAACTATTTGAGGGTTTATGGAATTTATAATCTCTTGATGTAAGATCAAAGCGAATATTTGTGCAGGTATTAGCTTTAAAATGTAAAGATCTCTATAAACTAAGAGAGGCATTGAAAAATTTAAAATTGTTCTAAAATGCCATGTTTTGTCCCATAGAGAGTTAATGAGGATGGCAACAACTGGACCTTTTTTCCAGGACACTGAAAGGTAGCATCAAAAACACAATTTAAAAGCACTCTTTCTCCTCTAGGCTTTGCACTCCCAGAACCATCACCTTACCTTACTGACAGCCAGCAAATGGCAGGATATCCCAAGGCAAATTTCTTTCACCTATTAACCACACCCCACAGGAGCTCCCCTTGTCTGCATCCTCCCTTTCCCCAGGCACCAAAGTTTGAATTATAGCTCTGTCTTTTGATGGCATTTATATATGTTGTGAACTATGTGTTGCATTTTCAAGTCTATCCCCAACTGTAAGGTTTTTGTATATGTGGATCATGCAATATATTATTCTTCCTTAACACATAGTAGGTACTCCATAGCTATTATAACTTTAAGGATAATTTCAGTCAGAATTCTATGGCTTTAGACAAAGTTGTTTAATTGTTTTTCAGTCATATCCTACTCTTTGTAACCCCTTCTTGGAGTTTTCTTAGCAAATATACTAAAGTAGTTTGCCATTTCCTTTTCCAGTCCATTCCACAGAAGAACTGAAGCAATCAAGGATAAGTGACTTGCTCATAGTCACACAACTTACCTAAGAGATCAAATTGGAAGTCAGGAAAATGAATCTTCCTGTCTCCAATCCAGGCATGCTATCCACTGAACCACCTAGCAGCCCCGCTTAGAGGGAAATGTGTCTTTACAGAGCAAAAATAAAGTTCATTAGGAACTTCAAAAAAGACGGTGAGATTATACATTTAATGTTGTAAGAGAATTTAGCAATACCTGGTCTAACTCTATTTTACAGGTGAGGAGGAAACCAAGGCCCAAAGGGGTTAAATGATGTTTTCAATACCCATAGTAGTAAAAGTCAGAGTAGAATTTGTACCTAGGTCTTTGAGGTAGAGTAGAAAATTAAATAAATTTCTAAATATATAAATATGCAATATTTTAAGTTAATTTTATGAGAAGAATTGCCATACTTCTTCAGCTTCCATTTATGTTTTATCTTCTTTCAGAATAATTTTTAAGGACGGGAACTTGTCTTTCTTTTTGCTTGTACTTGTATTAGTAGCATGTAGTACACGGTGCCTTCAGGGAACACAGTAAGAGCTTAATGAATGCTCATTGGCTTAATAGCACACAGCATGTTACACTGACCTGTGGCAAACAGCTGCTTTTTTGAGGCACAGAGACAACTATGCCAAACAATAAGCAACTTATTTTTCCTGGAATTATTCTTAAGTGAGTTCTAGCTAAAGTCTCCCTAAGAAATTCTACATAGGGACAGGTAGGTGACATAGTGAATAGAGCATCTGCCCTGGATTCAGGAGGACCTCAATTCAAATCTAACCTCAGATACTTGGCACTTAATAGCTGGGGGACCCTGGGCAAGTCATTCAACCCTGATTGCTTTGTCCAATTATTTTAAATATCTTGAGTAAAATTGGATATAGTCCTCCTATTCCACTGTATAATAATTTTATACTGGAGATATAATTTATGCTGGAGAAGATCCCTCCATAATCTGATCCCTCATTTTATACAAAGGTGTGAAAAGGGATAAAAAGATTAAATGATTTCTGAAGCTTTGTTGTTGCTGTTCAGTCATTCTTTAGTTGTGTCCAACTCTTTGTGACACCATCTTGGGGTTTTCTTGGAAAAGTGGTTTGCCATTTCCTTCTTCAGCTCATTTTACATATGAGGAAACTGAGGCAGGTGGAGTTAAATATCTTGCCCAGGGTTACACAGCTTGTAAGTGTCTGAGACTGGATTTGAACTCAAAGAAAAAGAGTCTTCCTGATTCTAACTCCAGTACTCTAGCCACTGGTCTCCCAGCTGCCCACTTCTGAACTTCTGAAACTAGTTGATGGCTAAGCTAGCATTGTAACCTGGATTTCCCAATTTTTCATTTACTCAGAGCTACTTCTTAAGAATTTTCCAGAATGAAGATCTAATAATCATTTGGAGGCCGGGCTATGCAATGCATCAATCCAAGCAAGATGTTGTTGATTCTACTGCCTATACTAGATATTGGGAAGCACTCAGCCTTACTCAGACTCTCCCAGGAACCAGCACCAACTCCATTCTCCTATAGCAACACATAATCAGCTACAGTACCAAGTTGATCTGTCTCTGTCCTTTTGCCTAAATTATCTATTGCCAATCTGAATAACTTTAGCTTCTTTAGTCATTTCTATGTCCCACGGTCCCAGCAATGGAAAAATAATGTATGGGAATGAATCAAAATCCATCACTTTCCCTACTTCATTGTTTCCCTCCAGTCTCTGATGTAGTCTCTGTTTAGACTAGTTCTTAGACTGCCAAATGCTGTCATTTTGCTGCTAGATGTTTAGAAAATAATAATTTTAAATAAGCAATCTGTAGGTGAAGTTTAGGGCTCAGTTGAAATCCTGACAAGAATACTTAATACATAAATCAATGATTTATGTACGGTATTGGGGAATTTTGACTAGTCAGAAGTTTTGCTAGTGGTCTGGAGTATGTCTACTTAGATATATCCACATTTTGACTTTTGAATGTTTCAGTTTCTATGTCATATTAGTTATATGTCAATGAAAATCCAAATGACACAAATAATTGTTACCTACTCTAGGACTTGTGAAGTTAGCCTAATTCCCTTCTTGTAATGAGATAATTACTAAGTATCATTAGAAAACTTTCTGGATATGGTCTGATTTTCCATTCATCACAGCAGAAAAAGATAATTTTACATGAAAAATTAGGTAGTAACCTAATCTTAGTTACCAAAGTCAGTTTATATGTGGACCCATTGGATTTCAGGCTACCACGTGTAAGTTGAATGGGGAGGTGCTGTTCTTGGTCAAATTCTCCTGCCTTTTCTGGAGATAAGCCTCTACTTTTTAAATATAGGAAGAATCTATACTAGCCAACCCCCTGGCTGAGACTGGTAAAACTTTACTAGGGGAAATTAAAAGCCATAAAACATGCACATAAGACTTACACTTTATATTGAAATGAAAGCAAACATTTTCAGGAGAAGGCTCCCAACTCTCTAGCAGTACATCTAAAGGTAAATTTCTCTGACTATGAAACATGCTAATTTGTTAAACAAAAACCATTTCTGGATTTGAAAGACTTCTCCAAGATCACTAAAGAATTAAACTTCTCACTTGATTGCCTTAAGACTCAGTCTGAGTCTTGCCAGCAACCAAAATTAATTAAAGATTAAAGAGAGCATTGGAAATACAAACCTGGTCAGTTTTTAATCAGGATTGATCTTTCTGTCCACGTGTGAAAGGAAGGATTTTGAATAATTTATCATTTGGCCAAGAGGAAAAAAAACCAAAAGACTTGGAGAAGGGGAAGTGAAGGATGTTCTAGGTTCATCTTTAGAAAGGGGATTGTAACAAAGTGAAAGGAAAATGGATATGGTTCCACTCTCCTTATCTCCAAAAAGAGATAGAGCAAAATCAATCTATTATACATCAGATATTTTCAGTCTAGAATATGAATCTCCATGTTCTTTGGTTGGGAAATAGCTCTTTCCCTAGAACAAAGGAATTATTCTAACCATCTTAGCACCTTCTCACAAAATACTTATCAGACACAAATGGCAGTCACAGATATATCAAGCAAACATTTAGCAAAGTCATAGTAATCAGGGAAGTCATAGAGATCATGTACATAGGAGAACACACAAAAGTCAGGAGCTCTGTGATTGGGGAACAAAAGGAGGTTTCAACGCACTATGAAGAAAGCAATTTTACTCCAGAACTTTACTCAGTTCTTAGCAGTTTTTGGAGGTACAGGTGATGGAAATCAAGGTATGTTGGGGTGCCCCTTTTTGCTACCTACCTGTGGCTCTGGAGATTTCTCCTGTTTGCCATTTGAGTCCATTATCTTGCCTTTCACCATATCTCTCACCTACTCAGTCTCTCAACCAATCCAAAGTTATGTCTCCATACATATACAAATATAGATACAGTGCTTCAGATCACTGCCCCAAGCCCACCTGGAATGAGACTATTCTATAACCTATGAGCACTATTCACTTTCCAATTACATTACCAATTATAGAATACATAGCAGAAAATTTGATCAACACACTTTGTCATCAGAAACTTCATAAGCTAGAGGTAGAAATGTAGTAGGCACAGGACTGTGCTCTAAAATAGGAGATACATTCCTATAATGTTGCCCTATTCCCCTTACCCTCCTGCCCAAAGTTATTAAATTCTAATGATCATGAGGTTAAATGTGCCAGAAAACAAAAAAGATGTGTCCAGAAGCCTTAGATAAGAGAAAAGAGGGCAGGTATTGGATTGGAGGAAGGAGTGGGACAAACATATTACTTAGGCAGCAAAGTTCCTTGGAAATCCTTGAAGGTAAAGCTGGCCCTTGTTCCACCAGAATGGGCTTCAGATCCTGGAAGAAGCTGGTGAAAAAGAAATATAAGCTCTTACACAACATCCTTGGGGAAAAAAACCAATGCTAAGAAGATGGGATTTGATTTGGAAGCTTAGAACTGATACAGAGGGAAGATTATCAACTGTACAACAGCTTCTACAATGATAACATAAACAACTCTGAGAGACTTTAAAACTTTGATGGATGGAATGATAAACCAAGAATCTAGAAGAATGAAGAAAAATGCCACTCCCCTCCTAAGAAAGAGGTGGTGAATTTAAGATGCCCTTTTTTGTTGCTAATATGGGAATTTATTTTGCTGAACTATATAGCTATGTATTGAGGGCTTTGTTTTTTTCTTTCTTTTTAAAAAATTTGCTCAGTGGGATGTAGTGAAAGGAATTGATTAATAAAAGAAAAATTGTTAATTGAAAAATAATAAAATATTTTTTTAAAAGTTCAGGGTTAATAAAAGCAAACAGAACAATTTCCTCGCCTCCTTTCATTTAATTTCAGGCCTAGGTCATTATTTATTCTCAGTGGTTGAAATACTGATTTATTGGACATCTCTACAGGTTGTCCATATAACTATATATTTTAATCTGGACTATAAGTATTTTTAGATAGTTTCTTTTTAATTATAAACTTTGTAATCATCAACAAAAACAACATACAAAAACACAAAAAGGGGATTGCATATGAACAGTAAACTTCTGTTATATATCATCTTGTCTTTAAAAAGAATATATATTAAATTTAGTAGATTGGTAACAGAACTATATAGTTATATATTTTTCTTTCTCTTTTTTCATCTGTCATTTCATATTGTCAACCCCACCCAAAAAGCAAAATTGGTAGAGTCTTCCTTTTTAACAAACAAAATTAAACAAATCAACACATTGTCCCTGTGTGAAAATATATATCTTGGCAGTTTCTGTCACTCACCTCTGCCAAAAGGCAAATTATATGATCAGTTCTTTGAAATGATGAGTAGTCTGGGTTCTAAAGTTTTCCAAAACTAATTTTTTTTTCTTTACACAACAGATATATTTTCTCCACTTAGTTTTTTTAAAAATAATTGTGGTTTTTCCACCTCCAATTGTTCACTGAAGAAAGCCATATACACCCAGAGAGAGGGATGCGAAATGTGGACCACAACATAACATTCTCATATTCCTTGATTGATGTTTGCTTACATTGTGTTTCCTTTATCTGATATATCATTTGTGTAGATAAGATTTTTCTTGCACAACAAAGATAAGTTTGGAAATATGTATACATATATTCGATTTGCCAATATTTTAACATAATTAACATGTAGTGGATATCCTGCCATCTAGGGGAGGGGTGGGGAAGTTGGGGGGAAAAATTTCTAATGGAAAGCTATGTAAGTGTTATTGTTGAAGAATTACCCACACATATGTTATGCAAATAAAATAAAATTAAAAAAAAAATAATTGTGGTTTTTATTGAAAATGTTTTCATAAGCAATTCCTCAATGCCCTCCAACATATAGAACCATAAGGCCTCCAACATAGAACTTTTCTTTATAGACTTGACCTCACCTAGCTTCAAAAAGCTAGGTGTTTTTTATTCACACAGAGTATCTGAGACTGCATGCTACTAGAATCTATCATGAGTAAAAAAAAAACAATTTTCCACCAACATCTTTTCAAATCTTTTCCATTTTTCATCTGTTCATTATTCTCCTTCCAGTTTCATCCTTATATGTCTTTGTGAAACACTAGGTTTGTTGCATGTTTTACTAAACTTTCTATGAACTTGTATTTCCATCTACTACTTCTTGCCATTTTATGGGACAATACTACTCATAGTTTTCTGCAATTATTCTCTCTAAGATTTTATAAAGGCTTTTATATGCTAAACAGGTGCTGCCCTTAGCTGCCATATCTCTCCATTTGGTTAAGAGATCAAAAATGCTACCTAAGGCAAATTTTGGTTCTTTGGGTTTTGTGATTGATTTATATTGGTACAGAGGAAGCATGGGATGTAGAACACAGTTGACCTTGGAGTCAGGGAGGATGTGGTGCTGTAAATGCTATGGTTTCTTGGAACCACATGTAAGAGTTTTGTGAGAGGTGGATATCAAATATGGATGAGCAGCCCTGAAAAGGGCTTATCAGCCTTCATATCAAAAGTACTAGCCCTTCACGAACATCCCATACATCCTACCTCTCATATATACTGTCTATGTGACTGTAGACAAGTTATTTATCAGTATCCCATTCATCTAAGACTATGACTCTTTTTCAGTATTATGCATTTTTTATAAAAATTAAGTTAAACATATATTGTATTACTTGCTGTCTAGGGGATGGAAAAGGAAAGGGAAGAAAGGAAAAATTTTGGAACATAAGGTTTTGCAAAGGTGAATGTTAAAAACTATCTATGTATATATTTTGAAAATAAAAAGCTAAAAAAGAAAAAAAATCAAGTTAAATTTACTCCAGTTGTGTACCATTCCTTATCATTTTTTAAAAATGTTGTTATTGACTTTGATCTTTGCCCAAAAATAAGTTGTCTCACTATATATAGCACTGTTGATGTTGAAAGGGCAATGGCTATCAGTTATTTATTTCCTATTAAAATGTAAACAATTTCTCTTTGCATGTAATATTATTTACTGCTTGCTATGTCTAACAACTCCTGACTCCCATCTTAAGGAATGTATAAAATGTGAACATGCCTTTAAACACTCTCATTGCTTACATTTTCCAACACATTTTTTGGTTGCTTTTCCCTGGCCCACTTTTGTACAAATGTCAAATTATATGTTGATTTGATTTGGGGATATGTATTAAGTTATTGGTATAGTTTCCCATATACCTGACTCCTCTGAAATGGATATTAATGTCTAAACTACAATTATTTCTTGCTGGTGGTCATACTTGCAAATGCCTATTGATATGAAATGTACTTTGAGGTGATATTTCTTGTTACCATTGGATATACAATAAAAACCATTTCATTTAGAGTAAGAATGTCAAGATTACTGTGACTCAGCCCCTTATCAACAATTAATATTTATAATTTTAAAGCTATGTGATTCTTCACACCCTTTCCCTTCTTTGCTCACATTATTCTACTGTCTTTGAAAAAACTAACAGTGGCCACTTAGGTCCAAAGTCCATTCTATATTTTCCTATTTTTCATCAATCTATCAGCAAGAGCCCACTATGTGTCATACATAGTGCCAGGCACTGCTATCACAAAACCAAAACCAAAATGGTGTCTTTCTTAACGTCTTGGCCTTTCAATAGGGAGAGACAATTTGGAAATAAAAATATGTGCAAATAAATACAAGATAATTTTGGAGGTAATAGACATGAGCAGACCTCACATAGAAGATAGCACTTGAGTTAAGTTGTGAAGGAAATCAAGGATCCTAAAAGGGCAGAAGTGAGAAGAGAATGCCCTCAAGGCATTGAGGTCAAGCTGTGTAAGGTATAGAAATGGGGTTTGAATGTAGGGAATATAGGGAACAGCAAGGATGGTTTGGCTGAATTGTAGAGAAGCTGAAGGAGAGTAATGTATAGTAAAGTTATACATTATATAGAAAATTAATAGGTTGTAGACAATTTATGAAAGGCTATAAATGCTCAACAGAGGAGTTTGATCTTAAATGTACCAAGGAGCCAGTAGAACTGGGTAGTGGGCATTATGGTCAAGTCTGTGCTTTAGGAAAATATCATTTTGACAGCTAAATGAATGAAGAGGGTAGAGATATAAGGGCAGGAAATTAAAGGCTGTGGCATTTTTATTTATTTTTTTTATTAAAACTTTTATTTGCAAAACATATGTATGGGTAATTCTTCAATATTAACCCTTACAAAGCTTTCTGTTACAAATTTCCCCCTACTCCCCTCCCCTCCTCTAGATGGCAGGATATCCACTACATGTTAATTATGTTAAAATACTTGACAAATCGAATATATGTATACATATCTCCACACTTCTCATTGTTGTGCAAGAAAAATTGTATCTACAAGAAAAAAAATCAGAGAAAGGAAACACAATGCAAGCAAACATCAACAGAGAACATGAAAATGTTATGTTGTGGTCCACACTCATATCCCTCTCTCTAGGTGCATATGGCTTTCTTCACTGAACAATTGGAAGTGGTTTGAAACATTTCATTGCTGAAGAGAGCCATGTCCATCAGAATTGATCGTCATATAGTATTGTTGTGTGGCATTTTTATTTACTCATTCATTCATTTATTTTACTAGGAAATTGGAGTTAAGTGACTTTTCCAGAATCACACAACTAGTTAAATGTTAAGTATATGAGTTTGGATTTGAACTCAGGTCTTCCTGACTTCAGAGCTGGTGCACTATCTACTGCACCATCTAGCAGCCACCCTGATTGTTGCAATTTTAAGACCAAAATCAGATAGCATGAACTAAGGTGATGATCACACACACATAAATAGAGAAAGGGAGAAATATGTGAGAGTTCCCTTCAAAACTCAGTTAAAGTCTTACCTCATATGTAAGATTTTTCCAGATCTCTTTAATTGTTGTGTCAATTCTTCCCCCCCAAATTCCCTTTTATTTAATAGGTATCTATTTTTTGCATTTATTTATCCATGTACATATTCTGTCTCCCCACAAAAATAAAAGCTCTTTGAGAGAAAATATTATTTCAGTGCCTGATGCTTAATAAATGTTTATTCAATTTTGCCACTTGGAAGGGAAAATCCTATGTTCTTATATATCATTGTTCTTATAAAGCCCACTCCACAGAACATTTTTTAAATTTTATATTGCATGTTAACCATAAATGAATGATGGTCATAACAATCAAGGCCAAGTTCATATGGGATGTACCATGGACCTGACCAAGATCAGATGCTCTAATACCGATTGAGAATAAGGAAAATGCAATTATTGAATTTGCAAGATATAAGATTCTAATGAATTTGTGTATTTTTTGCCTTTGTTGTAATTTTAGGAATTTTTTTTTTGGCAAGGCAGTTGTGATTAAGTGGCTTACTAGTCAGAGAACAGATTTGAACTCAGGTTCTTCTAACTCCAAGGCTGGTGCTTTATCCACTGCATTGTCCCCATCTTAGGAAATCTTCATAACTATTTTATTATCCAGCACTTAGAGATGGCAGAATCATCTAGAGAAGGGTGTCATGATGACCATATCCATAACTAATAAATTTTTGAAGCACTGCCCTTATTTGAGAAGGGTGCTGTACGACACCATTTCACAGAACAGAGTCAAGGATGCTGGGACTTTGGCAGAAGGCAGATGCTGATGAAACAGTCACAACAGAGGAAGGAAAAAGAAAAGCTTATCCCACCTACCATCTGGAAACTTCCCATTTTATACTGCTTATTTTCTTTAACTAGATGCTAAACTTTATTCTCTTTATACTGCAGAAGGATAGAAAGTGCTATCATTACTTTCTAAATTAAACACCCTGAGGCAAAGCACTGATTACACAAACCTAGTTACCTCTATATTCTTCCTACCTTTTATATATTACTCTGAGTCAATGAGAGTAGGTATGGATGACTAATGGGGTGTGTGGGATTTCAGGGTGAAAGAAAGGAAACATCATCTCAAAAACTTTTTGAAATCAGACAGTATAATCTCTATATACATGTTACAAATTATCAAAGATAAATATTTGATCCTCCAAAAAAATCTTAGTAGCAGCCTCCATCTTAATGTAGTTACAACTTATGTGCCAATAAAAAGTAGAAAATGTGGGGCAGCTAGGTGGCGCAGTCGATAGAGCACCAGCCCTCAAGTCAAAAAGATCTGAGTTCAAATGTGACCTCAGATACTTAACACTTCCTAGCTGCGTGACCCTGGGCAAGTCACTTAACCCTAATTGCCTTAGGGGAAAAAGTAGATAATGAGCGCCATGGGTCTTCAGTGAAATCTCTCTGAAAGTCTCAGGATTGTTTAGAACTGAGAATAATTTCCATCAGTTAAAAAAATTATAAAATAAAGGAACAGGTTAGAGAGGCGAAGAATATTTTTGTGCTAAAATTTAAATATTCTTTCAATTTTCTTCTGTGAAAATATAACATAACTAAAGCAAGATCACAGAAACTGTTAAACTCTTCTAACTTTCTTAAATTTACTTGGTGTATCTAATTTGTACAGCAGGCTATATATACATGGGCTACTGCCAGACTTCTCCCACTGAATCAGCTCGTATCTGGATATGCACAGACCTTCGGAGATATGTTTCCTGTCTGTACATTCTCCCTGAACCATATTGGGATTCTGATGAAAGTCTTGGAGCTGGTGTAAATGTCAGCTGATGTTCTGAAGCTCTCCTTACTTATTCCCATCCATGCAAATACTTGCTGTGTGAAAGGCTAAAGGCTGTTGGGTTTTGTTTTCTGGTGTGTGTGTGTGTGTGTGTGTGTGTGTGTGTGTGTGTGTGTGTGTTTTAACTTGATGTCATGGCTTTCCATGTGATTGCAAGTTTACTAAGATATTTCATTTCACTATGTTTACATGTAGACTAAAGGTGGTCACATGTTTACTTTGATTAACATCAAAAAAGAAACTTGGTAATAAAGTGGTCAAAAAGTGCAGTCTTTTCTTTTAACCTACTTTTAACTAACCTAGAAGTTAATCATTATTTAAATGAAGTACAGGCAAAATGGTTTTATACAGCATCTGTTCTAGAAGATATGAGGCATATTAATTGTTCATTCTGACATATATTTATCAAGCACCTACTGTATGCCATACACTGTTAGGTGCTGAAGAAATAAACAGATAAATATAACCTAATCTCTGCCCATAAAGCCACTTGGTAGTAGAATGGTTAGAGCCTGGAATCAGGAAGACTAATTTTCCATGAGTTCAAAACCAACCTCAGACATTTACTAAGTATGTTTCTAGGGAAGCTGCCTAATCCTACCTGCCTCAGTTTCCTCATCTTTAAAATGAGCTGAAGAAAAAAAAGGTAAACCACTCTAGTGTCTTTGCCAAGAAAACCCAAGTGAGATTATGTAGTAAATTTATAAAGGAACCTTGCCTAATTTCCAATGGTAAAGTTGAATTGCTATTGTTTTTGGTAGTTGACTTCAAGTATAATGAGTGCTCTGGAATTGTTATCCCCATCCCCCTTAGTTGGCTGTGTTCCCCAAGAAGGCCTGCTTCATCTACTCAGGATTCTAAAGGAGTAGCTTTCTAATTCTATAGCTCAGAGACTTCCACAATTATGCTTTTCCTTATGATTCTCAGTTGCTATCTGGCAGACTTAATTAGATTTTAGAATGAGATATTTACTATTAATAGTATAGTTAGTACAATCCATTCCTCACCAAGACTGTAATTTGTTCTCTCATCAGATATACAGACATACAGATGCTGATGGAAAGTGTGCTCTTCCATATGTAATCTTCAAAAGTACATGTGGCAAAAATTACTTATAACTTCTGAAAGACTTTGTGGTAGAGTCTTCAAGATTATTTCACGGTGTATTGCAAATTTTCTTCTAGGATCTTTGTAGAGCCTTCAACTGTATACAATAAGAATAACAATAATAATTATGATGAGATGATAATGACAATAAAAAACAACTATCACTTAAATATAACCTACTATGTGCCAGACATGGTCTTAAACATTTTATTAATATTTTCTAATTTGATCCTCACAACAACCCTAGGAAGGAAATGCTATTTTATAAATTCCCATTCTATAAACGAAGAAACCGAGGCAAACAGATGTAACATTTCCCCAAAGTCACATAGGAAGTAAGTTTCTAAGACTGCATTTGGACTCAGTTCTTCGTGACTCCAGGCTCAGTGCTCTTATCTACACCATGGTCTCTAGCTACTAATATCAGTATAACCTTGTGGCCTGATGATAGGTACTGTCACCAGCTATTGCTGGTGTTTGGGGGCTAGTTCTAGGATAGTGATGAAAAATACAAATTCTCTGGTCCTCTCAAACTGACAAGATCTTTCTGTCCAAGGGCAATGAGAGAAGTCTGCAGTTATCATTAACATACTCTTCTCTTCTCTCCCCTCCCATCCCTATCTCTCCTCCCAGCAATTCTTTTTCAAGGGCTTGCTTGATTCCAAATTAGCTTCCTAGTTTTATAAGAGCCTCAAAAGGCATAACTAAGTCTCTCAGCCAATCCAAATAGACTTCTTGTCACACTTAGTTGAAATGCCATGATTGAAGCAAGATGTAGAGGTCTCATTCACAATTAGTTCACACTTCTTACAGATTCAATTGAGATTGATTCACTTTTAAGTGGGGGTGGGGGTAATTAGATTGAATGACTCAATCAACACCCATCCTTATCCAGGATTGGGGAAAAAATTACTCTCCCACTAAAGCCACTTCTCAGTTTCGGTGGGCATTTTTCTCTCTTTTATGTGTGATTATAATTTTATGACAGAAGTTAATTTAATATGGTTGATAATAACAATTATAATAGATAGTGATCAGTTTAGATCAACAAAATTACTTCATAAAAACATTAAATCAAACCTATGTTAAGTTAACCTAAAGGGTTTTTTCAATCTCAGAGTTCTCAGATTTAGTAGAAAAGCTAAATCATATCTGATCTATTAATTATGCCTCTTGCCTAGACTATTTTAATAGTCTCATAATTGGTCTGCTAGCCTCCAGTCTCTACACTTTCTAATCCATCCTTTATATGACTGTCCAAATAATCTTAGGAAGGTATAAATCTAACTATAACTCTTGCTCAAAAGTCTTCCCTGGCTCCCTCTTGTCCACAGGGTAAAATACAAACTAATCAGTCTGGCACTCCAGGCTCCAAAATGACTTTCTTATTTCACACTCTAATGCACTGCTCATCCCTATTAGCTATTCTTTTATCACCTTCTCTACTTTCCCATCTCTCTGAATTTGTGCAGGCTTTTCCCAAGCACTCCTTCCTCTTCCCATCTGCTGAAATACCTCTTTGCCTTTTCTTCCTTTCCTTGTCTTTCTCAGGATTTTGTCCAAATCCTAACTTACCATAGGAAGCCTTTCCAATCCTGGTTTCGAATGTCTTCTCTCAGCTCCCCTTCCATTATATATATTCAATTGTTTATATGACTCCTTCCTTAGAATGGAAGCACCTTAATATCCCTAGTGATGGTCATCTTTAGTTGTCCTGATCTGTGTCTTGCCAATGGACCCAGATGCCTTAGGAGGAGAGAGTGAGGCTGGTGACTTCACTTGTAAATAAAGATACTGTTTTCCTGAAGTCTTTTATCCTCTTTGAGAACAAAGGATAAACAACAATACCCCCAGTACCTGTCACACAAAAGTCTTCAATATATACTTGTAGACTGATGGATAGAAATTCTACTCATTCTTTAAGCCTCAGCTTAGCTACCACATGCTCTGTGAAGTTTTCCCTGATTTTGTGGTTTTTGTTAATTCATGTTTGACTTTTGGTACATGCCATAGACTAGCTGTCCATTGGGTTTTCTTGGAAAAGTTACTGGAGCCATTTCCTTCTCCAGCTTATTTTATAGAGAAGGAAACTAAGTCAAATAGTGTTAAGTGATTTGCCTAGGGTCATACAGCTAGTATCAGAGATCATATTTGAACTTCTCTGACTACAGACTCAATAATTTATCTACTGCAACACCTAGTTGCATAGCCCAAGTTAAAAGTAGAGGTAGACTCTCACTCCATAATTTTCCTGCATCACTCTGATTGGATCCTTCCTTTCCCCTATCACAACCTTCCTATTACCATCCTAATTTAGAAAGGTAAATTAGTTAATTTCCCGAAGTTACAAAACTTTGGGAAAACTTGGAAAATAATATGTCAGAAACTCAGCATGGACCTACATCTCATACCACATATCGAAATGAAGTCAAAATGGGTTCATGATTTAAACATAAAGGGTGATATTGTAATCAAATTATCAGAACTTTGGAGAAGAGAGAAATTTATGGCCAAAGAAAAACTAGAGCACATTATGAAATGCAAAATGGACAACTTTAATTACATTAAATTAAAAAGGGTTTGCACAAACAAAACTAACACAGTCGAGTTTAGAAGGGAAACAGAGCTGGGAAAAAATTTTATAGCCAGTGTTTCTGATAAAGGTCTCATTTTCAAAATAGATAAAGAACTGAATCAATTTTATAAGAATACAAGTCATTCCCCAATTGATAAATGCTCAAAAGATATGAACAGACAATTTCAGATGAAGAAATTAAAACCATCTAAAGTCATCTGAAAAAAATACTTCTAAATCACTATTGACTAGAGAAATGCAAATTAAAACAACTCAGGTACAACATCACATCTCTCAGATTGGCTAAAATGACAGAAAAAAATAATGATAAATGTTGGAGAGGATGAGCGAAAACCGAGACACTAATACATTGTGAGTGGAGTTGTGAAATGATCCAACCATTCTGGAGAGCAATCTGGAACTATGCCCAGAGGGCTATAAAACTATACACACTTTTTGATCCAGCAGTGCTATTTGGGTCTGTGTCCTCAAAACTATCATAGAACAGGGAAAAGAACCCACATGTGCAAAAAATGTTTGTAGCAGCTCTTTTCGTGGTGGCAAAGAACTGAAAAATTTTGTTTTGATTTTTCTCTTCCAGTATGATTCATAAGGAAATAAGTTTAAAAAATGAATGTACATGTATACCAAAAAGATGGGTTTTTTTTAATATGTAAGTGGAAAAATAAATTTTTTTAAGAAAAGAATTGAAAATCAAAAAAAGAAATGTTCCTAAAAATATCTTTGACTTTTTATTTTCCAATGATTGATTGTGAAATTTGTAAATTATCCAGCTCTTAATTTTTTTTTCCATTGAAGAATTCTTGCATTTTGTTCTTGTGCATTTTGGTCTTGTCTTAAAAATATATAGAAAGAAAAAAGCTGAATTGTAAAATAAATGAATTTTGCTTTTTGCTTTCATCAGTGAGATTTTTATCTGGAATGAATGTAGCACAATTAGTTAAAGTAAAAGTTTTGAATTTGTTTTAGTATTTTCTCTAGTTGATAATGTAAAGTCAGGTTCTAGCCAGCTCCCTTTAGCTGCTACACTAGGGTGTTTGAGTTTTAGACCTTCTTTAATAATGTAATCTTGGTCAAATTAATTACTCTGAACCTTAGTTATCTCAAATACACGATGATAGGCCTGGACTTGATGATCTCTAAAGTCATTTTTAATTTTATCTTCTAAAATTAACTATTACACTTCATGAGATTAAGTTGTGGGTCAAGATTTCAACTATGAAAAAATGCATCCCTCTAAGCTTTCATTTTAAAGACTTTTTTTTGTTATTTATATTTGGAGAACAAAATTAAACTCAATTTGTTAGCCTGGATGTGCTTTATTACTGCTTCCCATTGCTACTGTCCGAAACCAAGTCAGTACAAAAATATCATCTTAAGTGCCAGACTAGTGTCAATATGTATGGTTTAAATAAGGACATAGCAAAGCTCTTCTGAAACAGACAAATTAACAATACCAAAATATTATGTTTGCTTTTGCCAATGAGAGCAGCTGGCAAGTTGGATTCACGAAGGGAAATCTAGCCAACAAAGAGTTTTTACTTTCACAGGCTTATGCCTCTGAAATATGGAATTAAAAAAAAAATTCACATGAGTTTTTACTTCTGAAGTTGAGGGTGTGCTGGTTTTTATCTGGTGAAATTTAGCAGAAAAGTGAAAATAATCTCAAGGTTTCAGGCACCATAGAGAGACTGTTAATATGGGAACAAAGGGCATTTGGCCAGTTAAAATAATAATTTTAAACAAGGACTGCAACTTTTCCAGTGATGGCTGAAACCCAATTGATCCTTTCCAACTAGAGCTACAGTTCCTTTTTCCAGATTATGTGGTTTGGCACAATGCAGGAAGAGTAAACTTTCCTAGATGGGGAAAAATATAATTAAAAGAAAAAATAAGATTATATAGTTTTAGGCCTGAAGCAAGTTCCAGCCTAGTGGAAAGGTGTGTTTGTCAGTCAATCAGAAGATCTCACAAATGTCTAGTGAGAAAAGGGTACACTTCTTGGAAAAACAAACAGGATAGATAGATATTTGACTTGTTTGGATTCAACTAGAAAAAAAAGACTTAAACAACAGATATTTATTCAGGATCTCATATATGTATGTGTGTATGCATCTACACATACACATATGTGTGTGTTTTGTTTTAAATGCTATGAACAATGCAATAAAGAGATAAAACATGGCCCTGTCTTCAAGGAATTTATAATCTAGCTAGTGAAACAAAAATAAATTCTTAATTAAAATCAGACAGTTAACAAGCATTTATTTAGTGTTTTCTATTTGTGATGCATTATGCTAAGTAAGGATTGTAAAGTCAAATTCAGTTCCTGCTCTCAAGAAGCTCACATTTGAATGACAATTTGTAAACAACTACATACACATAAGATAGATATTGTGTAAATGAAAGGTAACCTTGAAGGGAAGCCACTAATATTGGGTGGGGTAGGAGATGCTGGGAAAGGCCTCTTGCAGAAGGTGGAAGCACAGGTGAGGAAGGAGAATATCCCAAACATGGGGGGTTGAGGAGAAAGGGAGGTAAGTGAGAAGCTGCTAAGTATGGAGTGTTGAGTGTAAGCAACAAGACCCAGAATTACTGAATCAACAGGAGATGCAAAGTTAGATAGGGGACAGGTTGTAAAGGGCTTTAACTGCATTTATTCCATGCATCATTTGTAGGCAACTAAGTCATTCAATGGATAGAACACTGGAGTCAAAGATCTGAATTCAAAAAGACTTGAGTTCAGATGTGGCACATATACTCATTACCTGTGTGACCCTATGCAAGTCACATAAGTTCTATTTGTCCCAGTTTCCTCATCTACAAAATAGAGATAATAATAGCATCCACCTTCCAGGGTTGTTATGAGGATCAAATGATATAATAATTATAAAGCATTTAGTATAGTGCTTAGCCCATAGTAAGCATTATTCAAATGTTAGCTATTTGCTCTACTTGGACACAAAAGTTGTCTAACTAAAGTAAAGACATTCCAATTTAAATGTTCCAGAGAAGCATTTTAAATAGTGACTGTGTGGGGTATAATGCTCAAATAACATAAATTCAAATTGGGTGGTCAGAATTCTGATCAGTCTGGGTGGCTAGATCAGTTAGTCTTATCCCTGCTTTTGAAATTAAATCCAAAGATTCAACTTTATGAATGAATTAATGTTATCCATAAATGTCTTTTTTAAAAGATACAAAAATAATTTTATAGAGTGGGATATACACATATACATACACAATATACATATACATACATATAGACACATATATGTTCTATCTTGTTAGCACTGATTCTGAACTGAATTGGAATGTGGAAATTCCCAGGTTCAAAGAGAAGTAGAAATCTTTGTTCTCTAATCAGGATGCTTCAGAGACTTGCTTCAGTTTTTTCCTCATTATCATTTTGCCAGTATATGTGGCAGTTATTTTTAGTCTATATTGGAGAGTTTATCTTTGGCACCAGTGTGCAACTTTTAATCCATAATACATGCATATATTTGTGGTGAAAGAGTATTCTTTGCACTGCTAAAAGCTCCCTGGCTTATAAGTAAAGCACTTCTAAACCTACTATAGACTATCTTAGGGTTTAAAAACGGGCTTGATCTTCACCTGAAACAAAAAGAATGTTTTCAGTTTAATATCTGAACTGTCTGTTTAAGGAATATATGACACAACATGGTAGGCTCTGTGGTCCAAAATGCATGTCTTATTACTTACTTATTACTATAAAAATCTAATCCACTGAGCCTTCCTGTTTCTAGGAACTTTTTTCAAGATTAGGAATTCATGGTAGGTCATCCCCTGCATCTGACATCTTTTGTTCATTTTAAATTGGTTACACTTGGATACTTAGCTGTTTGACACACTGATATCTCTTGGATCTCATTGAGTACTTACTGAAGATTGGAATCATTCAAGGCCTCCTATGCATTTGTCTGTGTCCTCTTACGTATACTCTGTCCCCCTGAAAATTCTGATGGGGTCTTCTCTAGACTTCATACTGTATAATAATATATAATATAAACTTATTCATACTACATAAGTTTACGGGGAAGGTAAGTGGAACAATGGAGAGAATTTCAGGCCTAGAGTCAAGAAGACCTGAGTTCAAATGTGATCTCACACACTTACTAGCTGTGTGACCTAGGCAAGTCCCTTAATCCTGTTTGCTTCAATTTCCTCATCTGTAAAATGAGCTGGAGAAAAAAATGGCAAAACATTCTAGTTTTCCTACCAAGAAAACCCTAAATAGGGTTACTGAAAGAAATGAACAACAGCAAATGGATCACAGATTCTATCTATTTGTTATAACTGGTTTCTACTATATGACCATGCTTTTTTTTTTCTTCTAGTCATTCATCTTTCTATAATCTTGGCATAAATTCCTCATGTGATTAAAAATTTGGATTTTTTTGACCTAAATATGCCTACCATGAATCTCTCCACTGCCCATTTGGTGACCCCCAACTTTAAATCTTAACAATGCTTTAACAATATTATTCTCGTGCTTCATCAAATACCACAGCCGTGGCATTTATCAGGAGCCATATTTGAAATGGATATCATCTGGGTATAAGGGCTAGGAGTGAGCTGCATATATTGCTGTAGAACAATACAAAAGAAAGTAATGACATTTGGAATAGAACAAGAAATTCTCAACCACTTGTCTGTTTGAGAGGAAGAATAGGCAGACAATATGCTTCTCTATAGCAGAACACATATCAACAATCAAAAAATAACTTGAAAATACATGATCCCACTATACTGACTGCTTGCTGATTACCTTAAAATCATTAAATTTGTTAGAGAAAAATGAAATCCTAAATGTTTTTATTCCAGAGGAATTTCTTACATTAAAATGGTTGATATGGTGGCCCCAAGTCAAAGAACAGGAGCACCAGAACTTCCCTTGTTCTAGATACTGTTGCTGCTGTTGTTTAATTATGGTTCTTCTTGACTCTATTTTGGGGTTTTCTTGGCATCTTTTTCCTCCAGGTCATTATGCAAGTGAGGAACTAAAGCAAACAGAGTTGAGTGACTTGCTTAGGGTCACTATTAGTGGCATATATATATGCTACTAAATATACTACAGCTAGTAAATATATGAGGCTAAATTTCAACTCAGGTCTTTCTGACTTCTGGCACTCTTATCAACTGCCTACCTAGCTGCTCTTTCCAGATACTGTGCCTTAGTTTAAAAAAAAGCCCAAGATACTTTTATTTTCCCACTCTGTCAAATTGTCAGTTGTTATTGAGAATGAATGAAAAACTTCATTCTTTCCCTGATGGGAAAACTCCTCCTACTAATGCAATCCCAACCTATTCCACAAATTATAGTCAGAGATATTGGCAGGTTAAGCATCTTGCTCAGGGTCACAAAGCTAGTTATGTGTCAGAGACAGCACTTGAATTCAGGGCTTTCTGATTCTGAAGCTGACTATTCTTTATATAATGCTGTGGTACTATAAATACTTTTTTTGGGCAGCTAGGGGATGCAGTGGGTAGAATTCCAGTCCTGAAATTAGGAAAGCTCATTTTACTGAGTTCAAATCTGGCTTCAGACTCTTATTAGCTGTGTGACCCTGGGAAAATCACTTAACCTTGTTTGCCTCAGTTTCCTAATCTATAAAATGAGCTGGAGAAGAAAATGACAAATCATTCCAACATCTCTACCAAGAAAATCCTAAATAGGGTCACACAGAGTCAGACACGACTGAACAATAGCAATTTTAAGGGTTTAAAGATGCTTTATATACATTTTATACTGTGACCCTCACACCAACGTTGTAAAAAAGATATAACAGTTATGTTTGTCCCTATTTTATGGATAAGGAAACTGAGGCTCAGAGAGGTTGAATGAACACAACTAGTATGAGTTAGACTATAGGAAGGATTTGAATCCTAGTCTTCCTGACTAATGTTTGGTTATTTATTAATTATACTGCACTGTTTCATGTATACTGTATCTGCCAGCTTTCTATGATCTAGTAACTGTATCCAAAAAAGGGTGTGTGTGTGATTAATCTGGCATGACTTGATCTTGATGAAAAGATAGTAGGTCTTAAAGGTTGTTGCTTCCCTTTTAAAGGGCTCTTAAGCCATCCTATTAATAATAAGCTGTTAAGATTTCTTCCAGGAATTGGAATTAGATTCACTGGGCTAAAGTTTGAGGAATCCATTTTCTTGCCCCCTTTCACAATAAGGACATTTGTATGTTTCCAGTCCTGTTACTGCACTCTCCTGTTCTCATCATTTTCAAAGATCATTGATCACAGCTCAGCAATCATATCCCCAAGTTTTTTCAGGATTCTGAGGAGACTTTCTTATCTTCCCCTTACTATGAGTTTCTATTTCCTGTTAACTTTTCTCCTCTGTACTTTTCAGTCTAAAGATCCTGATAGAGGATACAGATATGGATAGGGAATGGGATAAGAATTGAACTTGTGTGATTTCAACAGTCTGGGAAACTCCCAGGTGAAGAAATTCCCTCTACCAAGGCAGGTCAGAACCTTCTCTGCAATTTAGTCTTAGAGAATTTCCTATAGCACCGAGAAGCTGAGGTATATGTCCAGGATCACATAGCCAATGTATGTCAGTGTAAGTTCTTGACCCCCATATTGTATTTTTCTGGCTTTAAGGTTGGTTCTCTATTCCCTCTGTCACGCTACCATCTTGATAAAGAGAAGCACAATTGAAATTCATTATATTTGCCTTCTCCCCATTATCCATTATCATTATTCTCATCAGTATTACAAGATACAAGATTAATAACTTTGATTATATTAAATTAAAAGTTTTTGCACAAATAAAACCAAATGCAGCCAAGATTAGAAGGAAAACAAAAAAACTAGGGAAAATTGTTTTTATCACAACAAGTGTCTCTGATAAAAGCATTTCTCAAATATATAGAGAACTGAGTCAAATTTAGAAGACTACAACTAATTTTCCCCAATTGATAAACAGTCAAAGAATATGAACAGGCAGTTTTAAGAAAAATAAATCAAAGCTATTTATAGTCATATGAAAAATTTCTAAATCACTATTAATTAGAGAAATGCAAATTAAAACAATTTGCGGTACCACTTCACATTTATGAGATTGAATAATATGACTGAAAAGGAAAATGACAAATATTGGAGGAGATATGGGAAAGTTGGAACACATGTACAATTAGTGGAGTTGTGAACTGATCCAACCATTCTAAAGAGCAATTTGAAACTATGTCCAAAGAGCCATCAACTCTACATGCCCTTCAATCCAGCAGCAATACTATCAGGTCTGTATCCTATAGAGATAAAAAAGGGAAAAAGTTTTTATTTGTACAAAAATGTTTATAGTAGTTCTTTTTGAGACTTGGAAACTGAAGAGAAGCCCATAAATTAAGCAATGACTAAAAAGTTGTAGTATATGATTGTAATAGAATATTTTTATGATATAAGAAATGGTGAGCAGGATGCTCTCAGAAAATCCTGGAAGGACTTACATGAACTGATGCAAATTGAAGTAAGCAGAACCAGTATACAATTTAGCTAATGACTTAGCTCTTCTCACCAGTACAATGATCCAAGACAATTCCAAGACTCATGATAAAAAATTCTATTTCCTTTCAAAGAAAGAACTGATGGAATCTGAATGCAGATCAAAGCATACTATTTTTTATTTTATTTTTTTCATGTTTTTTCTTCATCTGCATTTTCCTTCACAACATGATTAAAATGAAAATATGAAAAAAATACATTATTTCCACCACTTAAAACCAAAAGCCAAGCCCTGCTTTCTGTATTATCCCTAGTATTTATTGTAAATCTCAGTCCACTATGAGGCTCAGTGTTTCTGCCATTCTTATGGGACCATGAAACTCTTTTAATATTTAAAGAGAGTGAGAGGAGAGGAATTGCAGATACCTAGTGTGGGTAGTTTTCTCATGGAATTTAGTTAAAAATTAGAAGAGAGACAGTTGCCCAGATCACAGAATCAAGAGAGTAGTTTTGAACAGCAAAAGGGGAGAGACTGATATAATCTATCCTATGGAAGAGCATAAAAAGACTGCTTCCAGAAGGGCAGGATTAGGTATAATGGAAGAGTCTTTCTTCATGATTTGGAGCATGAATAGACATTCTGTAACTTGCTGGTCTGGTGACCATGTCATCACACATATTATTGATTAGCTATTTAGCTGGAATTGGGGTGCTTTGCGGTATGCAAACGACTTTCCCTTGTGAGGTCGGTAGTATAAGTATTATAATAACCATTACACAGATGAGAAAACTGTGGCTCTAAGAAGTAGTGAGAGAGAAATATAGCACATAGAGAGGAAGAAAGAAAAGGCAAGGGGACTAGAGATGGAGTATTGTATATGAATGACAGAAAACAAGACAATTTAGTCAGAATATTGTGTGTGTGCATATACATATGTATGTATGTATGAGTCAATAAGTACCTGTGTCTGTATGTGTGTGTGTATGCATCAATATGTGAGTCAGTGTCATATACACTGAATCAGTGTATGAGTCAATTCTGTGAGTCAGTGTGTCAGTGTGTATATATCTGAATTAATGTGTGTATGTATTCATCTATGTGAATCAATGTGTGTATCAGTGTGCATGTGAGTCAATTGTATGAGTCAATTTGTGTTTTAGTGTGCATGTTTGTGTGTATGTGAGTCAGTGTGTATGTGTGTGTGTGTTTGTGTGTGTGTGTGAGTGTGTGTGTGTGTGTGTGTGTGTGCCAGATGAGGGTTTAGGATGGAAGGGATGTGAAGTCAATCTGGAAAGAGAGCTTGGAGCTAGATTGTGAAAGGCTTTAAATGCCAAACGGAGGAGTTTATATCTTATCCCAGAGGCAAAAAAAAGAGGCACCCGCTTCTTAAGCAAGGAGGAGCATGGTCAGACCTGTACCTTGGGAATATCAGTTTTGCAGCTATGTGGAGGATGTATTAGGGAGGAGAAAGATTAGAAGTGGGAGTACCAGTTACTATAATAACTCAGATGAAAGGCTTTGAAGACTTGTAGTAGGGTGAAGGGGAGACTTAGTTGTGAAAGGTGCAGCTGAAATGTATATAATGCATTTAGAGGCACATATGAAAGGTGGTACAGTGAATAGAATGAGACTTGGAGCCAGAAAGTCCTGAGTTTGAATCTAATCTAAAATGCTTACTAGAAATGTGACAGTAGGTCAAGTTACTGAATCTTTTAATGCTTTTTTATGTTTAAAATGGGATAATAATAATACTCTAGTCCTATGCTTGCTGTGAGAATAAATAAAATGAGGTAATATTTATAAAGTGTTTTGTAAAACTTAGTGTTCTATAAATGCTATTATTTGACAGTGGATCTGTATGGAAAGGGTGTGTGTGTGTGTGTGTGTGTGTGTGTGTGTGTGTGTGTGTGTTTTATTTGGTTGGAACATTTTTGTGTGCATGTGCATATACATATGCATGTATGTATGAGTCAATGAATATCTATGTGCATTTGTGTGTGTGTGTGTGTGTGTGTGTGTGTGTGTGCGTGTGTGCACAAGTGATTAACCAAGGGTGACACCAAATTTGTGAGTTTGGATGACTGGGAGGCCAGTACTATCCTTAATAGAAATAGAGATGTTTAGAAGAACAAGAGATAGGGGATTTGGGGATAAGATCATGTTTTAGATATGTTGTTTGAAATTTTTAAGAAATATCAATTTGAGATATCTAAAAGGCACTTTGTGATGCAGGACATCATTTCAGAAGAGAAACTAGAGTTGGTTACATAGGTCTGGGAATGATTTACATAGAGATAGTGTCAGTGGAGTGAAATAGTAGAGAGGGTAAAAAGAAGGAAACGAAGGGCAGAACTTTGTGGGATATTTATGACAGGGTTTCTTAAACTTTTGTCCATTTGTGACTTTTTAGTCAAGAAATTTTTATACTACCTTGGGAATGAGCACATAAAATAGACATATAAATCAAACATTTATGGGATAATAAATCATAATTTAAAACAATTCCTTTGCATACATATGATTTTATCATTTATTAAAGACAAAAACAAATTTTCATAGTAATGAAATGGATGTACTTGTTTATTTTTATATAAAAATAAAATCTCAGCAGAATTTTTGATACTGCAGGACACAGAGCATTCAGAAACTTTTTGCTCTTTCCAAAATTTTGCCACCACCACATTCAGTTACACAGCCCCATATAGAGTAGTGTCCCATCGTTTAAGAAGCTTTGATCTAGTAGATGTAACATCAATTAAAAATCAGCAAAGGATAATGAGAAAGAACAGACAGAGATAAGAGAAGAACCAGGAAGAAGAGAGTAGTCTCTCAAAATCTCAGAGAGGAAAGAGTATCCAGGAGAAGAGGGTGATTAGCAGCATTGAAAGCTGAAGAGAGGTGAAGAAGGATAAAAACTGAGAAAAAGCTATTAAGTTTTGCATTTAAGAAATTATTGGTAACTGGAGAGAAATTTCAGTTGAATGATGAAGGCAGCAGATTGCAGGATTTAGAAGAGAATATTAGGGCAACAGAGCACTGGACAAGTGGGTATGCAGCTGGGCCTGGAGTCTGGAAGACCAGATTTCAAAACCAATCTCAATCTTTTATTGACTGTTGATCTAGGTAAGTTCCTTAATATCTGTTTGCCTCAGTTTCCTCAACTATAAGATAATAATAGCACCTTATCTCCCAAGATTGTTGTGAATGCCAAATAAGATAATATTTGTCAAGTGCTTAGTATAATTCTTAGAACATAAAGACATGCTTCCTTCATTCTCAGAATCATATTTTAAATATGTAAAACATAACCCATAGGATTAAAAAGGAAAATAATTCTTTTGAAATAAAGGTGTAATTTTCCCCTATGAAATTCACAGACCTCCTAAAATCTATCCACAGAATTCTTGTGGGGATGTTATGTACCCCAAGTTAAGAATCCCTATTCTATTATCCCTATTTGATTACTTAATTAACTGCTGAAAGGATTGCTATATCCTGGATGTTGTAGTGAAAAGAGTATACAATTTGGTTCAGATAATCTAGTGGAACTCAGGGAGGGAGATACATAAAAGTTTTCGGCAATAGAATGTTGAAATCTAAGATATAAGTTGTTAGCATATCAAAATTCTTGATTTACATTTTTATCAGACGCACTACTTGAAATAAGAACTTGAAATATCATCAGGTCATCACAGTAGCGTGGATTGCTTGTGACTAAATGTTTCTGATGCCAATTAGGCTTTTCTCTTCTATAAAAAGGAAACAGAGACACAAATTATTATGAAGGTATTTTATGAGTAGAACATTTGTGACAGCACTAGAATAAATATGAAGAAAAAGTTAACAAACCATACTCTTCACCATGGAGAAGTATCTTGTTTTGGTGAGAGAATGTCCAGTGAAATGATGTGCATGAATTTTGTAAATTGTAAAGGCCCTTATAAAGTGATAATGAGAAGGGTGTCTTGCAGGGTAGGAGTGAGTAGATAAAAAAAGGGGATATTCAGAGGATGCTGGAAGCTCAGCAAAGATCCAAAGATAAACAAAGAAATCTTGGCAGATTCAAGAGTCAACAAGTCAACAAGATTCCTGGAGATCCATCTAGTCTTATACAAAAATGTTAATGCCATAGTGTTCTTTGGTTTGTTACCTGTTGGTGATATAGGTGGTGCTTGTTCCTTCACTGGGCCTGTAACTAGAAAAGACTGTGATGTCATCAGTAGGTAGATAACCTCTATCACTTAAATGTGTTTAAGACACGAGTATATAATTACACTTTTTTTTTCATTTTGCTTAAAAAAATGTGCCTGTTTTATATATCTTGTATATACCTGTATATGTACATTTTGTTTCTCTAAGAGGCAGCAAGGTAGCACAATGGAAAGAAATGTAGTCTCAGATGCTTACTAACTAGCTGTGGGACTGATAATTGCTATCTGCCTCAGTTTCTTCAATTGTATAATAAGAATAATAATTGGGGCAGTTAGTGTAGTGGATAGAGCACCAGCCCTGAAGTCAGGGGGACCTGAGTTCAAATCTGACCTCAGACACTTAATACTTCCTGGCTGTGTGACCCTGGGCAAGTCACTTAACCCCAATTGCCTCAGCAAAGAAGAATACCAACCTCTCCAGGTAGTTGGGAAATGAAATAATACTTGTAAGGGCCTTAGAATAGCATCTGCATATAATAGGCATTTTATAAATCTTTCTTTTCTTTTCTTTCTTTCTTTCTTTCTTTCTTTCTTTCTTT